>JBBBVU010000014.1:25584419-25630109 GCA_037177055.1 Atherinosoma microstoma | reverse complement strand
TAATTTAACAATAAATAGATAAAAAAAATCTACTGTAATAAACTAAGCATGCCAAGTAACTCATGTATTGCCCACAATGCAACACCAGATGTCAGCAGATTAAACACTGGGGAGGGAAAGCGTGTTCAGTACTCATCCGTGACAGTCACATGATCACTGCAGAGGCTGGTGTGTATGAATTTACATCTCAATTACAAAATCAAACCACTTAGAATATTTCCAGGAATTTCTGTTCTGTTAGTACCTGCATTTTGACACACAGTCCCGGGGACTCACACTCGAGTGTTCATTAAAAGAACTCACTTCTTTATCATCTCATCATTGCAAAGAAATTCAAGTTAAAAGCTGAAGTTCTTCATATTCTCCAAGAAGGATGCATTTTCGTGCTTACAGTGGTGCATTTAGATGTAGATACCAGACATGTAGTTATCAAGTTAAAGATCATTATGTAGTTTAGTTTGTGGGTTCATAGTTACAGATGAAGTCATGTTCTTCATCTTGCGATGTATGACCTTCTGTCTCAGATCACTTATGTAGTGTGAACCCACAAAGACTTCAAAAGTCTTGATCACAAGAGGAGCACAGCAGTTCAGTAGCACTGAGAATATTATTGTCTGATCCTGGCCTTACGAAGAGTTCAAAGAACATGACAAATACTTTGAGACGTTCACACACCCTCCAGACTGGGCAGATAAAAACCTGATGAGATGTGAGTATCTGTCCCTCCAGGACACACTCAGAGCTCTGGGAGCTATGATGATGATCTACTTAGGTCAGTTTTCATCATTTCATGGCTGATTATTGAATATTGTATCATTTTTATAATATAATTCGTTTATACGATATGATTTATGATAAATGTAACCGTTTAATGACACTTCTCCATAATACAGTGTTTCACACTTCAGTGTGTTCATATTTTTTTAGTAGCTGCTTTTAATAAGCAAAGCTCAGGAATTTCTTTGCGCAGACTTTACAGCGCGAGTACTGTTTGTTCACAATACACAACTGATGAGGTGCATTTCTGTTTCTCCACCTTCTGTCATGCAGTTCTCTGGGAAGTGTCAGTGTCGAGATGGCTTTGGAGGAAATACCTGCACAGACTGTCAGGAGAACTACTGGGGCGACCCCAGGACTCTGTGCAGAGGTTAGAAACATGTGCAAACCTAAACATGTCACACAAGGTTCACTTTCACTACTAACTAAATGCTGAATTCACAGTTTGGCAAAGCAGGCAGCTAGGTTCATCATGTGTTAGTTGGCTTGTGGTCATGTGAGAGGTTGCTAATTTGTATGGTAATCAAATATTCACAGATGTCATGGCTGTGTCCAAACTACAGCTTTACTAATTCAATGCTCCCTACACTATTTAACACATACTCCACAGTGAGCAGCATTTTTGTAGATTAAGAGAAACATCTTTTGCAATGATGGCCTAGAAGTAGTGAGTGGTGTACAGTAAGGCTACACGAAACACTAAATTAATGTTGGATATTACATTAATTGATGTAATTACGAATACTGTGATTAAGAAAGTTAGCTTCAGCTTAACTAGCTGAAAAAATATTAAGTGGCTTAATTGTCTGCCAATGAGACTAATTAGCCACTTAATAAGCCATGTTACTGCTGGTACACACACACAAACACATGCACACACACTAAAAGACACTGAAAATAAGCTTTATCATTTTTCCTTCCATATTCACTGTCTTCTCCTCTCCTCCACCACCAGCTTGTGACTGTGACTGGCGTGGGATAGAGACCTCTCAGTGCCACCGGGTGACCGGCCATTGCGTTTGCCAGCAGGGAGTGTCAGGTGTTCGCTGTGACCAGTGTGCCAGAGGCTTCTCTGGCCAGTTCCCCAACTGCCAGCCCTGCCACCAGTGCTTTGGGGACTGGGATCGCATTGTGCAGGTGCAGCTTTGAAGCAACCGAAGGAGTCTTTGCTCTGTCAGCCAATACCACATGAACTCAATGAGTCCGAGTCAAGCATGACCTTTCCTTTCACAATTTTGTCTCATTACTAGGACTTGGCGGTGCGCACCAAGTCCCTGGCAGAGCGTGCTCATGAGCTTCAGACCACTGGGCTCACTGGGCCCTATGAGAAATTCTTCAAAGACCTGGAGGAGAAACTGGCTAAAGCTCAGGCCATTGTCAATGCACGCAACGCCACAGCTGCTGCTGTCTCCACCTTAATGGAGCTTATTGAAGATCTTAGGTATAGTTGTTGGATTACACTGCACTTTAATATAAATCGACTATTTAAATGATTGACATCCACAGTATTTTATCTTTCTCAAAATGTCTTTCATTATTAAAACTGCTGTCTGAGGAGGATGTTTACTTCACCCAACATAGTTATCATGTCCCATAGGGCACAGATTGGTGAGACAACTGATACATTAAACCGTCTGGAAGGAGACTTAACAATAGTCCAGGACAGCAACTCTGAGGCGAGCAAGGAGCTGAGTGCTCTGGAGAGAGAAGCTAAAGAGCTGAACCTCACTTCAGAGCAGCTACACCGCCAACTGGATATCCTCAAAAACTCCAACTTCCTTGGTGAGACGAAGAAGGAGGATCATTTCTTTCACTATAATTTCCCCCTTTTTCATTCTATATCTAACCCCACAGTCCAGAGCAACCCTCACCCTAACCCCCTTCATAAACAAATTCCAGCACCACGTTGTCTAACTAGAAATTTGAAGACCACAAATGATTTCCTGCAGGGGCGTACGACAGCATCCGCAGCTCCTACAACAAGTCTCGTGATGCAGAACGTCGTGCTAATGAATCGACAACCACAAAGCCCAGCACAGTCAGCCAGTCTGCAGACACTCGCCGCCGTACTGAGCGTGTCATCTCTGCAAATAAGGATGACTTCAACCGTAAAAACGCTGCTAACAAACGTGCGCTAGGAGACCTCAGTGCCAAAGCACAGGGTCTGGACATGAAGAAGCTCAATGAGAAGGTCTGTTTTCCTTTATTTAACTTTAAGGTCTTTTTATACCTTTTTCTTTTCTTTTAGTTTTTTTCTCTAATGAAGAGAGACTGGATTATCATACATAAAACTTTTTTCCTGAAGAAATGTTCAGATTCTGATCTTAATTTGTATTTGTCTGATGATATATGTACGCCTGCACCAACAGGTCTGTGGTGCCCCTGGTGATGCTCCCTGTGGAGAGAGCCCGTGTGGAGGAGCAGGTTGCCGTGACGATGAAGGAAACCGTCACTGTGGAGGCCTGAACTGCAACGGTGCCGTCGCAGTGGCTGATAATGCTCTGGAGAGAGCCAAACATGCAGAGAAGGAGCTGAACAAAGCTATGGTGGAGATGCAGGGACTCTTTGATAAGGTATGAAGCTGTATGAAGTCTGTAGATGAAGTACATGTGATGGGATAGGTGACTTCTATGACTTCATTAATGCTGAACAATATTTATAGACATGCTCCCATTAGCCCCTGCTTCCAATGCAAACATTTGGCCGTTTATGAAACAAAATATATTAGTAATGGGGTCTAAACTGAAGCAAGAATAGGAAGAAAGACAGCAAAACTAAATTCCCAAACAAGTGGGTTAGTTAAAGAGCTGATGTTGCAACACAGCAATAAATTGTTGTTTTTTAAATCAATTTCAGTCTGAGCAAAATGAACATTTCACAGTTTCATCACTGGAGTTGCAGACTTTTACATTACAGTTTTATTTACATTTTACTCTTTACTCTAACCTAAAATAAAAATGAAGCAGCAAATCATTAAACTGATATGAAGTGTCAGTCACAAACACTCTTGATTGTTCATAGTTTTATACTGATATAAATATTTCTTGGATAAATTCTGATATAGCCTAGTTACTGCTTCTAGGAAGAACTTCAATCTTTGAATAAACAGATTAATATTGTTGGCAGTTTGTTTGTGACTTTGTTGTTGTTGTTTTTTTTGTTTTTTTTCAGGTGGCAGAAGCTAAGACTAAGGCAGAGGAGGCTAAGGGTAAAGCCCGGGCTGCACTGGAGAAAGCCACCACCACCAAGAACAAAGTGGAACGCTCCAACAATGACCTGAGAGACCTCATCAAACAGATCAGGGACTTCCTCACTCGTGAGTCTTTAATATGATGAGCTTCCATTCACGAGTGAATCAAATATGAAGTCGTCTTTTGAAGATAGCCATAAAAAAGAAATGTGATCAGACCAGTTTTCAGTGACGAAAGGTTTTAAGTGAATGAACAAAGCTGCATAGTGTTGCCAGAGAATGTCAGCTTACATTGTGTTGTTGGGGGTTGTGATTCAATAGAAAAAGAAGTTGTTCAAGTTAAGTTGGAAACAAATATTGTGGAGAACAACACAACAGCTGAGGTGGATGTCTTTGAGATAAAAATGGAGACAGTTCTTCTTCAGAGATAGCCTGAATCCCAGGGATATTATATTATATCTGGGAAGATGCTGGCCAGTCACGTGAGTTTGTCATTTGCGAGCTCAGAGCAGAAACAGTGCACGAGTTACATCATTTTAATATTTGCTAGCACAGATGTGATTCAGCTGTTTCTATTCCCCCCAATGTGCATCAAGGCTCCTCTAAACCAGGGGTGCCCAGGTCCAGTCCTTGAGAGCTATTATCCTGCAACTTTTAGATTCATTCCTTCTCCAACACTTGAATCAAATGAAAGGCTTGTAACCAGGCCTCTGCAGAGCTGAGTGACATGCATGAGGGAATTCAGCCATTTGATTCAGATGTGTTTGAGAGGTGATGCATCTAAAAGTTGCAGGATAGTAGCTCTGGAGGATTGGACTTGGCCACCCCTGCTCTAAACAGACAAAAAAAAAAGACACATCAAACAAATGTAAAAAACTGTTTAGTCTTTTTTTCCTCATCATTTCTGTTCATATAGTCCTATTGCAAATAAAAAACAGCATTAAAAATTTGATTAGACTCCACACTGGCTCATGGTCATTGTTTCATCTGTTGTCCTGTGTTAACTCTGGCACTTCTTGATGTCTTTGTCACAGAGGAGGGTGCAGACCCAGACAGTATTGAGGCTGTGGCAAACCACGTGTTGCAGCTCTCCATCCCTGCTTCACCCCTTCAGATCAGACATCTTGCTGATGAAATCAAGGAGCGAGTTCGCAGCCTTTCCAATGTGGATGCCATCCTGCAGCAGACGCAGGATGATGTACGCATGGCAGAGCAACTGCTGCTGGACGCCAAGAGGGCAAGGTAGTCTAAACACAGATTTTAATACATACAGCCTGATATGGAATTAGTACTTCTACTTTCTATCTTTAACATTTTGTTGTTGTTGTTAAGGCATCGGGCTGAGGGGGTGAAGACCACAGCAGAGACAGTGAAACAAGCCTTGGTGGATGCCAAGTCTGCGCAGACTTCAGCAGAGAAGGCCATAGAAAAAGCCAGAGCTGACATTGGGGAGACTGAGAATCGACTGGCAGAGGTTACCAACCAATATGACAAGCTCATGTTTTGTTGTTTTATGAGCCAAAGCTGAGGTTAACTCCACATCAAGTCGTTTTAAATTGCCCTGGTGTCTGCTAAACTGTTCCACCATGATGGCTTTGCAGTTTGCATGTGAAAGACCTGCAGTACATGCAAAAACCTTTAATCATATCTCTGAAACCACAACAATCCAATTATGTCTGATTGTCCAGGATCTGTTTGCTTATTCATCCTCTCTACAGATTGAGTCAGAGACATCTAACAGTGAGAAAGACCTGAATGATGCCATGGACCGCCTCGGGACACTGGGAAATGACATCAACATCCTAAAGACCAAACGCGCCAACAACAGCATGGCAGCGGCTCGAGCCGAAGAGACGGCCACCATGGCACGAGACAAGGCAAACGAAGCCAAGCAGGTGTGTGTGTGTGTGTGTGTGTGTGTGTGTGTGCGGGCTCCTTCTTAACTTCATTAAAAGCAGAATAACTACAATAGAAAAACTTTTCTCTGACCTGTTGCTCAGATTCTAGACGGCCAGCTGACAGATAAATACAACGAAGTCCAGCAGCGGGTCGACACCAAAGCCAAAGCCGTGCAGGAGGCCAAGAAAAAAGCAGAAAGTCTCAGAGATGAAGCAAAGGAACTGCTGAAAGATGCTCAAAACAAGCTACAGCGACTAGCAGGTAGTTATATCTGTGTGTTCGCTTATTCTTCTATCTCTGTGTGTGTGTGTGTGTGTAGATGACTTTATTATGTTTCAGATCTGTTTATTTGTTATGTGCAGGTTTAATTTGCTATATATTTATATATATATATATATATATATATATATATATATGTAGTTCTCAATTGTGGGTTCTGCAGCCCCGAGGGGGGTGCGAGCCTGTGTTCTCTGAGGGGCCGGTCCCAAGCCGAGGGTTGCATCAGGAAGGGCATTTTATTTTATTTCAACAGCTACATGAAGCCTTGAGTTGTACTTTAAAGGTCAAAATCAGTCATAAATGACACCTTCATTACTGTTTACCCAATCTAAAATGCAACTGTGCATATTATCAACATCTATATATTGAATAAAAATCGTAATATAACAGTATCAGAAGAAATTGTTAACAAAAGAAAACAGGAAATGATTAAAGTGAAATAATGAAAAGAAGAACATAGAAAACATGCAACTGTGTTCCCTCAGTGTGCATAAAAGACATTAGCAGCATTTACTGATAATCCAAAGGGATGTAACCATTCCTGAACATCCTGATTCCCACAGAACTGGAGAAGAACTACGAGGAGAACCAGAGGAAGCTGGAGGGGAAAGCTCGGCAGCTGGACGGCTTGGAGGACAAAATGAGAGGCATCCTCAATGACATCAACAAACAGATTCAGATCTACAACACGTGCCAGTAACTCACCTCTAAGTCAAAAGAAAAGGCGTCCATCACTGTTACCCTGCATGTAGATACAGCAACCTGACTTCAAAGAAAAAATTAGATGTGCATATAATGTGCCCAAACTGTCTTTTAGTGTTTTTAAACGGTTGGTATCACAGCGTGATTTATAAACCTGAGCATGACTGAACATGTCAAGTTTGTCTCATAGCACATATTTTTACTTTGAATTTAATTTGTGCACATTATTTTTGCTTTTCTGCAAAAGAATCTTAGATGTATGAATTTAAGTTTTTAATATAAAAAAGAAATGATGCAGCTGGGAGAAAATACTGCTTTATAACACTGATATATTTTTTGATCATTTTAATATATCTGCCTTTTTGTAAACTATTTTCTTAAAACGTGAGAACGCAAAAAGTTATCAATCTGGAGTATATCAAAAAGATGTATTGCTTTTTATGTATGATGACACATTAAGTCAATTTGAATTACTTTATTTTTTTTACTTGTTGAGGCAGAAAACAAACGTTTAAGAGCAAAGAATTCTCGTAAAGTTTACTCAGCTTGAGCAGATGGTGTTAAGTTCAATTTCAAAATATTGAGAGAAGGGTACATCCTACCCAACACGCCGATCCAAAGATGAAGAAGATGCCAACATTCATGTGGATTTTAAGTTTTAAAAACATCTCACATAATGTGCTTTTGTATTGCAGTTATGTTTTTGTTTGTATTACAAAGAAAGAAATTATCATTTTCATGAAACAATATGAAACAAACTAATTATTTTGCTCACTAAGTGGGAGGATGGCTACGCGCTGATATTCCACAGGATTGATAACAAGTGATCTGACATGGTGAGCTCCCAGAGCAGAGAGGAATACATCAGACTGTCTTATAAAGCTGATGCATGTTGCCAAACGGACTCAGACTTGCTGTGAAATGTTTTCTGTGCTTTCAATATGAGGTTTTAGGATGTATTTACTGTTTGTGAAGAAGCAGCTGTTTAAGTATGGCCCAGCTTATTTTTTCCACAGCAGCTCGAAAGACAAACCACATATTTGCTTTAAAATGAGACTTTCACGGCTCCTTAAGGAGACTGTTAGTTTAACTTAGCATGAAGACTGGAAATGCAGCTAATAATGAAGTTTTATGAATGCTAAACTCGTGCTTTGCTTCACAAACTCTGAATATTTGTTTTTATCTTGTGTTATGATGGATCATGTTAGATCTGCGGCAACTGAGATTTAAGTATTTAATTGTGCCTCATATGCCAGTATTGTCATATACTATTTTTTTTTTGTGCATGGGAATTTATGTGTTAGAAAAAACGTTAAATGAAGAAAAAGAAAACAAAATTTTTACAAACAGCTGCAGGATGTTAATTAATAACTGATTACCAAAGCAAACACACCCAAAGAAGACTGTTAAGTTATACAGTGTACAGTTTTATGAATAAAAAGTCAAATACAATCATTTGATTATTTTATTTTTTTTAAATGCTGGATGCTGTCATGTTCTAACCACGTCAAGTGGGATATGTTGTAGTATGAATGTGCATGTGTCCCCCTTGGACATTGAAAGGGTGTACAATGTCCCATTTCTATTTTTCTAGTGTTTTTAGTGTTATTATGAACTCTTGATGCGCTTTGATATTCATTGGTGTAGTCTGCATTTTTATGGTTTTACAGAAGTCATTTTACTGCACATTTAAAAGGATGATGTATGGCCTAGGGTGCCATTTGGGACAAAGACATTTTTTTTTAAATGGTTAAGGTCCCAGTGAATTATGTCAATAGCTCTGCTTGCCCCTCCCTTTGATAATATTTGTCTGTATTAAGAATTAACAATTGAGAACTACTGAATGTTGACTGGAAGATCCAGGATCCTGATGAAATATTTTAATCGGTCCATTCTTTGCTCCAATATTTTCGTTCCACAGGTTTTCATTGTCTTTGTTAGTTTGCTAAAACTCAAACACTCATCTGTTTATGTATGGCCCAAATGTTATTATTAGTAAAGCAGCTCAATCGATGGTCACATTTGAGAAAAAGGCAACAGCCACTTTAAGATCTTGTCATAATCTAGAATATCCAAGGGAGTTTGAATGTGAATCCATTACAACACGTTCTCAGACCAAATTATTGGTTGTGTCCTGATTTTAATGCATTTTAGATTGTAGATTAGTATGAGTGTGCGACGCCAAAATATATTTATAGATGTGCATAGTCTTATAGCGAAGAGGAGAGACGAAGAAGAGTTCTAGATCACGTGAACGCGCCAGTCAGGAAGTAGCTTGTACGCGCACTGAGGTCTGGCCGGGCAGCAGTATATTTTGTTCCAACAAAGTAGGCTCACCCCGCAGAGGCCGGATGACACCAACGGACTGAACAGACTCGCACCAGATGAATTCTACTTGAACACAGGAAGTAATTGATTAATTAACAGAAATGGGTCCTGGTTAAATGTAAAATATTATAGAAAAACCGCGGACTTCGACGGTTTCGAGTCCGGGTTAGAGCACGACGGCGGCCCGCGGCCGCGAAGGAGCATAGCAGCAGCTGGACGGAGCACAAGGAGTCGTCCGCTATTGTGTGTTCAACGGAATTATCACCACATTAAAACGCCGTAAGTCTCTCGTTTTTATGTCTGTATGATTTGGGTTTATTAATAACAAGCGAGCTTTAGTTGTCACGAGATGTCATGTTGTTTTGTTTGAGTATAGATACTATGACAACCTTATCCGTTTGAGCTGCCGTTAGCATGTTGCTAATGACATTAGCTGCTCGGAGACTGCAGCGTTTGATTGGACAACCTGTCCTGTGCGCTACTGCAAGATAGAGCTGGACATCAGGTTTAGCGGCTGTATCGATAGACTGTCATTCTCTTAATTTAGGTACAATACTGTAGTAATTAGTGGTAAGTCCTGGACATAAAAGCATTGGCTGTTGGCTCATTCGTTAAAGCTTGTTTAGTTTAACATTTCTGCGTGAATCAATCCGGCTAAGGCTTATTTGCTAAGTTGGGTAAATGTAAGCAATAATGGACAGTCACTGTATTGTGTTAGGTAAACATTAGGTACAAACATGTGTTCTTGCCTTATATCGAGGGACACGTGGTAACATTATACAGGTGTATCTAAAAACAAACGAACCTCTCCAGTCGGCTAGCTACTAAGCTAACAACTCTGAGGGGGAGAAAGCCACATTAAGCTATCTAATTCGCTTACTGAGAGCACAGACCATGTGTTAGTAAATATGTTGTCTTTAAAACCATATAATCAGCACGGTTTAGCTTTTGTTTATTGTTTACCATTTGTACTGACTAGCTACTAGCTGTTGCTATGCTAAGGAAACGAAGCAAAGCTCATTTCTTTTGTAAGACATAATGGCCAGGTTCTCCTTCAGCACAGCATTGTCATTTGAAGCCTGCTCCTAATTGGCTTAAAGCAATGAACCTTCCTGTTTGTTTGTGTGCGAGCTTTAGCTCTGACCTAGTAAAGGCAGATTGCCACGATTACTTGAGTTCTTCAACTTTGCATTCTGCTAGTCTGCAGATGAAGCACGTTACTGCTAGATCATTTGTTTTCATGAATATTAGTTTTCCCCTTGATCATTAAATATGTCTCTTCCCTCTGCTTTAGGTCCCCATCCCTCACTAACCTTCCTGATTCTGTTCTGGGAGAGTTCAGACCAATATCATCGCCAAGATAGCCGGGCCAGGCAGGAAGAGGCACACCTCAGATTCAGACCCCAGCAGTGGTAGTGATTCCAGTGACGGGCGGCCTGTTAGTGCCAAGTGCCTGAAGATGGCCAGTAGTGGAGGTAGTGAGACAGTGGGTCGTCGCGGTGGGGCTCAGCAGAGAGGAGGCAATGGAAGGGAGAACAACTCGGACCCCTCCTTCAGTACCAGCAAAAAGAAGCAGAAGGACAGGGCCAACCAGGAGAGCAGAGAGGCCAAGAGAGCAGCTGCAGCAGTGGATGGGGTTCTTGCAGAGGTCAAGAAAGGTAAGATCTAAAAAAAAAAAACTATTGAAACTAAGAAATTATGCTTTATTGCTCATTAATTTTTTGATAAATAGTCAAACACAAAATAACATACCAACACAATCTTGTGAAATTGGTAAAAATGTGTTTAAAGATGGTCCCATGATGTGATTAGCTAGTCGAATGGTGATGCAATAGTTGATTTATGTTATTATATTTGATCAAAACATAATTTGCATTGCAAACTTCGCTTTATGTTTTCATATTGGTGGTTTTTGTATTTCCTGCAGTAATAAGGCCAGATTTATTAGTGCTTTGTTTTTCTTGTATCAGAGCTGTGTAGTGCTTTGATTGGCGGAGGAAGTAGTCAAAGAGCTGGACTGACATTGATTAGTAAAGGATAGCCAATATGGTGGCACACTGCTCATTGATCTTTGATTTTGTTACTAAACATGCTTACATAGTGCCTCTTTCTCTCTTGTTTTGGTCAGTATGAACAAGTAAAGATGAGTAACAGCGTTTTAACAAAAGAGTCTTATTTGCTGCTTGTAGCACATCATCCCTGTGTGAAAAGGGCTTCTGTCTCATACACACTTGGTGAGATTCCCTCCTACTGTTCTTGCATGAAATTACAGCCTCAGCAGTTCTGGATATAGGAGCCAATACTGGTGATGAGGGAGAAAAAAAATAATTTTAATTTGACTATGAGGTGTGTTGACATAGAGGCGTATCAGTGACGTGTCTACTTTGGCCCCATGTTTTACATTTGTGCTTACAGGACACCTATGTGAAAGAAAGATGCACTTTGGTTGAATTATATTGAAACAAGTTAATGGTCTGTTGGCTTTATATGCTTCCTGTAAATGTTAGCCAGCTAGATAAGTTGCTTGCATTGGCAATTTGATTTGTCAGGTTTGTGAAAATATCTCAGAGAAATGGTTAAAATTTTATCTAACTTAAAGAAACATTACATAGCTTACATGTTCCCAACTCATTTGATGGCACAATGACACTTATTGTGTGCCTTTCTGGAGCTGTTGCTGCCCAGCAGTGTCCTGGGGCTGAATAACTGCACTATAAAGATTTTTCATCCATGACGTTGCAGCAGAGTTTTGCTTTATGCACTGCATCATACGCTAGCAAGCGGATAGAAACACACCTGCCGTTTTTTAAATGCGCTGATTCAGCAAGACAGATGTCGGAGGAAGAAAGGAAATTAAATTTAAAAAAAAAAAGAGACAGAACAAGAGTCAAGATAAAATTGTCTTTTACTGGCTGGAAAGAGCTCACAGTACAGGTAGGATGCAAGATGGGTGCCGAATTAGCCGTCGATAGGGGGCACGTTACTGAGAAAATGGCAAAAGTTCTGTAGTGCATCTTTTTAAAGCTCAAACATACAACATTGGAGCACTTGGGTTTTATACATTTCCTTATGAAAGTAACAAAAAAAGAGGAACCTGCAGGATAACGTTCATTCATATTTATTCCAAGGGTTTGTGCTTTTCTTAATTTATAGTGTTCAGTCCAAATAGTTATCCTTCCTGTCATAAAAACAGAGTTTGAAGCTGAGACTGACCTATGTAAACACAGACGTCTGCATCACTGCACATCAATGCTTACTGTTGTGATTGTGGAAGTTGCTTGAAAGGTACAATATGAAGCTAACGTTGTAAATCATGAATTTAGCTTCATGATTTAAGTCATAAGAGCCAAAGTTACAGAGTAAATCCACTACAGGCATCCATAGAGCAAAAGATTGCAGAAGTGATTAAACTGGCTGGCTGAATGCAGAAGAGTGTGTGCATATATGCTGCTATTTAATTTTCCAGAAATGTATTTTCCAAACAGTTGAGTTTGAAAAAACAATTAAAAAGATGTCTGAGTCACTCGCCTCCTTTGTGCTTTCAATGTTTCTTTTTTTTATTATGGAAAAATGTTTTCATGCTTAAGTACAGATGGATGCTAGTTGCAGTGGAGGCAATGCCAATTTTTAGCTTCTTGTTCAGATTCTGAATTTTTCAGACCACATTTTCCAAAAATGAGGCAAAATTCTGATCAAATCCAGCTAATTTGTGTGAAAATAGTTTCTTACATAGCCTCTTAACATAGCCTCTGAGATGCAGGACCTATGATCAATGTGTTGAAAATAAAGGTCAGGATACTGGTACACTCCTAATTCTGGAAACAGATCGTCTGATCATGTAGTTTACCAAACTAGTAAGTGGAAGAGAAGAGCCCAGCTAATTGTCGCTTATTGTTTTATTGCACTAATTTCTGTACTTCCTATTGGATTGCTGTCCAATTTATGTCTACAATTCATAAATAAAGCATGAGAGGAAAAAAAATGACAACAAAGTCTACAATTTAAACCATTCAGTTTCTTTTTTTTTTAAATGTATTTATAAACTGAGCAGTTTTAAAAACTGGAATCTTATCCTCAAAAGCCTTCATTTTTATCCTCTGAAGAAATACTAAATACAACCATTTTCAAGGCAAGAGTGATCCACCTTCATGTTGTATCTGTACACTGTGTGTAAAAACAGATGTGGAGTAAGGGGTTGAAACTGACCAAATTGAAACATGCGTGTAAAAATGAGCCATCGTGGCAGAACAACCACTTTTCCCAACAACACGGTTGTCATCCAGCTGATCCCTTTACACCAGCTTGTTGTGTTGAAGCACACATTGATACAACACAGAATCTCAGGGGAACACTGGCAGCTTCACACACACAAAAACATCGCATAAGCTCTGAAAACAGAAAATCAATGCACGTTTCATCAGGGCTGGATGGTTTAATGATTTTAAATGTAAATGCAGCCAGTGTAGCTGCAGGGCCGGTTGGTCCAGGGCTGTTCTTTTAATCCAGTAAGAAAAAAATATCAGCATAAACAGAGAAACAGCTCATTTAACTGGGAACATGTGGCGGTTATTTTGACTGCTCCCTTTTCATTGAGATGTCCCGTTGCTTCTGTAATCGCTGACAGTCTGGTGGCTAACACAACTCTTTGAGGTTTGTTGTTGTTTGACAAGCTAAGCGAACGCTGCAAAATGGTTTACTTTCATTTTTTGTTACCAAACTGGTTTCCCAAATCTTTGGCATCAGTTGATTGTTGTCCTCTTTTGTTCCCAGTCAAGTGCTTTACTTTTTGCATCCACCTCCAAAAAAACCCATTAATGAAGCCACACCTTCAAAACAGAGGATCCAGTCGATTTTTCATGTTTTCCACAAGACTTGATGGAGGGGTGGAGTATTTGGGTTACATGATCAAGTACTGTAAACTTGCTGAGGTCTCTGGGTTTGTTATGGAGTATCCAAATTGTCTCTTTTTTTTTTTTTCTTGGAAAACTTAAGAGACTAACCATGTTCACAATCCCTTTTCACACTGCCTTTTTAACCCTTTTAAAGCTGACCCAAGTAATGAGGAGAAAAGTCCAATTTTTTCCAATGTGAAGTCTTTTCTTTTGGCCCTTTGACAAAATGTATTTAAAAAGAATAAATTATTTTGTAAATCTACCATTTAGTACTGTGTGATATTTCAAAATTATTATTGTGTAGTCCTCTGCTTCCTCGTATCCATTAGGAGGGGGGGGGGGCAGAAGACAAGTATCAGATTGAGCACAACAGGGTTTTGTGCACAGTATTTTCATAAAGTGATGCAAAATGTCTCAGAAACTGTACGTATAAAATACGATGCGTTTGGCATTATAGGGTTAAGCAAGAGCTGCTGCGCCTCATAGGTCTATCTGTAATGTTCCAATAGAAAAGAGCTCAAACTTCAGTATGCCTCTGAGCTAGCAAGAAGCAAACAGACATGTCATGCCATCACAGCAGAATACTTTGCTCTTTTGCTCACATTCATGCACAAACTGTGGTCCTGTAGTCGGCCACACATTTACATGGTCAAGTTAGCTGCTGCCAAATTTCCACTGAGCCTCTATTACCAACATTACTGTCATGCATAGAGAAGTCTCCTTTTCTGTACTTATTTGGAAAGGTTGCTACTTTTTTTACATTTGACTGTTTTTCTGGTGTAAAAAAAGTGTTTATTGGAGGGGGAGATCTAAAAATCAGTCTGCATGGTGTTAATGTTGCCTAACAAATGATATACTTGTGTGTAATTTTTACACACAACTTGTGTTCATGAGAGGGGTGTGGGGCATGCTCCTCTGCAGTTGTAGATTTAGCTATTTTTGGATTGTAAAAACATTATGAAAGTAGATTGCTAAATTTACTCAGGCTGCTTTTTTTGTTTTAACTGTGCAGCCTGCTCAAGTATTAAACTTGGGTGGAAAATCCTGATTTTTAGCCAATCATGAGAGCCCTCGGGTGTGGCTGAAGTGAGAGTACGACTGTCACCAGCTGAGAGGGATTGGGTGTTACTTCTGACCTTTCGAGGGCGATTAAGTCAGAGAGGGAGGGGGACAAAGGTGGGAGTCAGTGTGGGAAAGTTGAAGCTCCCCAGTTGTTGAGGACTGAAGGATCCATACAGGACCTCGTTGCTGATGGTTCATGCTGTACTGCTTTTTGCAATGTGAACTTTACCATTAATCACTGCTGCATGTTTGAGGCCACCATGAAAAATGGTAGGTGTTTTTGTCTTGGGACATTTCCTTTAAAAAGTTTACCTTCAAGTTTACATAAACTCTGAAGCACAATTTCTAAAAATAAGTTGATCATTTGTTTTCATGCAGTTGTTTACTTTGAGTACCGTCTATGTGGCATGGATAATTTTAGATGTCCTGTCTTCAAATGCTGCAGTCTGTCTGCCTCAGTGGGTCTGAGAGGGCTCTGGACTGACCCAGTTGAGCATATAAGTGCAGTGTTGTGGTCTAAGTGAATTTGTTAGCAGGTGCATTTCATTGTGTGTGTGACTGGAGAGTTGCACGGCAACAGTAGGTTCTGTTTATCATTGTTTTTACTTTAAAGCCCAGTTGGTGATCCCTTGTTGAAATAAGTGTTTGTTTCCTATTCATTTATTCCATGGATCAGCTTCAGAGCTTCTCAGTTTTATGATCGTGATGGCATGAGGAAGAGAATCGTTTTCAACTCTGTCTTCACATCGGTGCTCTTTTGTTTTTAATTTTTCAGACGTGTTTGTGGACTGGAAGCAGAATGTTAATGAAGTGACTGTCAGACTACGCTGTGGGGAGGGTGTGCGGAGGATAGAGGACATCAACACTACTTTCACAGACACACACTGCAACGTGTCCTTCCCAGGTAGGTAAAGCCGAAACATAAATAAGAACTTTGGAGACGTGCATGGATAGAAACCAGTGGAATGATGCCAGTAATGTTTTTAAATATGTTTTAAATCAGATGGACGGCAGTGGAGCTGCCAGTTGCAGGAGGAAATCGAGGCGTCATGTAGCAAAGCCCAGTACAAGGAAAAGGGTGGATTTCTCCATCTCATCATGCACAAGAAGATTCCCTTTCACATTTGGCCTTCTCTTAAGGTGAACCACATGAGATTAGTTTTCTATTTCATGTTTTCTCTCTCCACCTTATTACATGGTGTTAATTTTTTCTCTTCTGTCATTGTTAATGATTGATTTTCTATTTTCAATTCTGCTTCAGTCAAACAAAAAGGAGAAGGAGGCAGCGCCCGCAGAGGCCAAATACGACACAAAAGCAGTTACCTTGGAGACATCAGAGAAACCCAAACTGTTGTCAGCGCAGCCACAACTCCAGCCCCAGCCTCCATCGTCCCCTGCACACAGCGAGTCGAGACGCAGCAGTGGCAAAGCCGAGCGGGGTATGAAGCGCTGTTTAAAAAACAAACCCTGCGACAAGGCCACTACGGACTCTGTAGGGGTGAAAAACGGAGCTGAGAACGACTCGAACACCACCAGCAAGCCTGTCACTGTCACGAAAGGTGAGCAGCAGCAGCCACCTCAGGAACCTAGCGCCAAGCGTACCACTCTACGGCTGCCCAAGACGACAAAAGATGCAGAAAGGGACCCACCTCCTGTCAAGTCCACAGCAGCGAACGGTAAACCACATGCACACTCGCCCGCTGGTCGGAGCCCTCAGACACAACACAAGGATGCCGACAACAGAGCAGAGAGAACAGACAGTGGTCAGGAACTGGGTGTCGCTGCTGCCAGCAGAGATCAGGTGAGATTAACCATGTTGAAAATTTTAGCCTGTGACTGGGGAAGGCTCATTTATGCTCCACACTAACAATGGATACGGAAAATATAGTCATTTACTTGCATAATTTGGTCTGCTTTGCGGCGATCGTGGATCTGTATCCTGATGGAGCATAGGCTCAGAGGCTCATCAAGAGCCTCCATCAAAGTACCACAGGACACTGTTGAGCAGTGTAGCTGATGTGCAATTCATAAAAGGAACAAAGAAGAAGCCTCAACGTGCGCGATGGCCGCACGGATCACCGCGGTCACTGCGCTGCCTCTTTTAATCTCTTTCTGAGATTGTACATCATCATGTTCTCTTCCACCATCGCTATGTTTACTATTGACAAAAACTGACATCAAAAGTTGGAGGTAAACTCTCTAAATTCTTCACCACCCTCTGGTGGATGTATTGCCTAACATCTATACCAGTGTAAAAGACACATGGGAATTTGAGAGGCGAGATTTTTTTAAATGGACGTACCTATTTACTTTCATAAAGGGAGCATAAATGGGCCTTTTACTTGTGGAGAAACATGTTTCTTGCTTTCATACCTGAACCATAATTATGTAGTTTTACCTTCAGCCTTTTGCTCATTTAAATCATTTTTAGACATAAACAAATAATTTTTTCTTTTTTTATTAACAATCATAAATGTAAAGTTGATCATTTACAGAGAGTTGAAAGATCAATCCCTTGAAGTACTTAGATTTTCTTTTTTAACAATCTTGGTTCTAGAAGTTTAATTTAAGTTAACCTACGTGACAACGTTTAGAAACATGTCATAGCAATTATGTTTTTGAAGAAAAGAAAAAGAAATCTCTGTTCTACACAATGATGATACTGAATACACTGAAAAAGTGAGTGGACATAAAAAAACCAAAGCCTTTTAT
Organism: Atherinosoma microstoma; assembly: GCA_037177055.1. NCBI lineage: Eukaryota > Metazoa > Chordata > Actinopteri > Atheriniformes > Atherinidae > Atherinosoma > Atherinosoma microstoma. Next base: position 25,612,268 of record JBBBVU010000014.1, on the reverse strand, counting down.
CAAAAGACCAGGACTGGATGCAATTACATCAATCAAAGACAAATTAGTTTTTGTGTGGAGGTCACAAATGTCAAGGCAGAAGAGAAAGTAAAGAGAAACACAAAAGATGAAGGATTATGTTAGAAAATAAGACTGTTTCTCAGGTCTCTGTTACCGCGGGGCCCTCAGGCTGCCAGCGTCCCACCTCTGTCCTCTGTTAATGTATCTGACCCTGGTGTGCTGAGTTCTGCAGTGGCGCTTTGGTCCACAACCGGTTCTTCTTTCAAAGCAAATTAATATCTCTCTTGTGGGCAGTATTTATTCTAATCTAATCGTTGCCCTTTCCTGGTTCTTTGATGCTTGTTAGATGTATAATTATGAATCTGGATTCGGGCATTTGTGTGTGTATTTTCATTTTTAGAGTTCTTCAGCATCAAAACTGTGTGGATCCATATTTTTTATTGTTAAACTCATTGTAAAGCTTCTCAAAGCCTCCTAACTTTTGTTGTATGTACAATTCTTTAATACCAAAACATCTCTTAACAAAAACATCTCTACAAAGAATTGTAATCATAAGGCATATACAATTTCATATGAAATCATTTTATATTTACCATTAATCAAAATTAATTTTGCATCAAAATATAAAATATTGAATTTTTTCAGTTCCAAGTAGCAGTTGTTTATGCTTTATTCTTCCATAAAACGGTATAAACACTGGCTGATATATAAGATAATTATTATTATAGTTATACACAATCTTCTCATTGCTGGTTTGTTTAAGAGTCTTATTTCTCCCATAACCTTTATTTATTCACTGTCTTGTAAACAAGAAACCTAGTAACTGTGGATCGATGAAACATGATTCTCCGTATAGATTATTCTCATATTTCTCAGCATGGTGAGCACCTGCGTTGGATAGTGTTGCAGCTAATCGATGAACATAATGCAGTGTGTTTTTTTTTTGGGAAATTAACCTTTTGTGTAAGATTATATCTCGGTAGCTGTGAGCATGTTAACCATTTGAAGTACAGCATGCATGGAGTTCATTAATAGATATGGAGTTTATTTAACAGCACTTTAAAGATAATTGTTATTGCATTGATGCAACACTCGGACTGTATCAGGCCGCAGACGTAAAAGCAAACACGCGTTTCATCAAGTTGTTATGGGCTGATAACAAAATTGAGCCAGTAACACCATCTGGTCTGCGTGGGCTTTATCTGAAGTCTGAGTCTGCCTGCTTCACTGGTCTGTTCAGACAGTGGATATCGACTTGTCTTTACAGCATGTTGAGTTGCAAAAGTCAAACTTGCAGATGCAGAAGATCTCACCGAGGAATGAACTGATAATGTGCTCCACTTGGCCTTGATTTGAACTTCCTGCTTTCATCTTAATAACTGCAGTAATGAGAGGGAGCAGAGAAATGTTTTTCCTAGATATTCAGTTGGCTGTTGGGGTTAAACATCCCCCCTTAAGATTATTTCCGGTAATTTTTTTTTCTTTTCTTATTCAGCCGGTAGAGAAGAGGAACCATTCCTCAGACCTGTCTGGACCAGCGGTTCCTGTCAGTGATGGCCAGCCAGTAGCCCCCGTCAGCTCCCCTCACTGCTTCAACAACAAAGTGGACTCTACTTCTCCTCAAAGGCAGAGAGACAGAACGGACTCCGACCCAGAGAGCAAACCTGTTGAGCACGAATCAGGGCAGGATAGTTTAATCTGCCACCCGCCCGGATCAGCAGAGACGTTACCAGTGCCAGCTGCCGACGTGGCTGCCAGGCAAAGCCAATCACCTGGTCTAAATCAGAAACAGAGCAGCTGTGATGAAGAGGAGAAGCGGGACCAGTCAAAGGAAGAGCCGCCTCTGGAAATGAAGCAAGGACAGGAAGGTGTGTTGACAAGATTTGGCAATGATGGAAATGTTTGAACATTACAAGGTGACGGAAAACAATAAGTTTCATTTAGACTATTGCTTTAATTAAAGAGTGGTTTTCTTATGAGAAGTGACAATCGCAAACGTATTTCTCATTTCATTGTTTGATTTTGAAGCTCCAGACTGACGCAAAAATCTGTCCATATGCAGTGTTTATATAATATGCAGCACGGATATATTCATGGTTTATGTATTTATCTCTTAACTCTTTGCAGCCTCAGAGCCGATGATCAATCTGCAGTTTGTGAAGAACGACTCTTACGAGAAGGGCACTGATCTGATGGTGGTTAACGTTTATATGAAGGGAATCTGCAGGGATACAGCTAGGGTCATCTTCAGGGAGCAGGACTTCACCCTCATTTTCCAGACGAGGTTGTAAACATTAACATGCTGCTAATAAAGTTTCATGTCTTCAAACAAGAAGCAGCGATTTATCATCTTGTTTTATCCTTCCACAGTGATCCGAACTTTCTTCGGCTTCATTCGGACTGTGGACCAAACACAGTCTTTAAGTGGCAAGTTAAACTCAGGTAACTGTGGGGGGTCGGGGTTAGCTCTGTCCACACACGTGCACCCCCAAAAAAAAAACTCTTCACATGAGCAGTTGGAGGAAACAAAGTTTAGTTTTTTTTGCTCCAGGCAGGTCACAATTTAGAGCTTGCAGTCATGAAAAACTGTTCTTGAGAGCATGAATGAGGTCAAAGACAAACCAGATAAAGTAGCTCCTGAGTCATGCTTCGTCATCTACCAGGACTTGCGTAGTTGAAATATGAGTTGTGGATCACATAACGGTTCCACCTTGATACAGTTAACTTTCATCATAAGTGAAATGGCGAGAGGAAGATATGCATAAAGCGTCACTTGTTTAATATCCTCAGTCCTCGAGCTATATCGGGATCTGTTTCCTCGCTGCACTACATTTTATCCTTGATCCTGACCTGAATGCATGTCTTTGCCTCCTGTGTTTCAGGAACCTGATCCAGCCTGAGCAGTGCAGCTACTCCTTCACTCCGTCCCGTCTGGACATCACCCTGAAGAAGAGGCTCAGTCAGCGCTGGGGGGGTCTGGAGGCCCCTGCCACACAAGGTCTGCTGCCAAGCTTCTACTTGGAGGACTTTGGATGTTTCTAACATGACTTGTTCAACTTGGTCTCACAAATATAAGCATGTGTGTTCACATGTTTTAACAGACATTGACAGGAGGGAATTGGGGAGGGGACAAATACAAATCTCAGCTTAAAATACTTTTCTTGTCTCTAAATATCTTGTCTAGTTTACAGTATCATAGGACAGAGAATAATTATATACAACTAGATTAAGCTTAACAGTATTTTTATTTTTCTAATTAGAAAATGTTTGTTCATTTGCTGAACCTGTGATTTATTTGTTCTGCTATCTCATGACTAGTAGCAAATGGCAATGGTGTTTTCCAGAAAACTTCTCAGGAAGTCTCATTTCTGACCTTTAGCTTCTAACCACAAGCTCCGTTGTCCTGTTTAAGGTGCAGTGGGTGGTGCTAAAGTTGCTGTGCCCTCCAGCCCTGCCTGCATGGAGACGAGCCAGCCAGGCAGCAGTCAGCACAGCCTCCCAGCCAAGGAGGAACCTCCGCGGGTCGGGGAGGACACACCCAAAGCCCCCAAGGCCTCACCCAGAGGAGTGGAGGACGGCGGTCTGGATACCGTTGCTCCCCGTACTGTCTCTGAGCACGTAGCCATCACCAAGCCAGAGCCCACTGTTACCACGGTGAGTGGGGAAACTAGATACCCAGCTGAACTGGAGGGACTGCTGGTTTTTACAACAAATTTTAGCCACGTTTTAAGTTTTTAAGAGCTGAAAGATGAGAGCAGAAGAGACATTTCCATTCAGTCGACAGTTGCACAAGTAAACAAATAGAAGATGTAAATAATAAATTTGTGTATGCGTTTCCTGCCTCAGCCTAAGCCTACCTGCATGGTGCAGCCTATGACCCATGCTCCTCCAGCCAGCAACGAGCGCCATGAGGAAGAAGAAGAGAAGAAGGTGTGCCTGCCTGGTTTTACAGGATTGGTCAACCTTGGCAACACCTGCTTCATGAACAGCGTCATTCAGTCCCTGTCTAACACCAGAGAGCTCAGGGATTACTTTCATGGTAACTACTTTGTTTTCCCCTTGACAAATACAAAAGCGCATGTGTACATTTCAGTGCCGTTCTAATGAATATCTTAATCTCATCAGAAGGGGCAATTCTTTTTTTTGTACTGCTGCCAGTAATTATCTACTTTATTACTAAGAAATACAGCAGGGCGTGTTTTTATTGTAGCTCAAATTCACAGACAAATGGTGTTCACAAGGGCAGTTTTGATCAGAGTTCAGTAACTTTAACAGGATTTTTCTGCATAATCCAGAAACACTGCAGTTTCTGCACTTCAAGGTTTAAAACTCTGAAATAATTACAGCAGAATGTGGGTCAGCTTTTTCTTGGAGGTGATGTAATTGGCTTCAAGTTAAAGGAAAAATTACAATGAGACATAAGCTGAAAAAACTCGTCATCAAGAATCAGCATTGCTGCAACAAACAGTCATTTCTTTGTGTTTCTTGTCAAAGCTTCTTGTTAAATCCGAAGATGTCTGGTTTGGTTTTCCGATGCCTGTATTTTCTGCATCCTTATAGATCGAGCATTTGAGGCAGAAATCAACTGCAGTAACCCACTGGGAACAGGAGGCAGGCTGGCTATTGGCTTTGCTGTGCTGCTCAGGGCCCTTTGGAAAGGGACACACCATGCCTTCCAACCCTCAAAACTCAAGGTATGACAGCAGCATTTATTTTATATATACTATATGTATTAGGGATGTAACGATTGCCAGTAAAATGATAAACCACAGTAAAATTTCCAACAGTTAGTAATACCGTTTCAAATTTTAAGTATCATTCAAACCGTGTTCGATTACTGCACTGTGAAAAACTCACGCTAAAACTGCCACGAAAAGCAGCAGCAGCCCCTCACATGACACGTACAGCAGCAGAACATGTTTCAGCTACGCAGGTTAGCTGTTCAGCTTCTGTTGTTGCAATAAGAAGTTCACCAGTGTCATAGTACGGAAAACCCCGAGTTAATCTGAAGTTACCTCCATAAGAGAACATCCAGCTTCGTAGTTCAGGCCTCTGCTCTCTGTGTCCACACATGCGCGCGCACACACAGGTGATCAGCGGACACCTAGGAAAGTTGCGAATTTTTTAAATGTTCTCAGCGAGGTGAAGATGAAAACATTCTCAATCCAGTGAGGAGCAGCGGGAGTTTTTTTTTTGCTCCGGTGTTTCACAGAGAGCGTCATGCCGTCGCGGGAACACGCGCTGCTTAAATCTAATGTCATTGTAGGAATTTCTGAGTCATATTTGGACTTAAAATGGATCCTGTATTCTTTTTATGTTTTATTAACCTCAACACCTTAACTAAGACCTGAACTTTAATATTTAGAGCGACACATTTAAAGTGATTCCCTTTTGTTTGTTTTTTCCTCGCAGCATTTCTGGCTGTGAGTCGGGGATAAACACTGTATTGTAATATTATTTCAGAGGTGTATGTAAATGTGTCTTATTAGATTATATGATTACTCCCAGATAACCGATTTTGATTATCATGTAATTTTATAATCATGCTCAGTGTTTTATAAATGTAGTTACCTGAGAACATCTTTAATATTCAAGAAATATGTGTTGTTACACAATTAGCTTTAAATTGATCAAAATCAAATTTAATCAAAATCAAATCAAAATATACTGTTGTGAATCGAATTGAATTAATTCAGAAAAATTGTGATGACACCCAGCCCCTGTGTGTGTGTATAAGTACTTTTTGAACATTTTGAGCACATTTTAACAATAATAATGATAACCATGACCATTTTGGTCACAATAACCTTGATATGAAATTTTCATACCATTACATCCCAAATATGTATATTTTATGATAAATGTTTAAGTATTTCTCCTCCTCCATAACTGCCTTTCTTAAAGTATCTTCCCGTCATGATCTGTGAACCTCTGGATGGTGGGTTTTCAGATGACGTATCAAACCGATGGTGTTGAATGATTTGATGCAACGTCCTCGTCACATTACTCATTACACATAACATTACGTTGCAAGTACTGTATACTGCTTTTCAAGTATCTTCTTTCGATACCATGAAAAACTCCCACACCGCTGACATTGCCTCTCTGCTTCAGTTAAACACCCCACAATGCTGCCTTGTTATCACTGTCACATGTCCAAGACATGACTGCATGGCCACAACCCCCCTCCTCCCGACACACAAACAGCCGGAAATAAATATCTGTTGTTAATATCGGCCAAGTTTTACTTATCAGACCGATATTTAAAAAAAAGACCAACATCTGCCGATGCCGATATATCGTGCATCCCTATTATTAATTGATTATTGCATTTAACGAATATATTCATGTTAATGTTTAGTTTCCTGCATTTGTTTGTAAACTCACAGGCGATTGTGGCCAGTAAAGCCAGCCAGTTTACAGGTTACGCTCAGCACGATGCACAGGAGTTCATGGCATTCCTCTTGGACGGACTCCACGAGGACTTGAACCGCATCCAGAATAAACCTTACACCGAGACGGTCGACTCTGATGGACGGCCCGATGAGGTAGGTTTCCTCTTGCGTGTTTTATGATTTTGGTTCTTTTTTTTTTGTTTTTTCCTTTCTCACTGAACAACTTGTGGGAATAATTGTCTCTGTTTTGGTGCAGGTGGTGGCAGAGGACGCCTGGCAAAGGCACAAGATGAGAAACGACTCCTTTATTGTGGATCTCTTTCAAGGCCAATTTAAATCTAAGCTTGTGTGTCCCACATGCTCCAAGGTAACGTACAACTCTTTTAAAAACAATATATATGCTGTAAGATGACAGCATTCATGTGTTGAGCACTCTCTGTTCTTTCTCAGGTGTCCATCACCTTTGACCCCTTCCTCTACCTGCCTGTCCCGTTGCCCCAGAAACAAAAGGTGCTATCTGTTTTCTACTTTGCTAAGGAACCTCATAAAAAGCCCATCAAGGTAAGATGGAGTCAGTAGTTGCTAATTTTGACACTAAATAATGCAATTTTGTTTTTACACGTTTGTTGTGAGATAATGTAGCTCCATCCTCCATGTGACTCACCCTTAAATGTTTTTTGGTTTCACAGTTTTTGGTGAGCGTGAGCAAAGAAAACTCCAGCACAGCTGAGGTCCTTGAATCCATCTCCAGGAGTGTGCGGGTCAAACCTGAGAACCTCAGACTGGCTGAGGTTTGTTATGTGGGGGGAGTGAAATCAGGATTTTTATTCTGAAAGATATTTATTTGCATCCTGATGAAGTTAAAGCAACATGGAAGTGGTTATATAAAACAGTTTATTAAGCCTTCAAACAGCCAGACTTTGTGCGTTTCCCCATCACAGGTGGGAAAGAACCGATTTCAGCGCGTATTCCTGCCGTCTCATTCCCTGGATACAGTGTCCCCCTCAGACATGTTGTTCTGCTTTGAGGTGCTTTCCAAAGATCTGGCCAAAGAGAGAGTGGTTCTGCTCCGAGTGCAGCAGGTAATACAAAACTTTGTCGTACTTTTGTACAATGTGTTAAATGCAGCGTACTGAGTGTCCTCTGTTTGCCTTTCAGAAACTCCAGGTGCCCAATATTCCCATCTCCAAGTGTGCTGCCTGCTTAAAGCCACCAGTGTCTGAGGAAGACAAGCTGAAGCGATGTACTCGCTGCTACAGAGTTGGCTACTGCAATCAGTGAGTTTGTACATTTTATACAAATATTTATAATTGATGGAAGGAAAGTATCATCCAGTGTTCAGTGCGGTGTAAGTCCATGGATTTGTATTTTTATTCTATTCTCCCCCTCCTCTCCCAGAGTGTGCCAGAGGACACACTGGCCCAATCACAAGAGTCTTTGTCGACCAAACTCGGAAAACGTTGGTCTGCCTTTCCTGGTCAGCGTGCCAGAGTCTCGTGTCTCTTACCCCCGCCTCACCCAGCTTTTGGAGGGTTACTCCAGGTAAATGTAGCATTGTTCACACTTAAAATATTTTCTCAAGTAAATTCTTTCACTTTTAGACGTCCGGCTCGTTCCATGTTATATTTAAGTAAATGCTTGAGTCACATAACATCTTTTACACCACATTTACTCTTTATACAGGTTTTTAAACTTTTTAGACTCAAAGACACTCTTAAAAGTAATTAGCATGTCTTTATTTTCATGTCACGATGACTTCAGATAAACTAACATCAAAGACTTAATGGAGTCCAAAGACTTTCTCTATGGAATTCCATCAATAAGATTTTATCACCTGCAATCAAATTTCCCATCTGTATTTAGTCTTTTAATAGGAATCCTAAGAAATGGATGTGTAAATTCAGATACAGGGGATTAGGTGCACAAGAGTAGAGAAAAAGAGGATATTTATCATTAACAACAGTCACTTTAATGACAAGTCATTTAATTTCATTTTTATTTTGATCACTTGTGACACAGGTAATCACTTATAACAGCATCTTGCCATGCAATTCACTCAATAAGATAAGTGCAGGTACAATATCTAAAAATATAAATATCATCAAAAATTTAAAAAGGAAAGGAAGTCTACATGACACCAAAGCAATCTGATCATTGTTTACAAAAAAGTAATCAAATCTAACTCCTCATTCATGCCCAGATAGTCTGTGACTTGTAATTTAAATATCCAAAAATCCTCGCTTTGGTTGAGTTTGTGACTTTTTCTTATGGAAATGTGAATATGATTATTTTCAATGGCTTGAAATTTAAATGGTCAATATGATGATCCAAAGTGTCTGGCTGTGGGATGGTTGACTAATTTAATCTATTTTGTTAGTATTAGATCGTATTTGTGTAAAAAAGAAACTTGATCATGGACATTCTAGCTGATGAGAAAATAATGATAAAAAATAATTGGTGGTCAACTTTATTGTCCTCATATTTTTTTGTTTAATATTATCCTTTACAATGATGGATGTTAGATTAAGTTGTGTTAGATACCCAGATATGTTGCATAGTTGTAACTGGTATGAATGGTTTATTTGTACATTTTATAGCTTATTTTTCCTGTGTTGATTTCCTTCATGTTATAGAATTATGTGTTTTTGTATAAGCACCTGCTTCAGCTGTCATCTTTTTGGTTAGTTTCATGTTTTGCACTTTTTAATGGCATCCATGGTAAGATGAACCAACAAACCAATCTCTGTTAAGCTCCATGCATGGATGGTTTTATTGTATTTTGCGTGAACAGGAAAAAAATAAAGCAAATTGTCCAACTGCAGAGTTCTTTGATGGTCTAGGATGTCTTTAATTCAAGTGCTGGCGCTGTTTTGACAAGTCATTAACACTGCAGTGCTTACAGAGCACCTTGTTGAGTTTTGTTTTTACTCAAACTTTGTTCTCCAGGGGAGCCATATTTTGACCAAGCCTTTCATTTTTGCAGCACATTTTTTGTTGAGAAATATAAAGAACTCGAATCTTTGTTTTACTATTCATGTTACATAGCACTTTTTCCTAATTGTAAGTATTAAAACTGAATTCCATGTTGATTACCCTCAGCCTCTAAATGAATTTGTCACTGTTCAACATGATAAAATAGCATAATGATATCCACTCTGCAGCATTTAGCTCTACAGTTGATTTGACTGTTCATAGGATTTATTTGAATGAAATGAGGATATTACTTGTGCTTGTGCAGCATCCTCTGATAAAGTCAACATTCAAATAACTTTAGACATCTGAGCGATGAATTCAGCCGCCTCTGAAAGTACATTGATCTCCTTAGTTTTTATATAAATAAGAGAAGGGAAAGCACAAACCCTAGATAGTAAAATCTCTATCTGTTTTTTGTCCTTGCAGGTTTTCTGTCAACGTGTTTCAGCCTCCTTTCCAGTCAGGCAGGACATCTCCTGAACCATCCCAGTCTCGGGGTGACCTTCCAGTAATGCCTGCAGGCTCTCCTGAAGGTCTGGGGTCTGGGGATGAAGCTGTGGGGGGCAGCTGTACTGTAGGAGCAGGTGATCTAGAGCTGGAAAGCCCCTCCCTGCTGCCTGAGTCCCAGGCAGAATACGCTCAGGCCTCAGCTATCCACTCCGAGGCACCAGACTCCCGATCTTCCTCCCAGACTTCACTCTCAACCACACGGACTAAAGATTCCGGGTTCTCCGAGTCCATTTCTTCCACTTCCTGCTGTTCTCTGGACCCTCATGCTGAAAAAGAGACGTCCTGTGAGAAAGCAGTGCGGCCTGAAGGTTGAATGCAGCAGACAAATGCTTCAGCATTTCTGGGATTGTGTACTTGCACGCAGTCTCATTTCTCCCTCTTGTCCCTCTCTGCAGCTGCAGTAACAGGGTATCAGCAACCAAGTGAATCAGCATCCGGTCATGCCAGTCAGTTCTACATAGCTCTGCTGGACTCTAACAACAAAGAGCAGAGGCTGGATGAGAAAGGTGTGACCACAGTTGACTTTCATTTGATTTTTTTGATTACTTTTTGATGGATTTTGTAAAATTCTACATTGATTTTTAATGTTCTTTGTTGAGACTGTTGGTGGGGTGTAAATGTAAACCTGCTGGTGGTGAATGAGACTACAGTTTTTGATGTTTCATTGCTTTAAATTGCCTCGTATAAGGCTTTTCAAACCTGTCTGCAGAGGATGCACTAGCAGACCTTCCTGAGGATGCAACCTTGGAGCTGGTGTGGAAAAACAATGAGCGTCTGAAGGAGTATGTGCTGGTGAGTTCAAAGGAACTGGAATATGAGGAAGACCCAGGCTCTTTGAGTGAGACAGCCAGAGCAGGAAACTTCACCCTGGAGCAATGCCTGAATCTCTTCACGAAGCCAGAGGTGCTGGCACCAGAGGAAGCCTGGTAGGAAACTTTTACCTCTTCTTGACCAAAGCGGTTTCATTGCTGGTGCTAGAGCCAGTTATAAGTTGGTTCCAGCTAAGAACTGGTCTAGTTTTCCACAGCCAGGCAGCCACAACAAAAGGACTGTCCAATTCTGGCTCTTGAGGGCTGCTGTCCTGCAGGTTTTAGATGTTTCCGTTCTTCAACACACCTAAATGAAATTACTGAGTCATTTTATAGAACTGAAGAAGCTGCTGGAGGATCCATTTAATCTGAATCAGGTGTGTTTGAGCAGGAAACCTCTAAAACCTGCAGGACAGCGGCTTGCCAGGACAGAATTGGAGGCTCTGTGGTCTGGTGGGAAAGCTCCCTTTAATTTGTTGGAAATAATGCAACAATTACAGTTGTGTTTGTCTTGATTTTATATTTCAAGGTTTCTTTGTCACCAGAGCTTTTAGCATAATACATTAAAACTCGGAAATTCTGATTCGTAGGAGCTCATACTATTTGTTCTCTCATTATTTCTGCTCTCACATCATGTGAAATGTAAAAAAAAAGAAGTTAAAGCAAATTGGGACAGAAAGAACCCATCGCTCTTTTGGTCCAGATCTGGATCAGTTTCTTCAACATTGCTAGATTGTCTTGACTCCATGTTAGTCTAAACAGACTAATGCCCATTGATAAAATTTACAAGCAATATTTTAAATATAAATACATCTGAAATCAGATAAACTTTTGAATTATTTTTAACAAAAATGTTTGTTTTGGCTGAAACTAAAGAGTTGTAATAAATAGGGGTGGGTTTAAAAAATCGATTAATCTATTTAAATCGATTCATGTTAAATTAATTCAATATCGATTCATAAAACTAAGGATCGATTATTTTTTTTGTCCAATTTTTTATTTTTTATTTTTTGCAGGTATGACCACATTTTCTGTTGATGTTACCCAATTTAGAGCAATTTTATTATAATACTCCGTGTTTTATAAAAAAAAAAGTAACCTGAGATTAAAGAAAAATAAGTGTTCTTAAACAATTAGCTGTAAATGAATCGAAATCGAATCGAAAAAAATCGAAATCGAATCGAAATAGACTATTGTGAATCGAATCGATTCAGGGAATTAGTGACAATACCCAGTAATAAAGTTCAATTGACTCCATGTATTTCTGATACAGGGTTTGAAATACAATTTCAAGTAAAGGTGCACTGCTGCGCATGGCAAAAATATTACTCGCACCAAAAATAATTTAGGTGCACAACCCAAATTTGTAAAATATTAATCTGAAATTTTATCTCATAAAATCTTCTAAAAATCTGAGGGGGCATTCACACCAGGATAGTCTGGGGGCTCCGTCCTATTAGCCGAGGATTTCTGAGAGTTTTCACACCTTCCTTTGGTTTGTGTTCAAACTGGACTTACCTGAAGCGGACCAAACCACCGGTAGTACTCCCCACAACAACCTGATCAATAATGAAGAAGCATGAAGAAGAAAACCGTAGAGCCCTATGAAATCCACGATCACGGAATCGCGGATTGAGACATTTAAAACAGAATTCATCATAAACGCGGAATATCACGGAACAGCCCAACAACTTGCATAAAATGTTTTTTTTTTCCTAAGAAAAAGGAATTTCTCTCAGAAAAATGCTCCAAGCAGGTCACTGAAGCTACTCCCTCCACCCTGCCTCCCTCAATGCAAACATGTTGAAGCGGCCACCTGAGACACCGGCTACGGCGTACTCCCTGTTTCCCCATGACTTTTGTCTGGCGAGCTAATGTTCTGCAGATTTTTTCCAACTTATGGTTGACTGAACACGTACAGATGCAGAGTCCTGCACATGTCCAATTTTACAAACCTGCACACGTCCGAACCCCTGAGGATAATTACCAAACCCGACCCGGTACCGGAATTTATCTACAGTCAAGCCTGGACCTGACCGCAACCAATCAGTTAATGCGTGTTTATTCACCCTGTCACTCCTTTGCATTATTTTCTTTATTCGTTCTTATAGTCCTATTTAATGTGATATTGTTGTCTCAGTTTTCATTTGCAAATGAAAAAATGAAACTATAACGCAGTAAAAATTGGCTATTTAAAGGGATTTTCTTGTGCAGAACTTGCAACAGTAGGCGATTTTAAACTTGCCACTGAACCTTTGCTGCTTCTCTATAGTCCCTTATTTTGCTATTTAGGGTTTTAATTTAATTGAGAGGTTGCTGTGCATAAACAAAGTCATTTCCCATCTCTGGTATCAGCTGTTCTCTGCTTCTGGACCACATAACCTGCAGGAAAAATCTCCTTTGCTCCAGTTGTGTGCAGTGTGGCAGTGGAGGGAAGCCCAGCATGATCTTCACAGTAAAGGAAACCCCGGCGCCCAATTAGTAAAACTCTGATGTCAACAAAAATAAGGAAGACAAAATATATATATTTTCACCCACGACCCGCACTAAATGAATATCAGCTGGCACCTGTATCGTGAAATTTAATGATGTCATTTTTGCAGGTTACCTGACCCATTGCAGGACTCTGTTTATGAGGACTGCCTGCAGAGTCACAAACACAAACAATGGCATTTTTTGTTTGTGTCAAAAAAACCATATGACTATGTAAAACAAAACTAGTGCCATGTTTTTGCCTTAAATATATTTAAAAGTGTGAAAGCATTAAAATTTTCAGTTATAATCGAATAAAATGTCTATATTTCATTACTTTATACACTGTGTTGGGCTTAAATTTGCATTATATGAAAAGTTAAAAACCGAAACACTCCAAAAATGGGAAAAAATGTAAACGGAATTTTGGAAAAAATAAAACTGATTTCATAGGTCCCTGAAGCCAGGTTGAAATTTCATAGATTGAATATAATGGTACGGGTGGCGAATATTTATTATTGCCATGGGAATTTATTTATTTTTTGTCTGTCTTCTTTTTTCCGTTAAGTAGCCTATTTTTTGTGGACATGACAAGTGTTTTATGACAAAACAACATAATCGCATTAAATATATGAACAAATTAAGAAAACTAATGCAGCGTGGGGGGTGGGGTATATTTACAATTATTCAATGTGTTAACGTGCGGGTCGGGTCACGGATCATACATTGTCAGATCTCATATTAAGGGGTCGGTTTTGTCAGGTTTGTATGGGTGCAGGTTGGCAAAATTGGACCCATGCAGGACTCTGGTCTTGGGGTTCCTAATTTTACTGTGGTTTGCAGAACATGATGTTCTGAACACTGTTGGTTTTGTTTTTCCTCCTATCCAAACAATACTCTGCATCACTTCCTCCTTCTTCTCGATGATAACTGGCATAAACTTTCTGTCTGGTCCACTGGATAGTTTTAACTTTCCGTAGTAATTATGTGAAATGATCACGATAACGTCGCAAACGAGTTTTCGAGTGTTTATTTCCTCACGTGGACAAGTTGGCAGACACCTGTCCAGGTGATCTCTTCAGTAGCACCCCCAGCCTGCTCTGACTGCAGCTAGAAGAATTCGATTTCTAGAATTGTCGCTAGTCTTAAAAAAAAAAAAAGAGGAGTCTGAATGCTCGCCAAATATAGCAAATGAGTCTCTACACTGCAAGTAACCAGCTTTTTCCATACTTGCACATGTGGTCAAAAAGTAGACCACTCCAAATGCTACGTGCACATGCACGTAGCATTTCGAGCCCTGCTGTAAAAGGTCTGACCTGTTACTGTTTGCTAAAACACAAACCATAGTTTAATTTAACTTTTTTTTCTTTACTACAGCCATAGGAATGACAAAAAGTAAAGCATAAGTCATTTCTCACACGTTGGTGATATTTTGCAGACCAAGCTTCACTGTGAAGACTGGATGTAATATAAACCTGTAGCTGATCGTAACAGGATGTGAAATAAATCTGAAGCTGAGGGGAAAAACAAACAAGGTCCAGCAGATCTTATTATATCTGCTGGTTCTTCATGTTGAACCCTGAAGCCTCATATTGGTTGCTTTATCCAGCTGTGTGTCAGCATGGCTTTGATTTTTGTGTCAGACTGAGTATAGGATTGTATCGTCTGCTTTGCTTCTGACTGTCTGACATGTTGTGTTTTAAGGTACTGTCCAAAGTGCCAGCAGCACCGTGAGGCCTCGAAGCAGCTGTTGCTCTGGCGTCTGCCCAACGTTTTGATCATCCAACTCAAACGCTTCTCCTTTAGGAGCTTCATCTGGAGGGATAAAATCAACGACATGGTCGACTTTCCCGTCAGGTAATCCCAAACTGGAAGCTGAATTTAGACATTAATGTACACTTTTAATTCATTTATTTGGACTGTACAAGTCGGATGTGTTTTTCATGAAGCAGATACTCTGGATCATAGATTGTTTTTTGTTTCCATAAGGTCACCCTCTCAAACAATCTTGTCTTTCAGGAATCTGGATCTAAGCAAGTTCTGCATCGGCCAGAAGGACGAGATGCAGCAGCCTCCCATTTACGACCTGTATGCAGTCATCAATCACTACGGAGGGATGATAGGAGGCCATTACACAGCTTACGCTCGCCTGCCCAGTGATAAAAACAGTCAGCGCAGTGACGTTGGTGAGGCTGCTGCCCGATGTTCATCCCTTCATCTCTCGGATACTTCTGTTAAGTTCTCATTTCTCTTTCGTCTCCTCCCTGTTTCAAGGCTGGCGTCTGTTCGATGACAGCACTGTGACCATGGTGGAGGAGAGTCAAGTGGTGACGCGCTACGCTTATGTCCTCTTTTACCGTCGACGGAATTCCCCGGTGGAGAGGCCGCCACGCTTCCTCAGACCCGTTGGAGCCGAGTCGCCCACCGCTGCCGGAGCTACAGCCAGCCAGGTGAGGCAGCCGCAACAAAAACACTCAGGATGAGGGAAATGTGGTTTTAGGAATAACTCGACACCTTTTGCATCTTGTTTTTGATGTTAAAGGCTGGTGATCAGTGGTCCAGAGTAGCGAGAGGTTTAGCCTGGGCTGTGGCATTTACTGCAGACTCACAGTAAATGCAATTGTTGTGTTGTTCATTTTCTTTTAAATTAACGTAGATCAGGATAATCTGTTCGCAGATGCAATCCATTACTATGAGACTGTGCTCTGCCTGACAAAGAAACGGCATGTCTGATAAGATTTAGGACAAACTGTTCACATTGTGGTAATAAAAAAGAAAAGGTGTGTTTTATAAATCCATTTTTCATGGAGAGCAGTATTTGCTGGTTTGTGTAAGAGAAGCATGTTTATTGGATGTTCCTGAGAAACTGTTTATTTCTTTTTAATTAATTTTGACCAGATGTTAATGTAACAGCCCGCCGGTTTGATAACGGAGAGATCATCACTGTCGTGGTTAAGGTTGCACGGTATACCAGTACCAGTATAGTACCGCAATACTAGAGCTTTAAAAATGGTACTATACCAACTATTAAGAATAAACTGTGCTTCTTCTTTTTTTTTTTTTGCACAAATGCGGGCCTGTCTTTTTGAGCGCGGCGAGGCCAGTGAGTGACGTAGTTGGCGACACTGTAACGCCGACTCCTCTCACTGAGGAGGAGGAAAACGACAAGTCGCGTTGCAAACAGACCGACCGGGAGAAAAAAGGCAGCAAAAAAACAGCCTGCAGCCTGCTTGTGGACAAATTGGAGGCCCGAAGTACATTCTGGAAATATTTTGGGTTCAAACTGAATGACAAAGTCGAGCCGCTGAGCCCTGATGCACCAGAGAGCTAGCGTTGCTATAAAGTGTGTCTTACAAAAGGAGGCAACACTTTAAACTTGTCCAGACATTTGAAAGGACAACCACGCGGACTTGTCAATGACTTCAGTCTGGAACGACAGACGATAATGTTGTTCACCAGTTCACTGCATTATGTCAAAGAAAAAAGCACAAACCCTCTCCCTGCCCGGTACAGCAGCCTGCATACACAGAGCTAAGACATGGCCACGGTTAATGAACACGTTTAAAAAATATTTTTTAAAGTTTTTTTCCATTCTTAATATATTTAAATAAGTTTAAATTCCCATATTTACTTCATTTTCTCTACATGTTAAAGTTCACCGTTTGATGCCCAGCTAGCGTGTTGAATCGATCTCTTCCTCCATAAACATTTGCAAATTTGAAATAAAATGAAAAATCCCAGCGACTGCCAGCTGTGTTTTGGTCATCAGTGCCTCTGCTGCTGCCATTCAGTCACTTGTTGATCAGTGCAATGATGTCAAACCACAAACAGTGGCTCATTAAAAAGGATCTCTATGGAGTAACTTCCTGAAATGAACTTCCTGAATGTCCACAGTTTGTTTTTATCACATCCGCAGTAACTTCTGTTGTCTTTCGGGATCGAGACAAATTGTCCTGAAAACTTTCTGTCAACCTCACTTTCCTTTAAATCTAATGACATGCCTTCTCTGCATGTTATTGGCAGCTTGTAAACCCCCACACCCGTCAGGTAGCTGTGTGTGAAGAGTCAAACTGTAATCATAGTATTTGTTAGACCACGCCTTTTCCCAGAAGCTGACACCGGTTTCCGCCAATCGCAGGCCTCTCTGATATGGCGGGAATTGGAGGAAGAAGAGGAGGGGCTCGGCGAAGGGCCTCGCGGGCTGTTCCGCTCCGCGCTGCGGAGGCGACAGACGCAGAGGAACACGGGCGGCGAAGTCCAAACGGAGGGAGCGGTGCGACGGCACCGCAGGCAGCGGATGTCGGACTATCCCGATGACAACTGTGTGCGATACTTTGTTTTGGGCACGCTCACTGCAGTGCTGGCTCTCTTTGTTAACCTGGTCTACCCTCTGCTGTACAAAGCCAGGTGGACCTGAGCAGAACCGGGTCCCTGGACTTACTGGGACTTCAGGTTTCTCAGTTAGGAAGAGGTGGAATATATACCAGGGGAGATGTTTTAAAAAGTAAGGTGGTTCTTGCTTCTAGATGGCACTACAGCGTTGAGCCCTTTAATGTACTTCAGGCACTTCCTCATGTTAGACTAATGTCCTCGTTATGATCTGCAAGTGTTCGTAGTTCATCTCTCTGTTAGTAGCAGTCATCTGAATGTCGCTTTCATTTGAGCTTGAAAATGAATTTTGACTTGAAAACAATATTTTAACAAAATGAAGTTTGAAGTGAAGAAAGACGAAGATGTGCTCAAAACTTTAGAAAATTCCCTTTTTTTTTCTTTTCTTTTTTTTGCAAAGATCATAAGCAGAGAACTGAGGAAAAAGGTTGTTGTAGGAAACAAAGAAAAGCTCCACATGAGGCTGTTTGAGTGCAGTAAACAAACTGTCAGATGAGAGTTGAACATTTGAGGATATTGGTGATGAAACAGGAAGAACTTGTTTTTGTTTGACTTTCATGTTGTTGGACACCTTTTCTCTTCAGCCAACATCCTTTTTTTATAGATATTTTTCTGTAGTTCATTGCTTTTATTTTCTGTATTGAAATGTGTTTTAAAGTATATTTTATGTTTTTTTTTCCACATCTAAGCCATATGCAAATGAAAGATTTCAGGTCCACAGGATGACGTGGTTGTTTTCAAGATGAGTTGTTTGCCGTCATGTTCACAGACATGAAATTAGGAAGATATCTCCACCTTTGAATGTTTTCAGTGTGTAATGTTGTTTTAGAGGAAAACTCCAGATGTTTTGCCACTGCTTAAACACTAAAATGTATAATTAAGCCTGAATATTTTACTAAAGAGTTATCTCTGTAACTTGAAATATTTTTTAAATTCTTGGAATTTAGTTTTAAGATGTATTAAATGAATAGAGCTTAATGAATATGTATGCAAAATATTAATATAAAACCCAGAATGGGTTCTTATTTATCCCATTTGTCAGCTGAATCAGACTGATCAAGTTCTTTTAACACAAAATTTAGTTGTTTTTTTTTCTTTCTTTGCGCTGCAGGTGTGTGTGTGTGTGTGTGTGTGTGTGTGTGAGTGTGTGTTCGGGTCTCAGGGAAATGTTGGTGCTTTTCTGGTACCAAGGAAGCAGACAGTGACCCGTGCTTGCCTTAAAAAGCTCTTTGTGACCGAGAGCCCATCAGACTGAATACTTGAGTCAGATATATGCAATGCTGATCAACACACCAACCCAGTGGTTAATCTCCGTCTCCGGCCGGGAGGAGGGTTGCTAACTAAGCTGTAATTTAGGGACACAATCTGTGCTGTTTTTTTTTTTTTAAGCTTGAAGGATGAAATCACGTGTATCTGCTCTGCCACATTTTGTCAATTGCAAAGCATAATCATGAGTTATATTTTAAGGTCTATTTGGAATTATTGAGCTACTAAAAGTACTGTATTTAAAAGATCTATTAATTTCCTTACAATACTGTATCCTTACCTCCATCTAAATGCTGCTTTCTAATATAAAGAACTGAAATAAAATGATCTGTTTATTGTCTTGATCTAGTACGTTGTTTATTCCTGTTTGGTACTGTTTCTGTCCAGCAGCTGAAATCATCCAGGTTACCAAGGCAGCCTGATTTATCGCTGACGCTGGTTTATTTTACAGGCCTCTAGCCAGTCGCTGTATGGGACGGACTTGGATTCTGAAGGACCCCCTACGCTGAGCCCCGAGGTGCCGTCTGACCTTTTTGCCCACTCTGCAGAATGCGCGGCCTCATCCTACAGCAACATGGAGGAGGTGGATTAGTGGCAGCGAGGGCTATCGAGCGAATCGCCAGAGGAACTGGGGATCTGAGGATGGGCCCCAAGTGGAAGCTCCTCATCTGCAAAGGACTCATCGTCGGCATCTGAATCAGTTGTCAGAAAAGAAAAGAGAAGGAGGGGGAAAAAAAGGAAAGGTGCAATGCTAGATCTGAATTTGGTGTCTGATGATTGGAGTTTCAAACCCAAACATTGGTAAAAAAAAATTCATTAATAACTTACCCATTAAGGCCTAACAAGCTGCATATGTAGTTCTATTTATCCAGACCATATAGTGACACAAGCTTACACACTCAGAGCCCCTGTTAACAGCTCACAGTAAAGATGCTGCACGGGTTCACCTGCAGAGCTCCGCGGAGCGCCTGCCAGGCCTCCACGCACCTGAAGGTCTGGACCCAGCTAAAAACCTTTAACCAGACCTTGTAATCCCTGGCAGAAGCTATGGTTGGTTATGAGGGTTGGAAGCGGTGGATGTCTAAGTGTGTGTAAATCTTTATTTGTAAGGCTGGTTTGACTTTAGTGGCAGGAAATTCAGCAACTTGAGTTGAGAGGACAAAAGAGGGGTGCTGAGCTTTATTTTTGTTTTATGGCAAGTTTTTTTTTTTTTTTTTTCTCTAACCCCCAAAAATGCAGATGGTACAGACTTGTTTTCTTTTTGTCACTTTCTAAAATTCATTAAGCTTTTTTTGTTTTGTACTTGTTTAGATATTTGATCCTGTGGATGAGATTGTCCAGAAGGGTTCAGTAGGAACTGAAATGTGCTTGACTGCATGTTCATACAGGCTGTAACCTCTGCCCCCCCTCCCCCCGTCTCCCTGTTTAAACATTGCTACAGCTAATTGTTTCCGTTTGGTGTCAGTAGTCCACTCTCACCCCTCCCCTCCTTTGTCGTGGACTGCGTATATAAAGTGGGAGTCATTAAGAATGCTGCTGTGGATACTATAAATGGTTAATATAAATAAAAACAATGTTGAATTGCTGATGGAAAAGCTTGCAATGTTTTCTCTTTTGTCTCCACACTCTTTCAGCTTAGGGGTGTCAATGATGCAGGTTTAAGCATTTCATCCACCACACTGATCTGAAAATGGACCCTGCTGCTACTCATTAACTCTCAAAACTACACAATACTGTTAGTATATGATGAAACATACATACACGCAAATTTTAACATGACCACAGAAGATGGGGTTGGAGAGTTTCCTTGTGTTACAAGAGATGTAAAAGCTGAAATAGCAGACCTAATGAATTTTAACTGGGAAAGCTGTTTAGTCTTGTTAAATCTCATGAACTGTGAACGCTTACTGATCAGCAGTATTTGCGTCGGTGCTCGCACATTGATCAATGAAACACTTTGTAACACTACCCTCATACCGTTCGTGCTTTCCTCTTCGTCGAGCATGTACGGTACTTAACAAGATAAGCTTTAAAATTCAGCAGCGATGGCGGTAAATTCATTTTCTGGTGAATTCCAAATGCTGTAATCCTGATTAAAAACGTTTTCATGGCGTCATATTTGTAACCTGGTCCTTTTTTATATGCTCAAATCTTTTCCAGCTCAAATTTTTATCTAGTCGAACTTTTAACCCATGAATATATTTTTGATATTATGTAAAATATAAGTTATGTTCAAATATAGACACTTTAAATGCAAGCCATTTGTTTTGACTTTTGTTAAGAGGGCATACCTAATATGTATTTAATAGCAGGATGAAGACATAGACTTACTAAGGTTTATCATTATCTTACAGTAATAACTTGGCAGCCAGTGAGATTCAAAGTAATAGTCTGTGTTAGATAAACTATGTAAATATTGACATTTCTTTTAGGCTAGATAGTAAACTGATGAGTCCAAGCATGTGATCTGGTATTTCCATAGAGTTTGTTTCTTAATAAACACGTCTTTGGGGCCATATTACATTAAGTATATTGTTATGATTTCTGCAGAATTGTCTAAGTTGAAAACATGGTTTGACAGAAATAAATTATTCTTAAAAATACATTCATATTATTTGTGAATTGCTATAGAAATACTCAAGTACAAATACAGGGCAATGGGGTTGGCATTAAAAGGGTTCATGAAAACAAATTTCTAGGCATAATTATAGATGATAAAGCAACATGGAAATCTCATGTAAAGCATCTGGAAAGCAAACTGTCCCAAAGTATCTCAGTAAAACAACTTCTAGACCATAAGTCACTCCATATTCTCTATAGTTCAATGATATTACCATATTTAAACTACTGTTCTGATATCTGGGGTAGTACATATAATTGTACAGTGCAACCACTTTTTATCCCACAGAAAAGAGCCATAAGATTAATCCATAAGACTGGTTACAGAGAACATACTTTATTTTTATTTATTTACCTTTATTTTTAAATTCCAAAACAATTAAATTCTCTGATTTGGTTCACTTTAAAATGGCACAAATTATGTACAGAGCAAAAAACAATCCACCCCCAGGAAACATTCAGAAACTGTTTTTACAAAGAGAGAGGAACTATGACTTTAAAAACCTTTTGTATCTCCATATAAGAAGTGAAACTATGGAACAGACTGATGGGGATGAAGAAATGTCCAAGCATGAAGGAATTATAAAACATATGATATTCACAAGGTACATGGAAGTAGGACGATGATCCGGGAATAGATATTTTTGTAAGTCTATTTGAGCACATATGTGTGTAAGTGTACATAGATGTATATATAATATGGCAGTGGTTAATACAAACAAACAAAAATAAGATTCTTAGACTGCTGATCGTTTATTTTCTCGTTTTGTGGGTTTGTTTTTGAACACTATCTTTTTAAGACACTAGTTATTTACCTAATCATTTTGGTCCGTAAATTTGCATAGATCTGCAAAGTACAAATATAATAGACATACAGGGAGATAATGTATGGTCTTTAGGGAAAAAAGGTGGGATTAAATAAGCAAATGCTTCTTCCACCTCCTTTTCAAACATGTTTTGTGAAATTGTTTACAATCACGTCATGCATTAATTTGCTCTTCGTATAGGGGTCCAAGCCTGCGGTGCAATGCAGTTCTTTTTCCAGAAATATGCAAATTAGCTCAATAAGTGTATCTCTATAACCAATTAGTCTATCTGCACCAACGTTGCTCCATGTGGTCTCTGAATAGTCCTTGTTAGGGCTGTAAAATTTGGTGGAGATTCATCAAAGCATCGGCCTACAGGGATTTTTTTAATTTGCCCACAAATATCTTGATTCATCTTAAGATTTTTAATTCGGCTAATTTCCATCCTAGGTGGACCAAAACAATCACCAACCTTTACAACACCATCTTGAACATCTGTGACGATTTTCATTCATTTCTAATAAACTTTGTATTTTTTATGAATATTTGAAATTTTCAGCTAAAAGACATAAAAATCCAAAAATTATTTTAGAATTTTCCAGAATTACGCTGAACCACCCAAAATCATTCCCAGCACACCTGACATAGTCCTGCTCACTTGTGGGTTTTCGCATGAATTTTGGAATATTTTGTTTGTTTTGTTTTTGTCTTGTTTTGCTGTCTTGTCTTTTATTTTTGCACATTTTTTAAATAAAGCCTCAAAGAAAGAAAAGAATTGGGAAATCATCGCATATAAATATCGCCTGCGTATTTGACTACTAGCACCCTACGACCTTATTTAGTCTAAAACAGAAACAGTATAACTATTTAATGCATAAAGTTGATGTTGATGTAGGTTTTGGGCCCCAGAACCTGTATTAATATAATCAATATGGGTTTCGCCGGTAGATGGCGCCATCTCGCGCTGTTTGGTAGTGCGCGACCGATACAGTAGGAAGAAGAACAGAATGAGCCGCCGATACTGAGGAAGTACCGGTAAATACTCATGAGTCAGACAAAAACCAGAGCCATGGCTGAGCCGGGAAGATAGCGCGTTTCATCCGTTAACGTATCATTATATAGACTAACTGTCATGGCGGATGCCGGTGAGAACAGCAGCCTCCAGGCTGAGGAACGTGACGGGATCGAGGGCAGAAACGTCTCCGAGCCGGCGTGTCGGACAGGTGACGACCTCGCGCTGACGGTCCCGCGGGGACTCTGGTGCGGAAATCACGATCGGGGGAAAAAGTTGGTCCTTCACATCGACCTCAACAACACCATACTAGTGTCGGACGCCGTGACGGGGCAGGGGACCGTCGCTGCTCTGGACTACTTCCTCACCACTGTTACCTGGGGAAAGATGAGCAAACACGGTAAACAGGTGCACTGAAATGTGTGCGTCAGCCAGTGACTGACTGGTGTCAGCTGATGCAAGCTGTCAAACCAAAGCCGAACAAGGAACAAAATGTCATTTATGACAGAAAATGTGAATATTATTGAAATGAAACACATTAGTAGAAACATTCCTCAGTATTTGTCCCAGTTCGCGTGGCTGCTTCGTCATTTAGGAAGAGAAGTGAACATACATAACAATTAATATGATATAGTTTGGTAGGAATGTCAGGTAATATCACGAGGAGGGGTGAAATAAACAAAACAGCTACATGGCCTGGTACGGTTCAGCTTGGCACGTCTTTTCATTGCTTCATTTTCCACAATATTTTTAACATTTTGACTTGAATTAGAGCAGAAACCATTATTGAAGGCTACATCCCAATTAAAAGATGTTTCTCCTTTGTGTATTGTTTACAGCTATCTGAGATGCACAGGAAAAGAAGTGGAATGCAGCCTGAGATTGGTCCCAAATCCCAAAGTATTTGTTAAATTATTGAACCTCATATTGCCATTGGATTATTAGACAGTAATATCACATAAAAACCTTTTTAAGGTCACGCAGCCCTGATTATTATAACATGGAATTCATCAGGAGGCCTATGAAAGATATATATACATATATATATATATATCAATAAAAAAAGGCAAGTCCATAAATGGCTAACTGAACAAACTGACTAAAGTTGGCTGATATAGGCTACAAACATTTATACTTGGAAGTATGATGTTCATACTTTTTAAATGTTGCTTTTTAATATTGGGTTTTAAAGTAGCACTATATGACTTAAAGCAAAAAAAAAAGAAACTCTTAAAAAGCAATACTGCTGCCGTTTACCCCTCTTTATATCCTTAGAGAAGCTCATAATCTTCTATTGGTGGATCTAATGGCTTTAAAATTACTTTACCCTCCGTAGTAATTACTTTGGAAAAACAATCACAGCCCCAAGTCGGTAAAAATTCAACCAAGAACCCAAACATCTTTGGATGTCTGTCCATTTCCAAGCTGAAACACTGAAATGAAAGTTCACATTTTTTTACTGCAAACCTTTTTGAGTTTGTGAGTTAATTATGTAATCATGTCCACACATCTGTGCAGGTAGCTGGGAATGGCTGAGTGACTCCCCCACCCTGCTGCCACCCTGCAGTGATGCCGTTAGTTACTACTCTCAGTTTGGACGGATACCAGCTTTTACCTCTGTTGCCGGGCAACGTTTCAAAGGCATTTTGGATGAGCATCTGGAAATGCTCCGCTGGCCGGAAGGCATCAAGGTGAGCAAGCGATGTCCCGAGAGAAGGATTGTTCCACTCTGATGACTACAGAACATGACTCATCATGTTTCCTCTCTTCTAAACGTGACACTAACCTTCTTACTGTTTCCATTAAGAGGGAAAGTAGCAGTTTTCAGCTTGTTGGTCCTTTCAGGTGTGTTTTAATACAATGCCAAGGAGGAAAGACTTCAGAGGAAAGACAAGAATTAAGATGCTGCAATGACCTGGCCTCTGTTATGCTGACAGTAAAAACAAAGCCTTTAAATATTCTTTTACTTTCTTGTTTCAGTTCCTCGCCTTCAGCCATGCTTCCTTTTTACAGTCACACTATGTTTTGGGGAGTTTCTGTATAAATGGTGTGTTGCTGACTTGTTTCCTGGCCTTGTTCCCTTCAGGGAGACAAAGAGTTGTCGGTTAAAGGAGAAGATGGACGACTGTACCACTGGATCCTCCCTTCCTTCTTCCAGCTGCTCAGAGACCTGGTGCAGGAAGGACGGGAATTTGCCATCCTGTTTCGCACATTTGGAAGCGACCTACCTCGTGTGTTGAGAGCTGTGTCCCGAGCACTGAATGAAGGGGCTCATCCACTGTTCCCCGATCTGCCCGACCTGAAGGTGACGTAGGATCATACTCAACTAGAAGTTGGTATGAGACCTCTTTCTCTGTGGGGTTAGTGTTTGTTCACCTATTACCCAAAAACATACGTTTCACACTTCATAGCTCTAAACAATGCTGATTCTGACTGTAGCCTGTTGTTGCTGTTACGTCCACATGACCATGAGTATTTTGCAAAATGTCTACATCCCAACGATAAAACCACATCCCCATGTTTGTATGCAAACATTTCAAAAGTCCCGTTAAGATTAGCACCAGCATACTTTTGACTATGTCTGCCATTGTCATGTAAACAGAAGAGTTTATGCTGCATCTGGTGATGCAAATCCCACAAATGGCAGGACACCTTTAATGCTGGGGGGCCAAAACCTCACTTATCCTGTCACACATACACATCACATCATCGGTAAATCTTCAACCTGGAAAGCGTTTCCCTAAAAGGTCTTTCTGGTACCTGAAAACTGTGTTTGCACGTGAAGAAAAGATGCAAACGTATTGTATCTTTTGTTGGGGCTTCAACTTTCCTCAGCTGCTCCGTGATGCCAGCTAGCTATATGCTAACACACATTGTTCCAGCGGAGATCTGCCTCGAGTGTGTGCCTCGAATTACCAAAGTCTCCATTTCAGCTGCAACGTTCAGATGGTAGGCTCAGAATTTGGAGTGAACCACATGACAGCACGGATCCATCCAGCCTTGTATCAATGGTTCAGGATGCTGGTGGTGTAATGGTGTAGGACAGGGCTATTCAATTCCCACAAAGGCTGCAGTCCTGCATGTTTTCAGTGTTTCTCAAACACACCCGACTTAAATTGATTTATTGTGCAGAAATTCATAGGCTGTTGGATCCATTTCATGAGTCAGGTGTGATGGAGGAAGGAAACATTGAAACCCTGCAGGAGTGCAGACCTCGTGGGACTGAATTGAAGAGCTGTGTAGGGGAAATCTTCTTGGCACACTTTGAGCCCCTTCTTACCATCATGGCAGTCTAGCTAAGTATTGTCAGGGTAAAGCACTGCGTCACAAAGATGAAATCTTCTCCAACTGCTTCCTCGAACATGACAATGAGTTTACTGTACTCTAATGGCTTCCACAGTCACCAGATCTAAAGCCAGTATTTTACCTTTGGGATGTGGTGGAACTGGAGATTCTCATCATGGATGTGCAGCCGACAAATCTGCTGCAATTATGTGATGCTGTCATGTCAGTATGAAGCGAAATCTCTGAATCTATGCTTTGAATAATTAATGCAGTTCTGAGGAAATAAAAAGGTACAAGTGGCCTTAATAAAGTGTCTGGTGAATGTGTATATGCTCTTTTGTTTGAACTGGCATGTAGATTCATGTTGTTTTTCCCCGGCAGAACTATAAAATAGTTTGTTGTCCTATACTTGTATAATACGCCATCATTTCATTGAATCAACACGGTATTTTATTGGATATGACGACTCATCAGCTTTGTCTCAACATGCTGCACGGGCCGATCTAGCTGACTGCTCGACGACTGATTCATTTGTAGATGTGGTCAGAAGTCTGATGTTTGTTTAACCTCAAGCATAAAAGCTTCAAGTTTGGTTTCAATGCAGAGCATCAACCCTGGTTTAGTTTGATGTCTCTATCTGGGATCGCATCAGGGAAATGATTCACTGAAAGGGCTAAACAAACTCATCGTCATCCCTCTGGGTTTGTATTTATTTATTTTTTCCATTAAATAGGATTCCATAATTAGCCTGTCATTATTGTTTTCTTTAATGCCAGCACACTTGTAATATTCAAGGGGATTTAAATTAAAAAGTGTGCATGGGGTTGCTCCAAGCCCTCTGGGTCATTAAACATGAGACTGTCCTCTTGCAATCCCAGTGTCAGATTCCTGCACCCCCTCGGCTCTCCTCCCAGATGGCTCCATACGTGCCATCCGGCCAAAGTGGAAGGTGTCGATTAAATAAACCAACGGGGAGCTGTCAGACTTATTTAGCTGTGTGACCAAGACCACAGTGGAAATCTTCCTCAGACCATCTCCTGTCAGACGCTGTTCATCTATGTTCTGAGACAGACAGCAGGGGAGGAAATCAATCACAAGACCAGATGATTGAACGCTTTCTGAAGTTATTTTCCTACATCGCTGACTTCTTCAGTCAAATTACTGGTGCAATAAAATATTATCATTATTATTAATATTAATAATGATAATGAAAATAATTTTTCATGGCTTAGATCCAACAAGGTGTTGGAAACATTCCTCAGAGATTTTGCTCCATATTGACATGACAGCATCACACAGTTGCTGCACATCCA
>JBBBVU010000014.1:25565789-25580996 GCA_037177055.1 Atherinosoma microstoma | reverse complement strand
TCTTTAAATAAGGCAGCTTCTCCTCCTCCTTTCCTGCCATTTCGACATTTACTCATAAAACTAAAACAAGGGGGTGCATAGTCTTTCTCTGAAAGTCCAAATTTGTACGGTTTCTTTTAAGCTTGAATTCTAAACTTGATCATGTTTTTAATCTGTTGTCCTTTCTTAATCTATTTCAGATTTTTTTCTCTCTTCTGTTTTCATTTAATTTCTTTCTAAACGTTTGTTTAGTTTTAATGTACTTTTCTGTAATGTAAAGCACCTTGAATTGTCCTGTACATGAAATGTGCTCTATAAATAAAGTTGCCTTGCCTATATTGGGATTAATCAAATATGTATTAATAATAATGAATAATATTATTAATAGATAAGGGTTTACACATAATTTTCTTAGTGGAAATATAGCATTCGTTTGTCTACCCTATAACTGTGTACGAATGTCTTCAGCACCACACAGATCTGAGGATTTTGTCTTTTTACTGATTTGCGTTTGCTTCATTGGATATTTGCTTCCTGTACATTATGCTTTGAAACAGGTTTGAACCTATAGACATTTAATTTGCATTTAACATGTTTCATTAGATATTTGTTCTTGCTCATCCACCACCAGAAAGCGAAATTGTGAAGTAAATGAAGACACATCAGGTATATGTGGCTTTATTTCTCAGTAAATAAGCAGAATAATTCCCTGTATCACTTCACTTTCCACTCCTTTTTAACACTGAACCTCATTCCTTTCTCTTCTTTAAGGCTGGAACTCTGAGCTCCTGATTCTTTGAAATGATAAAGAAATACAAACACGGTTGCATTGTGCTTATTTTCCATGCTAACTGCAACATTTTATGAAGCCAGTTTTGTTGCTTTTACTTTGAACATTTTCCAAGTTGAAGGACTTTGGTGAAAACCAAAACAAAGCGACAGTAAAATACTGTTTTATCAGCTAACAGGTCCACATGGTTTGGTTGTCATTTAAGGTGCTGCTCCCATTCATTTGAATGTGTATCTCATCAAAACTTGAATTTTGATCAACTATTTCTAATTTGTTTGCTCCCAATATTAAATATAACAAAACTGTTTAATAAAATTGTGAGAATTGTATTTTTTCTTTCTTTTTTAATTTATTAACACATTGAGACACATATGTCAGTAAAGTTCATCAGACTGAAAAGTCATGAAGGAAAATTTCCCTCCATTTTCTTTAGTTATAGCTTTGTGGAGACTAAAATACTGGGTGTAGCAAGTTTAAGAAGCTTTTTGCTCATCTTTAGATTCAATATTTCTATATTGTGCACGACCACATTCTTCAGCTCTGCCGCAGCTACCCGAGGTTACCTGGAGTGGAAGCAGGTCTTGAAATGATAAGGGGACTGCTTATAATATATGCTTCCTGCCTTTGTAGTTTGGGATGAGATTAAAATGCAATGTAGAGCTAAACAGAAATGTTTGAAGTGAGGTCTGATCAAGGGACTTCTTATTGTACTCTAAAACCTTTGTCTGGCTGCATCTTTATAGACGAGGTCAGACTTTAATTTGTTATAAGTAATAGCTGGAGAGTGTCCCAGGCTCATTGTGTTTGATGATGATGGCGCAGACGACCATTGGCTTAGGGTGTCTGATGCAGATAGCACTCCAGCATCTGATAAAAGAAACCCATTTGTGTGACTATAATATAAAACTGTTTGCTTTGTCCTCTGTTCTCATCGTTTATCCTCCTCTGGTCTGGTTCTGCAGTGAGGAACTGCTTTTCTAAAATGCAACAAAAATTGTCTCAAAAAACAAATTTCCTGTAAATGCTGAATGTTACAAGAATGTCATGGAAAGACACTAAAGCTTAGATCATCTTCAACATCTTTCTGAAGGGTTCTACAATCAGGAGATCAAAGTTATGTTCACACCATTCCACCAGCAACAGCCTGAAGTGTTGATACAAGGCAGGATGGATTCATGTTTTCATGTTGTTTCCATCAGATTCTGATCCTACCATCTGAATGTTGCAGCTAAAATGGAGACTCGTCAGACCAGGCAACATTTTTCCATCTTATATTGTCCAGTGCTGGTGAGTCTGTGTGAATTCTAGCCTCAGTTTCCTGTTCTTAGCTGACAGGAGTGGCACATGGTGTGGTCTTCTGGTTCAAGATTGGACGTGTGTGTTTTAGTGATGCTTTATAGTGAATCAGAAGAGCCGGCTCCCAGTTTTTTCCTGTCACTGATTAGCTGTCATTTCAGAGATGTGTCATTCATGAATGAACTGGCCCTAAGAGCCGATTCCTTGTAGTGAACAAGAATAACCAATTCTTGTCTAAGAGAGCCAGACCTTCAGAAGGGGTGGGACTTTATTCTGATGGGCACACCATGTGGTCAGTTCGATTTGAGGAAAGATAGGATCATACACTAAAGAAGTAAGGGCCTCTTGGAAGACAGGGAGTGTTGTGGTACAGTACACAGAGAGAGCTGGAAGCCAGATTTAAATCACAAGTGTGTCAGGGGAAATGGTAAAGAGGTAAATGTTCAGATTTTGGCCTTTATTAACTTGATCTGCTTGGTGTGGTTCTGTGTTCAGTCGTTAAAAGTTTGATTAAAATATTAAACATAACAGAACTTCCCATATCTAGCGTTTTCAGAGATGGTATTCTGGTTGTAACCGGCGTTTTTTTGACTTCCTGGTGCCTTCCTATCATTTCCAACCAGTCCACCTATTCTCCTCTGACATTCATCCAGACAAATTCTCTTTTTCAGACCATTCTCTGTAAACCCCTGAGAGTTGGTTGTTTCTGAGGGAGAGCAGCTTTAAAATACTCAGACCAAACAACTATGCTACGTTCAAAGTCTCTGATACTCAGTTTGAATTTCAAATATTTTTTGACCATGTCTACATAGTAGTAGTAGTAATAGTTTATTCGGTCCAGCAAATAAAAGAGAAAACAATAACAATTGTCTTGAATATATCCACAAGAAAATTCCAATCCTTGCAATTTGCGACAGAAAAAGTTTAGGCTGAAGTTAAACTTATTTTGCTTAACCCTGTACAATATAAGCCAACATAAAGCTTCTGCATTGAAACTAAATTTATAATAATAATAATAATAATAATAATAATAATAATAATAATGAAAAAACAAAGAAGAGGAAAAAAGGGAAAAAATTGAAAAAAATTATTGAAAATAGAGCAAAAAACTGAAATCAGTGTCAATGATATAGTATTAGAGGACAAATTCAATACAGTTTTTAATTTTAAAACAGTTTTAACATGACTCATAACTGACTTGCAGCCATGGTCGAATATTTATTTACGTTTGAAAGTAAATGTAGGAATAAAGCTTGTTTTTTGCAGCTTTGTGGTGTTTTGTGTTCGTTATAAAACACGACTGAGGATGCGTTCAGGGTATCATTTGTGGTTTTAAAGATGTTCAGAGTTTCCTCTGTCCACGTGAGGGCAGCAGCGCAGCTTGTGGAGCCCCTCCACCTTCAGGTGTGTTACCTGATGGTGACGGTGCGTCGGGGAAAGCTTGAAACCGCCAAGCCTCTGCACAGCAAACACGACACCGTGGCAGCAGCAGAGGGATGTGGAGATAAATGCTGAAGTAGCGAGGATAGCTGCGACTTCAGGTCGGCGCGAGGACAGCTGAGAAAATGGACGTGGGAGGTCTTTTGGGTTTTTTGGTCGTGGCTGCGTAATTGCGCACTGGTGAGAGAGCAGAAGAGAAGAGAAGAGAGGGGGGAGGTGTGGGACGAGCAGAAGAAGGGGAGATTTCACATCTGTGTGAGGAAAACGAGGGAAATTGAGTTTTGCAGGATTTTGTCACCAAAAAGGGACGCAGGTGCTGTCAACCTTCTTCTAGAGCTCCGACGCACCGCTGAACCTCCGAAAAACAAGGTAAGAACTACGGACATCAAACTTTCCACCTCTTTTCATTTTATTTATCTCGCTTTAATCTCGCACGTGCACTAATATAGACTTAAAACGGTGTGAAACTGTCCGGAAGTCTCGGGACTCTCTGAAACCTCTGCGCACAGGTGTTCCCTTGGATCTGATCATCACCTTGTTTGGTTTTTGTCTGTGGAAACTGTCAGCAAGCATCAAATGATTATGAACACGTGCGAAAGTTTCCCCGAAATTTCAGGATTAACGATGCTGCTGTCGCGATAAAATGGTGGACGAGGATAAAGCTGAAACAAATCCGTTTGGACGCCATATCCAACATAACGAGCGCACTCTGTCTTGTCAGTCTGTGGCAGATATTAGCAGCTTCCACTTTCCGGTGTTGTGCCCTTTGCTTGAGTGCACAGCTTTTTATTTGTTGCATTATGTCCAGAGCAAATCCGTCCAGCTGTTGGATGAAGCGCATATCTCCTGGAAAATGTCCAATCCCCTGGTTAATGGTATTCCATTGAGCACATTTTATCCCTGCTGCAAGTTTTTGATTTTGTATTTTGATGTGTCTCCATGTCTTCCTCCTCCTCATCTCACTCTCCAAGAGCTGCCTCCTCCAGCTGAAAGGTGTGTGATCTACTAAACAAGTTGTTTCTCCAACAGATTCTCACTTGTTTATTACTCCACATCATTCCCCAGATCTCCTTCCTCTCTATGTTGTTCTTACTTTTCCCATCTGACCGTGATGATAGCTCCCAACTTGGTTCAAGTGCATATTCATAATGTGAATTACAGCTGACATGCAGCTTCTGGGACTGTCTTGCTGGATGCAGCAGTGACACAGAACACTGTGGCAGTTCTTGTTGTGCCAGCAGAATGCCACCTTCACTCTGGACTCAACAGGAACGCTGCAGCCCGCTGTGACAGAGGAAGCTCTGCCTCTTCTTCATCATCAGTGAAGAGTGAGGGATGATGGCAAATAGACTGTCAGAGTGGGAAATTCTTCATGCATGAAATTAGCTATTGGTGATGCAGTTTGGCTTGTTGGATATAAATGGATACATTAAAATAACTTAAAAAAAACATTAAGTATAGCTAATGTATTTATCTCCTCCATGATGGTTCTGTCAGGAGGAAAATGGATTTCTTCTTGTCTGTGTTGATTTTTCAGATTTTTCCTTCGACTGGTTCTGCATGAACAAGTCGCCCACTTAACTTCTAAATTTATATTCAAGTTCGAACCACAGGTCAGAGCTGAAGATTATTCTCTAATGATGCAAAAAGAGAATAATTTCAAAGAAGTTGCTCTTTTGTTTTTAGTTTATGAATTATTATTCCACAATGCCTCTTCCATCATTCCAGTCATTTAATCTTACCCTAGGATTAGAGGTTATGTCAGATAGGACGTCTGTGATCAAGGACATGAAGCTTGTCTTCCTGTTGAACTTGCTGTAATCTGTAAAAGCGTCACCTGGAAGCAGCTGCGTGGCCTCATTTATCAGATTTTCTGGGTTTGTCATTTATATGCAGTGATTATAGAGAGGTTTCTTGTCAGCAGAGTTGGTTTTATTGTGTTGTTGTGTCATCATGAGATTTCTTTCATACTGCTTTTCCTTGGTTTGGTGACTCCATACAGGAGATAAAACCTTGTAGTCTGTTAAGATATGAGTCATTCAACTATAATACTGTAAATAAGTCTTATGGAACTCCTTTTTGTTTTATCTTGTTTTAAGAATAATTTTAAAGAGATTATTATTATTATTATTATTATTATTATTATTATTATTATTATTATTATTATTATTATTGTTGTTATAGTTTTCTTTTATATCGTCTTCAGGAATAGTTCTCCAGACTTCTTGAAGGACATTTTAAAGCTCTTCTTTGGAAGTTGAGGTCCAGGCTGTGGGGAAGATTTATCATCCATGAGACCCATAGCTACAGATTTTAAGTCCAGTTCTTCTGTCATTTGGCATAACTCAGCTTTTTTCCCCATTTCCCCTCCTTAACAATGGCTTCCTGAGAGCTGTTCTCCGTGGAGACCATTTCTGATGAGGCTTCAGTGAACGGTAGATGTATCAACTGAAGATTGAAGTTGAAGAAAACAGTTCAGAATGATGAGATATGCAACATTTTTATCATATGGTTTTTTGGGAATGACCATTTTTGTCCAAATTATGTCTGTCAAACTGTCATCTTTTGGCTTTTTTAAAATTTTTGTTTATTTATTTATTGTACCTGTAACTACAGAAATGGGAACAAATGGTGTCTTTGTGACAGGCTGCTGGTAGTCAAGTGCTTAATGATCCAATAAGTCTTTTATATTTCTATGCTTGAATTTATTCAGCGTTTTCGCCTACCATTATATTAGGGCCCCCCTAACGGCAACCCCCGCGTCCCAAGAAGATCCAATTGATTTTTTTCCTCTCCTTTTATATTGTGCATGGCCCTACCCCTGTTTCACCTGCAGTCCATTATTTATCTGAATAATATTCTCATCCCTCATTTAACTCGCCAAACAACGTGGATGGCCTCTCATGTAGGAACAAATTTTTTGTATCACACTTGGT
Organism: Atherinosoma microstoma; assembly: GCA_037177055.1. NCBI lineage: Eukaryota > Metazoa > Chordata > Actinopteri > Atheriniformes > Atherinidae > Atherinosoma > Atherinosoma microstoma. The sequence goes on along the minus strand of JBBBVU010000014.1, from coordinate 25,574,555 downwards.
TTTTAATGGCAGTTTTCTGTACATTATTGGTGATGTGCAGCACATGGCAACTAGGGTTGTCAAAAATATCAATACTTCGATACTTGAATGTAGTATCTAGTTCGATATTCATTTTCATTGGTATCAATATTTAAATACTACTTTTGCGGTTGCTAGTTTGCAGAAATGACCAGCCGGGTCCAGCCATTTTAAACAGGCACCGCAGCGGGCAGTCCCTCCCCTACAACATCTCCCTGAAGGACCCGTTGTTTACAGTGTGGCCAACTTATGGTGCGTTCTATTTGAAATCGGAATTTCCTACCTTCGATTTGGAAGTTTCAACTGGAACGGCCCCCTGAAGTCGGAGGATCCTCACCAACCCCGACTTCATGTTTAAAGATGTCCGTGCCCAGTGTTTACAGTGTAGAAGCCCCTGTAATATCATGGTTATTTGCACTTTGGATCAGTTTTTGTTGCATTAAATCAGCCGTATACTTAGTATTGTTGGATATAAATGTAGTGAGATGCTGCTGTAGTGTAATTCACATTTTTCATGAACTGCAATGTTGCTGTCAGCTGTGACCAGATCCAAAACGACAAATGGCAATTGCTGCTTTTCTCAACGGCACTTTATTGTTTCAAAACGGCCGTTTCCTTTTTTTTTTTAACGTCTGCCGTTGTTGTAAAACAGCAGTTGCTGCTTAGAAACATTTGCCGTTCTGTTTTCGTTGCTTTGCTGATTTAAAACGACAATGGACCCTGAGATGTGGATGCTGTCATAATTTTTTTCCCGAGTTAACTGGAACGCTTTTAACTCAGGCGTGACGTCGTTCGCAGTTCCTGCTTCCCAGTTCCGAGGTAAATGGAACGCACCATTGGCAACTTGTCGCTAATTAGCAAATTTTTAGACCAATCTAGCGACCCTTCAGCAAGAAAGAAGCGGCTAGCACCAAATGTAGTGACTTTTTCTGGTGTCGTCGGAGACTTTTATAGATGGATGTGAAAACACGCATAGTTTTCGTGGGGCGGGGGTGTTACCGAGGATCGATTCCCCATGCAGAAACGCTCACGAGAGGCTCATGCTGGCACAGCAGCAGCCCAGTTCTGAGCAGCACTCTCAGAGCAGATGTTCTCTACTGCTGCTGGCTGATCCCAGCCTGGCTTACAGTCACAGATTAATGCCTTTTAATGTAGGTTGAAGACAAAAACATTAAAAAATTCAACTACTACCTAGTAATTGAAGTTTTTTTTTTTTTTTTTAGTTTAGTATTTTTTTGCAGTGCAGTGAGAAGAGTTCATCTCTGCACATACAAATAGAGCTTTAATATAATGCGCTTGTTTTACATGGTTAAAGTCTTTTCCTATATTTATTAATAATTTTTTGTTGAATTGTTTAGATTGTGTGGTATTTTTGGAGTGTTCTGACTGATTTAAAAAAAAAAAAGAAGTTTTTCCTCTCCTATAGTATCGAAAATGGTATCAAGCACCATCCTTAGTATCGGTATTGAGTTTGAAATTTTAGTATCGTGACAACCCTAATGGCAACTGAAACGTCAGTCTTGCGTGGACGCAGCGGATGGAGGATCTGTCAGGAACTCCATAATGCAAATATCTCTTCTGATTAATCAGAGTCAAATAAAGACAAAACACAATAAATTTAATTGAGTCTTTATTTAGTGTAAGTGGATATGACTTTAATTGCATTAGCTTTAGGAATACCTCTGGCAGTCTTTAGAAAAGACACTAGTAGCTAAAGACATTTTCCTTCACTGGAAGATCTGATCCTTCATTAATGCTTCTGTAAATACTGCAGAATTCTCCAGAGTTACGCTGAGCTGTGGATGCAGTTTGTTCATTGTGATTATCTGCATTGCTCTGTTAGAGAAATTTTATAAAATGAATTAATGGTACTACTTATGATTTCACGGATGCTTGTTATTGTCGGTTCCAAAAGACAGATTATACCTTCATTAACTGCAAAGTTAAAGTTTAGTTTATTTCAGGATCCTCCATCCATCCATCCATCTGTACTGCTTAATCCATGCAGGGTCGCGGGTGGGCTGGAGCCTATCCCAGCAATTATCAGCAGAGAGGCAGGGTACACCCTGGACAGGTCGGCAGTTTATCACAGGGCCTATTTCAGGATCCTGTCCATTTTAATTGTTTTCACAACAGAGGCTTTCAAATAATTTTATAATCCTCATGTAGGCCTACAAGAGGTAAAGTATTAGAGATTATACTAGCATATAACTTGAGATTATTATGCAAATTTTATGACCGGCTGAAACCAAACCAACACTGGCCACATGCACATATTCATGTGAATGACTTGCATCTTAGACAAGAACTGCGGTCTTGATTTTAATTCAATCGTTTATTTGAATGGGACCATGCATAATGAATGTACAATTTTGCGTAAATATACCGTGTTAGCAAACTGCTAATTTCCAGCTGTAGTCCTGATCCAGCTGAGGTGCAGCTGTACCAGAAGAGCTTTTTCTAGGGCAGGGGTTCTCAAACTTATTTTACAAAGGTCCATATTTACTCTCCATTGAAGGCCAGGGGTCCGGAAATTTACAAAAAAACATTTATTGAACTTTTTCACTGTATTTTCTTTAATGTATAAACAACATACATAACTATGACAATAATAATAATAACAAAAATATTGCAAATAAATTAGAACTTAAATATTTAACATAAATTAAATTCACATTATGTTAAAAATTCAGAATGACAGATAAGAAAGGAAAAACGATCAATATAAACATGAGCACCTGACCGCTACTTTTTAAAATTTAACTTCCTAACTTCAAGTGACATTTAAAGTCAAAAACAGTCGGAATAGTCCAAAACTTCCTGCTGTAACCATCTTAGTCCAGAAGGTCTCTTCCTGGTAAACTTTGACAGCGATGTCTTTTCTCATCCCAGCTTTCGGAACATTGGTTTTGTTTTACTGGCAGAGGAGTTGTTACAAATGCCCTCCTTACTCTGCTTCTGATTGGCTCTAACGTTACAAACCCCGTTGTACTGATAGGCTACTGGTTCCTGTCATTTATAGCAGCCCTCTGCTCATGACCTCCTGCCTGTTTCACATAAAGAGGGCAGGTTGGCTGTCACAGATGGTCGAGACACCGATTAATAGGAGAGAAGGCAAATGTTGGTGAACATAAAGAGTTATCACTTGATCGCCATGAATAATATCCAAGGACGTTAATTCGCACTTTAAACAATTTATTTTTGTATTTATGGAATATGGAAGATTAATTTTGAAAAAAACTTTGGATAATAGCATTTTGTAATTCAGAACATAAGTTAGGCTATGCCCGGACCGGATTGGCAGCAGGACATGTCCTCAGCTTCTTTTGGGGGGGGCAGAATTAATCAACTCAAAGTTCAGATTTCTACCCAAAGTTTGTTAAACGTCTTTCTGAAACAGTCCCCTGGTGTGGAAATGAGTGAAAGTAGTCAGTATCCAAAGAAAATCTTTGAATCACCTCCAGAAAGAAATGAATTAAGAGATGGCTGAAAACTTTTGCAAAGAACTGGATATTTATTTGGTTTGAAATTACAATCTTCTAAAAGCAAAATTGCCTTCCCAGAATTACTTTTGGATTTTTTTTTTTTATGAAAAGAGAAAACTTTTTCTTAGTATTTTTGACAGTTGAGCTGCAAGAAAACTTGCGGCGGTTTAAAGTGAAACTCGAGTTTGTCCAAGAACTAACCCAAATTATATATTGTTTACCTGTTAGATGCTGGGAATCTTTTCTACTTGCCTGCTCTTGTAATGCTGCAGGGAAAGTCTGCAGGAACTATACAAGGAACTATTATAGGTTCCCTCAGCCCCGACCAATATACATAATGCAGAAATCACTCGGACACGATTTTTTAACACTTGATGGACGGGCCTGATGCTTGGAACGGTTGGCACGAGATTAGACACATTGTTTATCAAACTAATTTGATTGGCTGGTTCCTCTTCAGTATGGTGGTAAAAAGGCTGCTGATATAAAGCTCTTGTTCCAAAGGAAAAACATCACAGTGGGAACTTAATATAGATCCTGGGTTTTCTGGAAGAAGATTGTGCTGGCAAATTGATTTCCTGCCCATATACGGTGCTTTGAGCCGTTTCTGTAGTAGATGATTTAGAAAAGGTCAGATTCATCCTTTTTCACTGCATTGACAGGATGGGAATTCATATTTCATGATTAGAATTTTTTTTATACCGGGAGCTAATGCACACGCATTTAGAAGGCGTTCTCTGTCGGCTTTGATGAACGAGCCTCCTGTGCTCTGCAGGACAGAAACAGTGTGAGCGTGTAATGTATTTAGCTGTGATTAGTGTGGCTTGTGTGGGACAGATATGGTGGCTTCCACACACAAATACACAGAACCCAGCCTTTTAAAGACGTTAACCCAGACAGAAAAATGTGGAATTTAGCCAATATTCCCATCAGAGGATTAAGTGGGATTCTTCCAGTAGACATTTTGGACATTCAGCCTGCCAGCGACAGGAACTTCTAAGCCTGGAGGATATGTCGAAGAAGGGAAAACGGATAAAAAGTAATGAAGCGGTGTAGTGCTTGGAGAGAAAACAACCATTAAGCAGCTCAGGCAGACGGCAGGAAAACGAGTTCTATTAGAAAGTTTTTGGTTTATTTCACTCCACACACCTGTAGACAGTCATGGTGGAAACACATTCATTTGCACACTTCTAGTGTTTGCACTCACCTGTGGGGGATGAGGGTGTTATAACACCCACACTTTTCCCCGTGAGAGTTTCAACACCCGTATTTAAAAAAGAACTTTTCCTGCAGTTTTGCACAAACGTTGCTGGTCTAGTCGCGCTCTTCTCTGTGTCTGCACTGCGCTGCCCCATCCTCTCCCCCCTCTCTCACCTGTTGTTGTTTCTTGAGTCATGATACTGTCAGTGACCGGCCCATCAGCTTCTCTGTCACAAGTTCCATCTTTCTTGTTGAGTTTATCGTTGAGCTGAGAAGGAGGAAACTAGCGTCATTCGGGCACATATTGATCCATACGCTTGCAAAAATAAGCTAGATTTAGCAGTCAGTGTCAGGCAGACTCATGTTACTGTCACATGAAGCTGGAGAATGAAACGTGTCCATAATAGCTTATTGCAATCACATATTGTATACATTTATTTCATGATATTACTTTTCAATTTTAATGAGGTTTGTCGGTGCCACAGCTGGAAAATCGGCTAGTCATATAACAGCCATGCACACTACGAAGATGGATCGAGTTCAGATATGTAGGGAGTGAAACAGCAGGAGAAAGCAAGAGGACGTCTTCTCTAAATCATTGGTGCTGTGCAGATGTTGGATAGGCAGGTTTTATCTTTTCAAGACCATGAATATGGTGAGAGAAATTCTGCTGTTTCTTTCCTCCACCTTTTAATTTGAAGTCTTCAGCCACTTTGTTTCTTTCCTGGCCTGGTCTGCACAGCAGCAGGATGTTATGTTAAACAGCTCACATTTAGGGGCAGGATTCCCATGAGATCATTTAATGGCTTTGACTAACGGCCTCCTTGTGTATAACAGTAATGTTTGACTGTTTACGACTCGTTAGGTGCACCAACCTGGTTGCTGCAGCCCAGGCAGAAATGTAGGGTTCGTGCAAAGACATGCACGACAGCTTAGTTTCTAAGAAATATATAATTGCTCTCTGTCCCATGGATATATCGGAAACCAAGGTGGGTCCTCTGTGAATAAAAAAAACATTGGTTTCTAGCAGCAGCAGTAGTGTGTTTGGAATAATAAACATGCACATGCATGGGCGCACTTAAGTCACGGCCCGTTCCCAGCTCAGTGCACAGATTGTTTGACTGAATTACTGCACAAAATATGGCCAACATATTTCTACATATTGTCTTTGGACAACATGCAGTTTATGCCCCGGTACCTGCAGGGACACTCAAAATGTTTATTTTATGTTCAATTTATTTGATCTATTTCTCTTGTAGTCAATGAATTGTTTTTTCGAAAAGGAACAAAGTTTTTGTAGAAAACAAGTCTTTCCAACATTTTAAGCAAGATCAGTGATTTCTTTTCATTTTGTAGAATGTTAAAATGTAAATAGAGTAAACACCATGAAACATACATGGATAACACTTAAAGCTCTGAGTTGGGCTTCCCAGGTTTATAGTTTGTCATCATTATAAAAGCTGAGTAATGCAAATGTGATTTGAATCTTAACCAGATTCAAATTACACTTCTTTTTAACCTATCTGGAGTCTCCTATAATCACTTCTTTTTCTAATTGATTCTAAGTGTAATTATATTTTATAAGCAGCATTTATACAATTAAAAGTTGCAGCATTGTTATTTGTTTTTATATAAAGCATTGCAGCCTGCACGGTGACCTGTGGGTACACACAGTGTGCAGCAATGTTAAAAGTGGGGTCTGATTCAGAGTGGGGAGATCTGAAAGAACAGGTAAACTCTCCTGGATTAATAGAAAGGCAGTCCTATGAGGACGAGAGGTAACTGGCTCAGGAGATGAGAGGAGATATCCATTAAGTGGAAATCAGTCGTACCTTCCATGGCTTGTGTGTGTGTGTTCCTACTTTTCACCACTTGCAGAATACAGAAGTGCAACGCAGCATGAATAAATCCTACTTAGCTTTTGCAAATCAAAGCAACTTTTGATTTGAGAAGCGCTCCAGGTAGTGTTAACAGATTGTGTTGTAGTGTAACAGCTTTGCAGCCACTAAAACAGACTGCCTGAAATGATCTCCATGGTGATCGTAACATTAGACATTGGATGATACACTACTCAGAAAAAGTTAGGGATATTCAGCCTTTGAGGGTAATGTACAGTACATATAAAATGTTCATGCTACTCTATTACATCATGAATGCAGGGCATTCAAGTAGAATAATGGAGTAGTAATTCCTCCATTTCATACAAGTTGTCTTTGAACCAGAGCATTTAGTGAACGTTTCACGGTTCAGACACCTTTTGGGATTTTTTTTGTGTGATTAGTATTTAAACATTGAACAGTTGTATATGTGCATTCAAAAGTATCATGAAGTTCACAAATAAAAGTTATAGTGCAATTAAAGTTCATTTTGACATCATACAAAAAGGCAAATATCCCTAACTTTTTGTGAGTGATGTATGTTGTAGAGTTGCATATAACAGCGGTGGTTGGATAACTGACGGGCTGATGCAGTTTTTGTTAGTTTAGTTTCAGCTCTGTCGTGCTGGGAGCTATTTAGAAGGTGGAAGAAGCTTTGATCAAGTAATCAATTTAATGGCTTCAAGTATCAGCTCCTTACTGAGGAAAAGCAGCTCAGCACAGACTTAAGAGTTTGGTTACGTTTTATGATTGACTCCTTTCATAGCTGCTGGAAGCTCTGACTCGCACTGAGGGAAATGGGTCTTTGTGTGATTGCTTGATGGAGCAGAGTGATTTCTTCCCATTGTTTTCTTCAGGAACCAAGCCACATGAACTGATTGCTGATTTAAGCTTTTTGGCTGGATGATAAAAGGGATGACAAAGTTCACACAGAAGCTTAATTCTTCTATTAAGGAATGTAAATCCTAGACTTAGATATGTGGCTTGTAACTGCAGATGACAATTGTGAGAGATGGACATCAGTCTTTCCTAGCGCACAAGACTTTTTACCCGTAACATCTGTTGGAGGACACGCCGCCTTTCAGGAAATGACGGGAGAGCAGATGGTGGAATTCGCTGCAGACCAATTGATCATCTAAGAAGAAACAAAATCTTTTCAGCATTCAGCCCCACCGGCCGTCTCGATGCAGCCTTCACCAGCTACAGGAGCTTTGTTTAGACCTTACTGTACATCTGTCCTTTGTTTGCTCTCTCGCTAATTATGCCCCCTGCCCTGCTCGTCGCCTCATTTCTGCCCACCCTCAGGGTCTGTTTATTTCCGCTCTTGTTTATTTTAACGCGCTGGTGCTGCAAGGATCCTGAAGGGCCATGGAGAAAGGGGTGGTCAGTGGAAAACAGCTGGTGTTTGATGATGCTTCAGCAGTATTCATGCCCTGATTGCATTAATGCTGTTATGAAGGCACCTGTGCCCTTTTCAGTTGGTTAGTTCAGTTGCCCTGAGATGACATTGTCGTGAATTGGCGCTATACAAATAAAGATGAATTGAATTGAATTGAATTGAGTTACAGCTGGTGTGTTGGTTGCCTATGTAATACTCCAACTTTTTGCCGTGCACCATCTACTCCCGTTAAAAGTATCTCATCAGTTATGCTACATTAGTGTTAGAAGTAGCTTTGAAAAAGTGTCTTATGAAACGATCTCATGAGTCTATAACCAATTTGCCAGGGATTTTAATCTGTTAAGAGACCCTAAATGAATATGATTTTACAAAACAGTTCATACTTCTTAGGTCTGGTCTGGCTGTGTGAACGTGATCTGAGGTTTTAACAGAACTTGCTAACCTGATGAATATTGTGTCTAAACTTAAAGCCACCAAGGGGCTGACAAGCTCGCCGCTTACTATCTTTGTCTTCTCCATCATGTCATTTGCTGGTGACCCATTACTCACTCCAACAGGTGTTTAGTCGTATGGCAATAAACCACAATAATCCATCTCCACCATGTTCCAACAATGCCCAGCCCAACTCAGGGTAAAAGACATCTTAACCTTTTCATAGAAAATTCCTGACATGCTGGAAGGATGAAGTAGGTGTACAACAATACAAAGGATGGCACATCCATCCATCCATCCATCCATCCATCCATCCATCCATCCATCCATCCATCCATCCATCCATCCATCCATC
>JBBBVU010000014.1:25553003-25565689 GCA_037177055.1 Atherinosoma microstoma | reverse complement strand
CATCCATCCATCCATCCATCCATCCATCCATCCATCCATCCATCCATCCATCCATCCATCCATCCATCCATCCCTCCCTCCCGGAGGTCAGTTTGCAGCTTCAGCAGAAAAGCTACTTGTCTTTCCCCGGCTACTTCTTCCAGCTCATCCGGGGGAAATCCTGAGGTTTTCTCAGGTTAGCTGACAGATGAAGTCACTCCATCACATCCTGTGTCTTCCCCGGGGTCTCCTCCGGATGGGATGAGTCCAGAACACCGAACCTAAAAGGCTCCCCGGAGGGATCCTGACCAGAAGTCCAAGTCACCTCATCTGCTCCTCTTAAAGGAAGGGGCATCAGTTGACTCTGAAGATCAAGTTTCTCACCCTATCTCTAAGGAAGAGCCCAGACACCCTGAAGAGGAAACTCATTTCGGCCTCTTGAATCTGTCATCCCATTCTCTGGGTCTCTACCCACAGCTCATGACCATAGGGAAGGGTAAGAACGTCGACCGGTGACAGACCGATGCAGAGCCCCCATCACTGCATTCACTGCACTGACCCACCTGTTTATCACCCGCTCCCTTCCTCCCTCCCTCATTAACAAGACCCCGAGACACTCCTCGACATAGGGCATGATCTCATTCCTGACCCAGAGATGACACTCCATTCTTTTTTCTGCCAGAGGTTCGTGACCTCGGATTTAGAGGTGCTGATCCTCATCCCAGCTGTTCCTAAACTGCTCGAGTGAGGATGAAGATCACGGCCCAAAGGAGTAAACAGGACCACATGCTGAGTCCACATTCTCAAGGATTATATACTTTTATTCAACTTCCACAGAATTTACAAAGGTTGAGGGGAAAAAACCTAACCAAAAATAAACCCTACTACAACATGCAATTTTCCTCTGGGATCAGTCCTTCCTTCCTTCCTTCCTTCCTTCGAGAGGAATAACAGATGCAATTCTTGTTGATGTTTGAGTTGTCCTTGCTGTATGTGAGTTCAGGTCGCTGCTTAGGAGGCTTTGCAAAGATTTCCATACCTTGCTCTCCCTGGTTAACTCCCCCATCTTCTCCAGGGACACTAAGCTGTTCCCAAGCCAACAGAAGCTTGTTTTCCATTCACTGGTGAAGCAATTACAAGGGAATATTCTGAGTTAATCCTACCAGAACAAGTTGTAATTTTAGTCCTAATTGCAAACAAACCTGAAGGAGGAAAACGACAACAGTGGTGGATGGGGAACATAGAATTACTTTAATCTGTGGGAACACCTGACATATTGTATCGTATCTAGTGAGAAGTTGGTCAGTCATGTGAGTTTATTGTTTCCAGGCTCTGACAGAAACAGCCAGTGAGTCATGTTTAATGTTTACTGGGTCATACCATTCAAAGTCGATTCCCGATGATGCGCTTGAAGTCTCTGAAATGGGCAAGAACCATTTCAAGTGACGGTATAAGTTTTTTTCCCCCACTTTAGTGAAAGTTCTTTACATTAAACAGTTTATAACAGTTTATAAGCACAAAAAACAAATTAAAATCTGGCTACAGAGAAATTCCCCGCAGGTATTCCACTCATCCTTTTGTCAATCTCCTACTCCACTTTTATCCTGTTGTGATCATCACCCAGGGATAATTAAGCTTCCCCATCGAAGACAGAAAATCGCTTGATTTTCTGTCCATAGAGGTTATGAAAAATGAACAAATCTTGTTTACTCCAGAAACATGTATAACTGCAGGGGCTGAATAATCCAGTGTTAGTGGTCTCCTTCCAGTTTAATGTCTAACAAAACAAAAGTGACACTTGGTGGCTGATACTGAACAGAGGGTGCACAAAGACAGTTTATTTTTAGACTATTTGTCACTCTCATCATCCAGTGTTTATCCAAAAGCAGAAAAGGTTCGTCATCTGTCTCGTCCTAAGCCTTCATTGCCACTTTGAAGTGAGACTGTGGTTTTAGGGGAGAAAATCCACCTCTGAGCAGAGGATGAAGAGGACACTTTAATGTGTTTTAAAGTAGCCGTCTTCTTAGATGATGTTACATAAAACTTACTGAGGAATCTGAAATATGTGAACAGACTGCAGTTTTTAACTTAAAATGTTTTAATCTGTTTCTTTTGGGTTAAGTAGGACATCTGAATCACACACTTTTCCTCCATGTTTGATTAAATAAAACAGAATATATCTCATTTACATTAATGCAGCTCTCCATGAATGTATTTAAGCTGATCTGCCTTCTGCTTGTCTTTTGTTGTCCTTCTTTTCCTCTAATCTTTTACCTTTCTGCTGCCAGTCTTTTCTCATCAGTTTCTCTATTTATTTTTTAGGTGCATGTTGGTTAGTGCACCTCCACCAGCCGTTTATAATATTCAACCGAACTCTTCCTCAGTCATTCTTCTTCTCTCTACTGTCTCTTATCCTCCCTCTCACTGGTATTCTCTGTGTTTATATTCTTTTTTCCGTCGTCTCCTCCCCTCCCCCTGCCCCTCCATCCTTCCCTCTTGTGGATTCCTCTCTTAATTCAGCCTTACATCCTATCTATTTAAGGAAGACAGCAGCAGTCTGCTGGGAGAACTGCGGGGCTGGGTGGGGAGATTTGGCTGAACGGCACAGCAGATGATCCACTGTAGCTGACGCTGCAAAGGAAGGGAGGGAAAAAAGTGGTGCACTGTGGCAGATGAACAGATATGGACAGAGCTGGATTAAAGGAGACTGTTTTACTGTATCCTGACCTGCTATGAAGCCTTGATGTTTCCTCTTCCACCATGACTCAGGACTACTGTTGGGCAAAGAAGCTGTGCAAGCCTTCTCTTTGCAGTCTCACATTTGCCCACTAGTAGCTCAGTTTCCCCCTTTTAGTTACCCAGAGGACTGCAGATCATGTAGAAGATGGTTATTTCGTCTGAAGATGGATGTGCTGCAATATAAACTGCCGCTGATTTAACATTGTGACAATGATGGGAATGTATTGGACGAATTCAACCAGTTTGAGGCTTTAATAACACTTTCTGCTGAGGAACTTGAAATGTAAACATACTTTTGTTTCGGGGGGGGTTGTTATTGTTGTATCTGCACAAGATCTGTTAGTAAAGACTCTGGTGTATTTGACCAATGGGAAGCCAGTTTTAAGGGATGCAAGGCATTGTGGGAATTGTGGTGAAGCAGGCTGCTAATAAAGAAAGTTCAGTTGTAGTTCACCGTCAGTTTCACACTGTTTCCTTAAAGAAACTCCACAGGGAACCTTTCTAGATGCTGCGAGCCGGGATTGCTGCATCATTGCCCTGGATCACATTCTGACAGGGAGGAGGAAGCGGTGAGGAAAAAGAGAGATAGATTGCAGCTTTTATGAAGAGCACATGGGTCCACCTGGTCACATTACCATGATGGTCTCAACAACCCAGATATTAAAGTGACGGCAGTAATAGCTGCATCCAAACTATATTTAGAGTTTCATATGCAGCATTGGCTGCTGGTCCTTCAGATAACCACAGAATCCAGACCCTAGATCAGAGTGCTTTCTTTTCTTTTTTTTAATTTATTTTTATAGCTTGGAGTAGGAATGGGCATGATTAACCGATGATTGATTAATCGATCGTTAAGAATTTCATCGATGATATAATTTTTTTAATCAATAAACCAATGTATCTTTAGACTGGTGCTTAAGTTGCATGTGTGAGTGCATATTTTCCAGTGTAACTATTAAATGAATCCCATTTCTACTCTCACTGCATTCTAATATAGCCCATAAATACTGATTCTTAATATAAAATTATTAATGATTAATCGGAAATCAATCTTCTGATGGCTACTTCCAGCAGGATAATGCACTATGTCGTGAAGCTAAGATCCTCGCTAGGGATGCACCAATCCACTTTTTTCACTTCTGATATAGATACCATACATCCCTCATCTTATTCTGCAGGAGCTGCTTTTTAACTTTTTCCTGTAGTCCTCCTTGCACTTCTTTATTTTGTTGTTTTTATCTTGTCTTCAATAACCCCCGGTCTCCGTCCCTGAAGGCTCTCTTTTTGATGTTTAGCAGCTTTTTCAGGTCACTGGTGATCCAGGGTTCGTTATTGGGGAAGCCTCTCGCTGTGTTTGTTGGGACAATGCAGTCCACTCAGAAGATGATATAATTTGTCACACACTCTGTCATGGCATTGATGTGCTCTCCATGAGGTTCACAGATAGAACTTCAAACCCCACACCAATACTAAGGATGGTGCTTGATACTCGATACTATAGAGGGGGAAAAAACAAAATAACACAATGCACACAATACAATAAAAATATATTAATGAATATAAGAAAATACATTAACATTGTAAAATCAATGCATTACTTTCATGCTGTTAGCGTGTGCAGAGGTAGAGGTACAGTCTTCTCACTGTTTGCTCACCATCCTGCAAAAGATACATAACTAAAAAAACTTTAGCCACTAGTTAGTGAACTTTACATAAGTGCCCTTTTCTTCACAATACTTGAGAGCAGATCAAGTAAACAATAGAATAAACTAGTCTTTTTAAACTAGATTCATCAATTAAAAATAATTTAAAAAGATTAACTTTTTAAATGTTTTTGTCTACAATATATATTTTAGAGGTTGAATGGTTTTTTTTTTTCTTAAGTAATCTTTTAAAGTCATTTACTTTGTCTCTTTGTTCATTCACAGAACAGAAAAACTCAAAACAAACAACAACAAATAAAGCAGCTGTTATGTTGTATCAGGGTTGAGGAAGGAAGATGGATGGAAGCTGCATCTGGTCTTCATGGGCTGATGGTAATAACAAGCTTCATGGTTGCATGAGTACATGAAAAATTAGATGAAAACGGGCATGAGAGGAGAAAACTAAATGTGAGCTTTCGGAGAAGCATTTACAAAATGAATTGGTGTGCTCAAAAGTTTTGCCTAAGGCACATTATAGTGTCCTACTGCAACTTTTTTGTTTTTTTGGGCCTCTGATTCCTATAAGAAATCTTATCTGACCCTCCAAAAACCCCTTAATGGGAAAAAAGCAACCAGAATCCTCATGAACAAGATCCCTTATAATGATAATACCATGGATGTACAGAATACACCAACGCTTACTGATTTAAAAACACATCTTTTAGATATATTGTAATGTGTCAGTCTATAATATTAAATAAACATTGAATTACTAGTATTAGTAATTTTGTAAGTCCTCACAAGCAAAGTCACAGTTGAAGCTGCCAGCTGTTGATTTCCCTGACTGTAATGACGATTGCCACCAGCACATTTACTCTGTAAATTAGCTGCAGCTAATTACTGTTCAGACTGTTAATTGGCAGAATAACAAAAAAAAGGCTTGCTTCTGCTCAAGATGAGGATGTGGTGACTTTAGGTATGCCTAACCATATATAAATAATTCTACTACTTTTGAATAAATGTCTGTCCATGGTTTTGATTAGAAAATGTAGATAGATGTGTTTCTTTGTGTTGGTTGGTAAAACTTGTGCATCGGTTTCAGAGACAAGTTATGAGGTCGTTTTTGAGTTTAAATGACAGAGCGAGACTCCATATGGGTTAGAATCAATGGTTAGATTTCTAATTATGTATGTTTGTAATGTTTGAATGAAGACGTCCAGGATTCAGAGCTACAAAGTGCTGATAATTGAATCTTTATACTATACAGCTGATGGAAAGAACATAAACTTGCTGCGTTTCTGTAGTGCTGTTTGTCTTCTGGTAGAACATTATGTGTCCTTTTAAAATGATATTACGTGATGAATTTAAATGGATACTGTGTAACTTTTGGCCACTAGGAGCGATTAACCTGTAACTTCCCACATGTCGCACAACACTGATGCAAAATTAAACAGTCTCTCTTTTTCTGGCCTCCTCAGACACCGTTTTCACCCTCTTATTTCGTTCAGCCATGACAAACTTTCCATCGGAGAGGAGGAAAAAGTAGCACAAAGCAGAGCCCTCTGTGTTTATAGAGGGGGAGCCATAAAGGAAAGTGCTCCAGGTCATATGATCCCATGAGAGACAGATCCAATCCTGCAAAGTTACAATGTCTGGTTTCTGAAGAGGGCAGCCCCCTCGTGTCAAACACTGTACATTGACCCCAGAAATCATCCATCATGACTCACATTAGGCTGATATTTGGGTAAGAAGTTACACCATATCCCTTCAAGTGCCAGGTAAATTGAGTTTTAGTTTGTCACTACTCGGTTGGTGTTCTGAGAAAAGCTGAAGGGTCAGATATAGAAATCAGCTCCATGAATTTAAGGCTTCACTAGACAAGAATCATATCAAAGCCATTTTCATTCCTACATGATCCAGAAGAGGCATGTGAGGGATTCATCTGGACTTCTTGCAGAGATTTTACAACTTGCTCTTTATGAAAATTACTGGATGATAGCTTATAGACGATGTGTGAACGTGACGGATGTGTGTGTGCATGTTTTGGTGAGAGTCACTGCTTCGCTCTGTTTTTCTAACGATCATACTTTTCACTTAATTTTGGCTGTTGTGGATGTTTGCAGTATTTAAATCAGCACGAAAACAATGTACAGGTTCTGCCTTTCTTGTTGAGCCTAAAATAATATAATATCCTGCATTCTGCCATAGACAATTTTTTCTACTGTCCTTATTTGACATCTCAAGCTGTGAGAGCAAATATCCAGCACCAGGTCCTCTGCTGCAGTGCATCCAGAACAGTGGCTAGGGTAAAAATGGTTTCCATTTTCTTCAAATGAGCGATGTTCACGAGGGAAAATATGATTAGAGTAATAAATGTCTCCTGCCAGATGTATAATAGCTGTAAGTTCAGGAACTAATTCTGTATTTAGTGCCACTGCTAAAATATATTTGATTAAAAGCAGGGGATCCCTCTTGATGTGGTTCTTTAGCCATTGTTTTAATCTCAGGGAAGGTTATGTAATTGAAATTGGTTGAAATGGTTTACTTTTAAAGATGCACTCTGATGCACTCTGCAACTTTCAACCTTAAAACATGAACCGTGGTGGATTCAGCAAAGAAACATTAGAAGACATTATCGGAGGAAGAGAGGAAACAAAAGAGAACCAGAGACAGAGCAAGAGATAAGACAAGAGTCAAGACAAGACTAACTTTTACTGGTAGGAGAGCGCTCACAGTACACATAGGATGCAAGATGGATGCCTAATAGCCGTTGATAGGGGACCCGTCACTGAGAATATGGCAAAAGTTCTGTAGTGCGTCTTTAAGACCATCTCATAAACAGAAACTCTTGCTATCGGGCAGGGATTGCTAATGATTTGATAATATTTTCATTGTCATTTCATCTTAAGAATTTGAATAGTGTATGCAACTATTGTGTCAATTATACAACTTGTTTTAACGAGCGCCTGATGGTTGCTGCCACCACAAGGTGGCAGTTGTTTACCAAACAATTTAACAAATAATAAAAATTTGCTGATTAAAAATATTAAGTTTGTGTATTTTTTTAAAATGTTCCTGTTAATTCCTAACATAGTTATGTATTTTACCTTGTCATGTTGAATTATAATAATAACCCCTACTAAACATTTTTTGTGATTTGATTCACCCGCCCCTTCAATTTTTTTATTTTTCTCTCTCTGTCGGGATCTAATGTTTCAGAGTTTTTTTTGTTTGACATCAGGAACGCTTTGATGGCAGACCAGAACACCGCTGTGTTCTCAGAAAGCAGAAGATTTGATACGAGCTGTCTGCTTCACTTCCCCCTCCCTGCAGGATGCCGCATCACTCGATATTCACTGCAGAGGACGGCAGAATAAAGAAGTAACCTGCCCATTAGTGCGGCTTAAATTCAGTTTTACATGCAAGTGTTGGTGAAGTGAAAGTAAATGCCGGTCAGGTGTTTTAATCAGTCATTGTGAACTCACCATCTTCCTCTGAACAGAAAAGCTGTTTTACATGGTTTTACTTGGAAGAATCGTGAAGTGGAGAGCTGCAGGATTAAATGATGCAATCAAACATTCTCTTAATTCTTGAGGCCACCATGTAACCTGATATACATTAAAGTGTCATCATCTTCCACACTGCTGCCTCATTTTAGTAAGAAGCTACTTGTTACAGTTGTATTTTTAAAGGTCACACAGTCTCATCTTAATCTGCAATATGATGTTGAATCTATATTGTTCATTAAGAACAGGCTCCAACCTTTCTGTAGCAAAAAACAAAAGCCAAACTTAGAGTAGATCAGGGTCTTTCATATCTTAATTAAAACATATGAGATATTTTGCTGTAAATATGAGATCATGACCTTACAATAATGAGATGGGTTTGTGTAATTATGAGATAGAGAAGTCATAATCAGTTTTCTTTCCTTTGAAAGAATTGTGCTCCATCAAGGCATGGATTGTTGCACATATTGACGAAGAAAAACACTTGTTTGGAGAATATATATCAAACTTTCTACCTTAGTTAAGAAATGAATAGCAATAAATTCAATTTGCACCATATGTAAAGTCCAGTTTGTTGTATGTCAGTAATAATCCTCATGATATCAGTCATCAGTGATTGTGGGGTTGTTTTGATGCTAGTAAAGTTGCAGTTTCATGCAGGTGCCTGAGTTGTGGTGCAGCTTCGATTTTATATGAACCATTGGATTGTAAAAGCCAAAGAAAATGTTTTTCCATTATCAGAAACGTGAAACCTCTGTTGTGTTAGGGCTGTGAGGAGTGAGATAACAGAAACACTAAAATCGGCTGACATGTTGTTTCCTGGGAATCCTTTGTGTGGCTGCTGTGTGAATGTGAGTGGATGAGTTCTTTTTTTGTTCTTTTTTTTTTGTCTTACACGCTGATGAATACTGGGAAACAAAACTGACAAGTAGTACTTGTTAAAATATGTTTGCTTTGTTATATTTCATCATAAATCATAACAACTGTGAATCTTAAACTCAAATTTAATAATGCACACTGAAGCTCTTCCCAGTATGTAGGGTCAGTAAAACTGTGGAGGAAGCACTCAAACACTATACTGAGGTAAATGTATAAATGAACAGGCAAAAATGTACTTTAGTGAAAGTAAAAGTGAACCTTTTTACTTGAGTAATAGTAGGTAGGTACTTGCTTTTAAATATATTAAAGCAGGGGTACCCGAGTCCAGTCCTGCAACTTTAAGATGCGACACCTTCTCCTACCTGATCAAATAATTACCTCGTTACCTGGCCTCTGCAGAGCTGAATGAAATGTGGATGAGAGAATTGAGCCATTCCATTTCAGGTGTGTTGGAAGAGGGATACATCTAAAAGTTGAGGGATAGTAGTTCTTGAGGACTGGACTTGGGCACCCCTGTACTAAAGTATTGGAATTAAAAGAACTTGCTGAATGTATTGGCTAATGCAGCGGTCTAGAATATCAATAAATATGCTGACTGTATGTATATTTTAACACATCAATAGCATGGGCTTGGGAATTTTGATTAACAATAATGCAGATGATGCTACACTGGAAAAAATCTCATATAGATTATTTGAAAGATTTTTTTTCTTATGTGGTTACCCTTTGTGACACCAGTTTATTCTTGAACTTAAGATTCTGAGAATCAGGATTACCTTTTTTTTTTCAGTGGTGACCTGCAGAGTCAAGTCAACTTTATTTGTATAGCGCATTTAAACATAGCAGCGGCCAGTACAAAGCGCTGAAAAGTGGTTAAAAACAAAAACAAGAAACTCACAAGAAGTTGCAGAGTTAAATGCCATTAAAAAAGTAACAAAGAAGAGTGACTTCAGAATCCATTTTGGCTGTTTTACCATCAGTTAGTGCTGATGCTGCCGCAGCAGGAGAAGGAGGGTCTACTTGCTCGCTTTGATTGGGGTAGTGGACCAATTCCCCCCTTGTTATTGATCAAGTTAATTGTTAGGAAAAAACTTCAGATGAACGACAGACACTCAGATCAGTGAGAAGGCAAAAAGCTTTTTACTTGCAAGGAGTTCACTCAGCCAGCAGACATCTTGTGAACTGAGGTTTCAGTTAGAACAACGCCTTTTTATACACACCTTCCCCCAAATTACTTCAAAGTATACAACCCCCCTTTGTGAGACTGTTATGTCAGATCCTGGTGTAGGACCCCCAGTGTCAGGTTTGACGACACAAGATCAGCAGGAGGGCCATAATGTGCTTTACAACTACTCTTAGGACAATAAACTTTCACAAACAGTTCTGGTCCGAAGTCATTCAAGGGTCACAATATCATGAATACAAGATTTGTTAGATACAAATTACCATAAGTTTCTGTTATGATAAGTGAACAAACTACTCGGGGAATGACATGAAGGCTGTGAATCAGAAGCGTACACCTGTGGTAAAATATGTGATAGCCTATTTAAATCACATTTACTGACATAAAACGGCTACAGTCCAAAGTTTCAAGAACAATTGCAGTATTATACAAAGCAAAACAGGTCATGGATAACAGTGTTTCACTTTCTGTACTGTTCATTAGTTTCACCATATCTTAACTACCGTGCAGAGATATGGGGCAACAATTACTGGACTTCAGTACACCCTCTGTATATTCTACAGAAAAAACAGTCAGGATAATTAACAGAGGGACCATACACATTTATTGTTTTTACAGTCAAGGATATTAAAACCCATGATTCAAATAGAATATCAAAACAGCACAAATCATGTCTAAAGCAAGAACTAATCAATTTCCAGGAAATATTCACAGAATTTTTACAGAGAAAATATCATTTAAGGGTTCAAAAAAGCAAGTTTTTCAGTATTTACATGTAAATGTCCAGACATAAAGGAGTTCATGAAATATCATTAAATATAAATATATGACTCTTGAGATATACTGGGGCGTTTAAACAATCAGTACTTGTTTTTCTCTTTTCCTTTTTACTTGCTTTTCATATTTTTCTTTTTATCTATTTACCTTTTTATTTTGTGGTTCTTTTTCATTATTCGCACATTGTCTACAGATTTAGATACGCTTTCTTCTCCCCCTTCCTTTTTGAGCATTAGGGATTTTTTCTTTTCTGTTTTTAGAACTATTCTGCATGCATTTATTCTATCGAGTGATATTGCATTCGCTGTCGTACGTGAATTATTTCTGTCATAAGTGCTCGAAATAAAATGAAATGAACTGATTAAAAGTAGAACCAAACTAAGATGATACCTTACAACAGAGGGTATTTTTCAGGTCGCTTTAGTTTGTTTTAGTTTTATAGAAGTAAGTTTGTGTCATAACTTCCTTACCCGCAGTGGACGTGGCAGTGAGCTTTCAGTTTCAAGAATCAGGAAGAAATTCTGACAGGTGAGCCAAGCTAAAAGCTGCTCCAAAGAGCAAACCTAAAAAAGTTCATAGTGGTTAAAGCAGTTGCCGGAGTGTGGATTTATTTTTCATACCTTTGTTGCTTTTGCACCAGATAGTTTACTTTGTCACTATCCTTGATAAAAGTTGTCGTTGGAAACCCGGTGGCTGCTCCACAAGTCCTGCTGCTGGTCAGCTTATCAGTCTGTAACGAGATGGGTCGCACTAATAAAGTAGCTCACAGCTGGGCAGTAGTTTTGTAGAGATTCAAAGTGATGCAACATGTTTGCTTTTCAGAACTTTAAAAAAAAAATTAGTTACAGCTGATCAGATGTGTTTTTTTTACTAAGTAAATGTGAATTCTTTCTTCTAATAAAACACCGGACAAATTATTTATAGATAATTATTATCATGAGATGGTATTTCTTTCTAAAATGAACCTTACAGCTGTGGATGAGTTCCCACTTCCAAGATGCAACGAATGTAACACAGGGTGATATCTTGGTTGGGCACAAAGATGGAAAGGCTGGATGATTATGCTGAGCTCCTAACATGGGACTCCAAGCCTGAACATTTCACTGAATTACATACATTATATTGACAAAAGTTTTGGGACCCACCATTATGGAGGAGCTGGTCTGGCCTGCACTGGACTGGAGTCTTAACTTGAACCTGACAGAACACCTTTGGAATGAATCAGAGCTGAGACTGTGAGCCAGGCCTTTTCATCCAACATCATTTCGTGACCTCACAAATTTGTTTCTGGAAGAACGGTAAAAGGAAATTCCCATAAACACTCCTAAACTTTCTGGAAAGACTTCCCAGAAGAGTTGAAGCTATCATAGTTACAAAGGGTGGACCAGCTCCATATTAAACTTTGTGGATTGATAGGGCCCTATAATTTCTGTAATGAGGCCAGAAATCGCAGTGGAATTGCAGAATTTGACAATAAAAATGGAATCAGTTAGGAAGTTTTGTCAGAAAACAAAAGTGAACTCTTATCAAACTCGCTTACTGCAGGTGCTTGAGCTGCAGCTGGGGGCTGTCCTGAAGTTAATCTGTGGGAAAGGAATCAGTCCATGTCAACAAAACTACTTGTAGGAAAAACTCAAAATGAAAAGAACAATTAAAAAAAAAAAAGAAGATGTTTGTGGCGCTAAGCCCAACTTGTCGAGCAGTCGGCTCATACAGAGGCAGCTTCCGCAGGTCCGAACTCCAGCCTGGAGCCCTTTGTTGCATGTCCTCCCCTCTGCCTATGACCCCCTCTCCTGTCCAGAAACTGTCATAAAGGCTCCCATAGCTTGAATAATGATAATATCTTTAAGAAAAAGATATTTTTCTATTTTTTTTTTTTTTTGTTGTCCAGCATTGTAGCAGGCAGAATGATGATCTGGCTGCTGCGTTGTGGCTAATATGCTTTGCCAAGAGGAGCCTTTCTGTAAAAAGGCCCCTCTT
>JBBBVU010000014.1:25532206-25551254 GCA_037177055.1 Atherinosoma microstoma | reverse complement strand
CACACACAGTCTTGCACAAAATTATTCATACCCTTCCATTACAGTAAGTTAGTAATTCAAATAACTGGAGACTGATAAAAGTAATAATAAAGATACATTTTCTAAATTATACTTTAATGAAATACTACATTATTTTTTTATTTAATTGAGTTGAAGAAATAATAAAAAACAAACAATCAACACAGTCCTGGACCAATGAGAGCACTTTGCTGATGAGCAGTGGGACAAAATACCTGTCGACAGTTACAGAAAACAACTGATTGCATTGATTGCCTCAAAGGATTGCTCAACAAAATATTAGCTTATGAGTGACGAAACGTATATTCATTTCTCATATTTTTTGCTTGTTTTTTAAAAACATTTCTATTGAACCACAATTGAATGGATATCATACGGCCCACGATCAGGGGTAGGCAAGTTTGATCCTCGAGAACCTCAATCCTGCAGGTTTAGACATCTGCCTGCTTTATCACACCTGATTAAGTTTAAATGGATCCAACAGCTTATCAAGCTCTGCTCAGTGATTCATTTGAATCAGGTGTGTTGAAACAGGCAAACATCTAAACCTTGCAGGACCACAGCTCTCAAGGCCCAAACTTGCCTTCCCCTGATCTAGATCACAAACGGTTTGTCCATTAACGTTCACGTCTGTGTGTAACTGTAAAGGCAGACATCAATACTTTTCATAATACAGTGTGTATACATAGACCAAACAAAGTGACAAGGCTGTGGCTGTTATGTCGGTGTTTGGGTTGATAGTCACTTCAGACCCTAAATATATTCTCTCAAAGAAAAGGGGAGATTTTTTTTTCTTCAGTAAAGTCTCCTCTCCTGCCAGAGTCTTTGTAAACCTGTTGTTCAGCCTGCCTGCTCATGTAAAACACATCAGTCATGTAAATGCAGCAAGCAAACATCCATAATGTCTGCTGTCTAAGCTCTGAACCTTTCATTCCCCACAGAGAGGCAACAACTCTTGCAGTGTATGATCCCCTTGTAAAAAATAGTTTTGTTTTTTTTAAATGAATTATTAACACTAACATATTTAATCCTACATGCTTTTCAAGTAATGAAATGCTGTTTGTGGAATCTAAAAATGCTCCTGCGGTTGTCAGGCAGGAAAAAGTGACGCAGAGCATTGTCTAACGTCACTCAGTTTGGAAATAATAATGGATGAATATTGCGGTAATAGGCAAACAGAATTCATTATGTTCATTTAATTTCAGTTATTAAAATGCTTTTGTTTTTCATGCCATTAGGCATCAGATGTTATAGGAAGAGAGGAGAAGGAGAAAGAAAAAGCCAGACAAAGAGGATAATCCCGCATCGAGAAGATTAAATGGTACAGACGAAGAGAAACCAGCAACACATTACTGACAGTCTCGTATGTACGGGGGGGGGGGGGTCAGGAGGATGGTGACGTTTTCGCTTATCAGTTTGTGACTCTACTGGCCTTCACTCCATATGATGTCTTTGAGGCTGTCTCCGTGGAGACGCTTAGTGGAGCGACTGATTGGACAGTTAACCTCAGGGGCATCTGCTCCGACCGGGCTTGCTGTTCCTCTAAGTGGGACTGATGGGAAATGTGCGCCGGAGAGAAACGCTTTCATTTAGTCTTCCTGGCCGACAGCCCGCGCTGATATAATTCCCATGCAAACACAATATTTCTTTGCTCTTTCGTGCTTCATTGACCATCATCTCTACTTTATCTTCTTCACCTGTTCTGTTCCCCCCGTTTTTCTGATTCTTTCCCATTTATTGTCCCGACATCTTCTACAAGCCTCCTCATCATCCTGTATTTCTTTGTTCCTCCGGATTTTTGACTTGAAATGTTGCTCTTGTTACGTGTCCCTTTCTTCCTCCTCTTAATCTCTTTCAGGGGCACCTTTAACATCCTCTCTGCAGTCTTATAACATGACTCAGCTTTCTGTGTGCTCGTATGAATCTTTGCATCTGTATCTTTCTCAGATTGTACATGTGTATAGACACACCAAAGACTGTCATTGCTCTTGACCTCTTCTGTTCTTATACACTCCATATTTATGCTCAACTGCCTGGCTCAACAAAGCCTGAAGTTTACTTGAAGTTCTCTTCCAGCTTTTTATCTGCTGTCATTCATGCTTGATTTTGAATTTATGGGATTAAAGCTGAGGTTTTGGCTGACTTGCAGTGACCCTTGAGTGATTTGTAAATATTGAAAACTCTCCAGCTTGTCACAGTCATAATTGTGGAATGGCCCTCTAAGAACTCTTTGCTTGACCACTAAAAGTGATGTCATAAGCCCGCACCCACACAGACAGATAAATCCATATGGATAAATCTCATTGTAACATGCGGGACTGTAGCTACTGTTTTATTCATGTGTGAAATGACAGCAGCCATCCAACCGGCCTTTATAAGGTTGATGAAGACGATAATAAACAAAGATCACTGTGGAAGACCCAGTACCAGTGTACTCGTGAGTCTCTTATCACCAGTATATTTCAGATACTAGGCTACTGAGCTGGTTTTCATGTCCCACCGTACCTGTTACGAGCTTCATAACTTTTAGGCACACTCTGCAAAGATTATATCTGTCTCATCGATCCTTGTCCAGACACGTGAGACTGAGCTGCATGTGGTTTATTTGCCAGTTAAAACAAATAGATTTAGTATTCATTTATTTTGATGAACATTATTTAAATTTTAATTGCAATATTTGTTAATAAGCTGCAGTTTCTTTGTATCACCAGTCCCTGATTTAATACTGCATGCATCGTTCCTAGTCACCTGTTGCAGGACGGAGAAGTTTATTTATTTAGCTTTGCTTCAAAAGCTGGAAAACGTTCATATCGGAGACCGGGAGAGAGCGTGTTTTAATCCTAATCCCTGCTGTGACGTCATTATTCAGCCTGTAAACTGTTTGTGAAACTGCTGCCATAGCCTGGATTCATTGATTACCTGCTGCTGATCACCAGAGGCTCAGTTGTGTTCAGGAAAGTGGTGGGCCTGTGGATCCTGGAGGCTACTGAACAAGCTACTACTTGAACAAATTTTACGTTTCATCCCTGTGCCTGGGTGGGGTTGTGTGTACACTGACAACTACAGAGCCAAGAGGCAAAGTTGTTGATTTTGTATATGTACCTACAGTCTCTTCATAAGATGTTAGCAACGCTTAAGAGACCTTTTTTATGTGCACCAATTGATACTTCATTACCATAAAAAACATTGTGTTTCTAAACCCAAAGGAGGCTCCGTAAAGGTCTGGATGTGCTCGACTTCAACGATGATGCTTTGGTTCCGTTTTCCAAGCGAGAAGGACACCAATACATTTTTACCAACAGAGTCAGACCACCTTGAAAATGTCCAGAAATGGGGTTATGTCACCCTATCAGCATCTTTTTAAGCCAAAGGGATATTTTTACTTCCTTCATCGCCTCATTGGGTAAAACATTGTATTATTTGGAGTTAAATCTGTTAAAACAGAATGTATGATATGTTTGCTATTTCCTGATCTGATGGGGATATTTTGAGCTTAACTGCACCATGAACACAAGGTTTCATTAATTCATTGATAAGAACTTTGAGAGCTTGAAAAAACTGTGGTTATCATTGGCCATAACCAGGCACAGCAGATTGATGTTAGGACCTTTCCACGTGTTGATGATGCTATGGGGATGCTTTTTCAACTTTTCAACTTTAGTAAAAACTTAAACAGTATTTGTATGCACTACTGATGTGAGCAGGGTCGGCCTATTATTGTTTGTATTTATGTGAACGTGACAAAGTGTCAAGTTATGCGTTGCATAGGGTAGTGGTCCTTGTATGGAGAGTGGTGAACATATCCTTGATCACTAAAAACACTTTACATTTGTGTTTGCTTTTGGTTGGTCTAGTTGTTCAGATAGTGAAAGTGATCAAGGTGACCTCCAGAGTTTCTCATAAAAGGTCATAAAAAAAGGAAGAGTGAACCAAGGATTCTGTGAAAACCTGTTAAGAACCTATCATTTGGATTAAAATGAGCTAGTCAAACATGCCAGAGTTGGCACTGATAACTTTGTTAAAGGTTTCTAAATAACTCGGTCACTGTTAGCTTCTGCTGTTTTATGGCTAAGTTAAAAGACGTAGCTGCTTTTTTGTTTTACTTGCGGTTGCTGAGCAAGAAGCCGACAAAAACATGTGAGTTGAGCTAATTTTAACTTGAGCCAATGGTTTTGCTTCATTCACCGAGATACCTACAAATCTTGATGATTAAGTAAACATAGACTGGGCTGCTGTGAAGAATCCAGGTGATGGAATGAAACAATCAGTTGCTGTTTGCTTTAAAAAGACCAAAATGCAGGACTTGTCATGAAGGGACTGAGGCCCAGGTGCTTTCATCCATCCAAGGTTTCCATGATTTCGTCTGCTTCACATTGTAGAAGCTAGAAGTACCAGATAGTTCAAGATGTTTAGGAACTTAACAGATTGGTATTTCTCCACTTCGAGGCTCACAATTTTTCTCTGATAACATATAAGATTCTATGCCATCACATAGCTACACTTTTTCAAGGTTTCTAGTGTGAACTCGCATCCAATATATTCAAACAACCTTTTCATCCTTCCTCGTACATCATCATCTGTTTTGGTTTGTTTGACCACCACTTTGTTTCTTTGAATTACGTGAGTCTGTATAACTTTAAGGACTAAGATCTGCAGCTAATTGCTTCAATTTGTGAATACAGATTCTTGGGATATTTTAGAAAGTACCCCCGATACATTTTTGGATGTGGTGGTAGTAATAATAATACATTTAACTAGTTAAATGAGGTATCAAGGGTATGTTTGTATTTCTGTCAAAACTTTTCCCAAATTATTCCACATCTGACCGCGAGCAATTTCTAGGATTGGAATCAAAAAGCCTGGTGTGAATCCGCCAGAAACTTTGCAGCTATTCTTGCATAAAAAGCAAAAATGGTTGGCCTACTCTGAGACCCATGTTAGCTAGCTGCAGATAGACGTTAGAGGCCAGCCATGACCATGTCTGAACCAAGGAGAGCAATGTAAGATAACTCCCGAAGGATTACCAGGTAAAAAGAAATATTCAGATATTTCTGGCTGAAGAAAAGGATTCCCTGTAATCTTGCTTTTTTCCTGCACATGCAGCAATATTTTCTTGCATCTACATAGTTTAAAAACCTGCAACTCACAGTTTAAGACTGATTTTCTGTTTATTTTTGTCAACAATGTAAAATCAGCTCTTAAAGATTGCACATTTTTTAAATAAACTTAGTACTGGGGGAACTTAATTCTTATATGTGATTCCCAATCACCTCTAAAACAACCCATATTCCACAGGTTTTGAGCTGTGTGTATTCTACTGTCTTATGTTAAATATTAAATTAGTGGTGATTTATTCTGTTTAGTGCAGTGAAGATGGCAGATGTTGGAATACAGTGAAAATGAACAGGAATGTGATTGTAACAAGAACACAAAAGGGAGATGAGCCAAGGTAGGAGGAATGTGGAGGCAGGGAACCAGGACAGGATGTACATCAGATTTAAATTATGAATGACAAGCGGCATCAAACTTTCAGACTGAATCTGGGATGCAGGCAAGTAGCGGGGGAGGTGGAAGATAGGAGGGCACAGTAAAAAGCTGTCTTGAACTATTTTTGGTTTACGGTAGACTCGGCTTCCAGCTCATTGTTCAGTGCATCAGAAAGCAGCCTCATGCTGGAATAGCCAAGAGGAAAATTAAGATGATTTTAAGTATTCATAGCAGAGGGTGAAGTGTGCAGAGCAGCTGCAGTGATACTCCGTTGTATTCACACACTTCACAGTTTCTGCACGGAGCAGCTCTTCAGCTTGAAGTCGTGGGAAGTGAAATAAACATTTTTGACCTTTTTGTTGCACAAGATGCCTCGAGGCTCTGGACACATTCTGTCTAGAGATGAGATCTGCTGGCTTTAATCAGCTGACTTTTTTTGGAGTTGTGGATTTACACTGGATGTGCATGACATTATATCATCCAATCCTTCTTCGTAATACTGTATCTCTGATATATTTTTTTACCAGGGAAACTGGAGAGCTTTGGACAATTATGAGACTGTTGGAGTGGAATATTTGTTGTTCTGGGTTATTATGTTCTTTTTCCACATGGGCCAACACATCAAGCTATGTGCATTTATAATCTAACCCCTGCAGGTTTTCAATATATCTCTGTTCCAACACACCTGACTCAAATTAATGAGTAATTGTGCAGAGCTTCATAAGCTGTTGTATCCTTTTAATTTGAGTCAGGTGTGTTGAAGAAGGAAACATGGAAATTCTGCAGGACAGTGGCCCTCAAGGACCGAACTTTGACACCTGTGATTTAGAGTGACCAATTAACCTAACATGCATGTCTTTGGACAGTGGGAGGAACCCGGAGTACCCGGTTAGAACCCACACATACACAGGGAGAACATGCAATCTCTGCACAGAAAGGCCACTGTTTGAAACCGCTCCCCAGATCGAACATGAAAATGTCTTGTTGATGTCAGAGGTCAGAAGAGAATGGAACTGGTTGGAGATGATAGAAAAACAACAGGAAGTCATTTAATGACAGGTTCCAACCAAGATATGCAGAGTATCATCTCTGAACACACAACACGTCCAAACTCGAAGCAGACGGGCTACAGCAGCAGACCACGTCGGGTGCCTCTCCTATCAGCTAAGAACAGGAAACTGAGGCTACAATTCACACAGATTTGCCAACACTGGACAATAGAAGATGGAAAAACGTTGCCAGGTCTGATGAGTCTCCATTTCAGCTCCACATAAAGATGGCAAAATCACAAATTGATGGAAACATGACAGCATGGATCCATCAATCCTGCCTATCAACAGCTCAGCCTGGAGGTGGTGTAATGGTGTTGGACACACTTTGTTTTAAATGTTTGTATTTTTAGTAGAACAGCAAACTGCTTGTGTTGCTGCATCCAGTGACTTTAGTTTGAGAGCATTTGCAGTTTAGAAAAGTCAGTCGTGGAACAGATATGGCTCATTTTTTTTAAATTTTTATTCTTCTTATTTTTACCAAAGTTCTCCTGTGTCATCAGCTTCACCATCTGCTGCAGCTTCACTTTCAGAACGTTCTCTGTGGATTTTCACCACTTTACATCTCCAACAACACAGGTGCTCTGCTGCATACTCGTTTAATGGTGCAGCAGTGAAAGAGACCCCCCCAAACAGTGTCATGCTGTTCAATATTCCAAGCATTATTTTGGCCAATGGTTCCCAAACTGGGGAGCGGGCCCAGAGTTATGACAGGAGAGGCACAGCAAGGCTAAATAAAACTTGTAGTTTTTGCACTGCTAGCAAAACATTGACAAACTTGTGACAGTACCAATAGGCAGAGGATGATGAATCAACAGAGATTTCAACTACCAAAAGAAAAAAGACAAGAAAATGGGTAATTTCTGCCCCTAGGCTTGACCAAGTAATGGTCAATGGTGGGTAATGAAGAGAGGTCACAGTGTGTCATATGTCTAAAAATATCAACATCTGACGGTATGAAACCAAAGAAGCTACAACACCACTTGGGAACATCTCATCCTGAACACAAAGAAAAAGCCGTTGATTACATTAAATATAAACTACTCGGTTGTCGTATTTAGCAGAGATGTTTCACTAAAGTTGCATCTGTCTCATCTAAAGCTCAACTCACCTGAAGTAGTTTGCAGAGTTTCCTGGTTTAGACACCTCACACCACAGCAGAGGATAAATCCTTCTGCCACTGACATGGTTTAAACTATAGACAACAAAGTAGCAGCCAATAAACTGAAGACTATTTTGAAGCACATTTCTTCATACGGTTCTTTGTAAGCACTGGATACATGTGGTAGTGGGATCGACAACATAATTGTTGTCCATGAAAAGGGGGTACAGCAGAAAAAGTTTGGGAACCCTGGTTTAGGCCATTCATACTGGTGATTTGTTCATTTTCCCACTGACTCGGCCAACTTTTCCTCAAAACTATCCATTCAACCTTGTTGAAGCTTTCACATCAGTGGAAATTACTTTGTGCTTCCTGCTTCTCCACATTAACCACACTCACTTCAATTTACTGACCAATCTCATGTTAGCTGTTGGACATCAAAAGAGAAAGAAGTTGTGCCTTGATGTGTCGAGAATAAGCTGCAAAGACTCCTAAACGAGGCGGTGATGCAGTAAAAATGCTGTCATTCTTTTCAGTTCTTAGAGCATGTGCAGGCCTTACAACAAATTTACATCATAACAAAATATTTTTTTTTTATTTGTAATGAATCTGTATACCTTTTTAGCACAATTTTCAAGTCTTTCCATCATAGAAAAACTGATGTTTTTATCTAACTTGGTTTTATTTTCATTAGATTTTTGTTTTATCACATTTAATAGAATTATAGTTGAATAATTGTAATAACTTGGTGATCTTTTACTGATTTATAGTTTCATTTCTTAATCAAATAAGTGTTCACTCTTACTGGGAGATGGACAGACTTGGAAAAAAGAGTTTCATACCCATCACACCGAGATTTGTTTATTTCACCCTCGCAGTTTTGGAGCTTTTGATGATATTTTAGGTTTTAAATCGGGTAGAAAAGAAAAATTTAAATGTAGGTCTTCAGTCCAGTGATTTTATACTTTTTAAATAAACCATCAATACTTGAGAAACACATTCCAGTATTGTTTTGCCGTCATTAATGCAGCTCTGAGACTGATTTGCACATCTGCAATAAACAAACCTTGCTCCTTTTGGTTTCCTATTATTAAAACCAAATGTTGTCCCACTGGAAATAACAGTTGTTAACTTTGATAAGAGCCATCCTGCATGTTTATGGTGCCTTTGTCACTCGGCATGTAATTAATTCAAATGCTTGACTGCTTTTTAACATTCAGTGTGTCATATCTGACTGAAGTTGCCCTGCAGTGATTGAAATTCGCATCACTCACTGGAAAGAAATTAAAGATTCACTTTGATTCCTGTTAGATGGTCAGGAAATGAGATTTGAAGGGATGAAGCAGGTTAGGAAAATCTGTAAACCACTGGAATTATTGCTTGATTTCTAACATTTTAGTCATCTCATAAGAAATAAATCCTCATCCAATTGCTGTTTTCCCTCTTACCAATTACAACTCCACAACTGAATTATTTTCTAAAATTGAGATACATAATGATACTAATCCCTGTTGGGCCTCTCTCTATGCTGTTGCTTTGCATAAGGCAGCATCGATGTCACAGGACATTTAGCAGGGCAATTTTCAAACTAACGATGGGGATTGGGAACTGGTTAAAATTTTTCCAAACCATTAAATTCCTCTATCGCTCTATCCATGCAAGCATGTGTATCAACATGATACACGCAGGACTATAATGTTTTATTTATTAAGTGTAAGAATCAAAATGCTGTCATGCCACATGTCATTTTTTATAATCCAGTAAAAACTATTTTTACTTTCCACTTTGCAATGAGAAAAGAGGAGACGAACACCAAATTTATTCCACTGTACAAGTGACATCTCTGCCCTGCAGCAGGAACACCCGTCTGCTCCCTTGCTCCACTGCTGAAGCTGCTCTAAAGGTGCAACTAAGTTCTTCATGTCCTTGAAATGCGCTATCAGATCCTTGTCGACTGTGGAAAAAAATGATGGCGACATTCTGAAGACTTGAACTTTCTTTCACTGCACTGCTGATTTTGTCTTCCGCCCTTTTTTTTGGACTGCACTGCGTATATTCATTTAATCATAGCTGAAAAACAATCTTAGAATGATTTTGGTGTAATCCAGATTGACATGGAGCCTTTAAGGGCCTCTTTTAAAAATCTGTTTCAGAAGAAAAAGAAAAAATATGTGAATGAGAGCATTTTTTCTCTGGAATTTGGGTTTGGTAATGTCCTGCATATAGGCTATATGTACAGGGTGTAAAAAACAAACAAACTTGTTTTATAGGTTTATAAGTATCCCTTCTGCAACACACTTGACACTGACTCAGACAAGCTCTGCACAAGTCTGCTAATTACCCACTGATTTGAGTCAGGTGTGTTGCAGCAGGGACACTTCGAAAACCTGCAGGACACCAGCCCTCAAGGACCATGATTGAGGATCCGTGGAGTAGACCTTGGCAACAGTTTTTTCGCCTGAACTATAAGTTTTGACTACAAAACAGAAGAAGTAAGACATACTTTCTGGGTTTTAAAAGTTTTTTTTTTGTTTTAATTGTGCTTTGTTTAGGTGGCAATGCTCATTAGAGGCTTTTTAGCCAACTTTCTTGAGTTCATGCTACATGCTAAGATTGGTGCTTCTTGGCATGCACATAGATTGACTGTACTGCATGCATCGGGATTCAGCCAGATCCTCTGGATACGATTTGTGGAGCTGTATTTAGCTCATCTGGTAGAGTAGGCTACGTCTACCCTGGTTTGGTTCCTGGCTTTTTGGTTCCTGAACTATAAAAGCCACTAAAGCCACAAAATCTTTTTTTTTTAAAAAGATACTGCATTAGCTCCTTGGATTTGACTGTGTCAGGTGTACTACGGCTGGGCACAAAGCAGAATGCATGTCCAATAGTGCTCCATGTATGTTCAGCTCAGGTGCTACTGCCACAGGTTACGCCAAACTGATTGTTAGCCTACTTTACGGCAGTAATGACTGTTTAGCACAAACTTTTTCTGATTCAGAAAACCTTAAAAGTAGGCTATATGTAAAAAAAGAATGACATTACTTTTTGGAAAGATTTTTAGTTGTTGGCAGTGAAACTGTCGTTACATCTCACATTTACTTTAAGGGTTAAAAACACTGCATAACTTTCTGACCTTAAAACTATGTGATTCTGACTCCTTTTGTTGGCACACTGGTAGTCATCATGTATATTCTTAGAGCCGTCATCCTGAGGCTGAGAAACCACACTTCTTTTTTTCAGTCTGGGTCATTGACAGCTGCGTTTTGCTTTATGTCACCATGTCACAGCAACTGGATATTGGCACACTAGCCATTTTCAATGCACACTATGGTTGATTCAGCAAAGAAACCCAAGAGGACATTATCAAAGGAAGTGAGGAAAAAGAGTCAGCATTGGACTGACTTTTACAGGCTAGAGAGCTCAGAAAAGTGTGAGATTCTGTCAAAGTTCAGTAGTTGATTCTTTTTATTTTCAGTGGCTGGCAGAGAAACTGCACAATGGCTAAAATAAATGAATTGTTGCAAATTTATTTTCTGTTTTGAATCAGTTTATTTCTCGGCTAAATGCATCTTTGTTTTTTGTCCAGATTAGTTTGATTTGGGTAAAAAAAATATAAAATTAAAGCAATTTTGGGTAATTTACTTAAGTTTGCTAAATAAAGCTGTAATCTCTTTATTTATTTATTTATTTATCTAATACAAATTTTAGCAACTGGAGGAACATAAATTCCTTATCAGGGGTTCCATCCCAGTCTATAGGGCTGCCTTATCAGTAACAGCCATGCCTTATACAGTAACCTCTGCAGAGGTTTGAAAATCACACGGTCCCATTTTCTGTTTGTGGACTTGTGCAAACTGCAGCTGTGTGATTTTGGGGAAATGGCAGACAAACTTTCTGATATCACAGATATCTCCTCTGTAATCAACTTACCATCCCTGACGATAGACTGAGCTGCTATCAGAAGGGGTTTAATCCGGTTCAGTGGTCACAGCTCTGTTGTTGTATTGTTGACAGACTGGTTGCAGTCACAACGAATCCCACTTTGACTTTCTTGTTTATTTTAACCCTAAATGACCTTTTGAAACAAGCTTATAGACTGATTTAATGCATCATTATAGTGGGAAATGATCATTTATAGAAATATATATTTTAATTAAGTACAAGGACTTCACAGCTTGCCTTTAAGTATTACCCGCCAGTAATTGCTTGCTGTTAATTTCATTACCTACTGAGCTGTAAATTATTAGTAGTGATCATGGCGGTATATTTCTAAGCATATGGACTTTAAAAAAAAAAAAAAGCACATGCTAATTAATTAGTATGTTAATTTAAAATTAAGACATCCACAGAGCCTTTGTCTGGTTTTTTAATTGCTTGAGCAATGGCTTATACGTATGTGGTATATATTTACATTATGTCGTCACATATCAGCACTTCCAGTTGTTATCTTATCAGCTGCAGCAGTTTGATTGGACCCTAAAGACCAACTTTTTAAAAGTCACATTATGCTATGTATTGTAGAATTCATCTCCCCAGAACAACAGTAACTACCCTGTTTTGGTTCGGTGACTAGACGGGAATATGCCGTGATTATTGTAGACTGAATATACAGTCATCAAAATGAATAAGTACATCCAATAAAACACAAACCTTTTGGAAAAAAAAGCTAAACAAGCAACTACTTTGTTTATTTTGAAAAAGTGCCTGCATATAGATGATATACTCGAAATACATTGATATACATTGATGATATACTCGAAATACTCTGCATATAGATGATATACATGAAGTACATTAAGATTACTATAATATATTAATTTTTATAAGAAATTTAAACCTGGAGAAAAAAAAGTGACACAAATCAAATGCTCACTTATTATACCGGAAAATCTGTCAAATTAGAATATGGAGTTTTATTTGTCTGCCCATGATTGGAAGCTCCAGATGAGCATTTATCAACATTTAGAGAGTCGGGGGGGGGGCTGCAAGCATTATTTTTAAAAGGGGGGCTTTAACAAACTATTGTTGAAGTTTGATGAATGATACTTATAAATCGACCAATCAGTCAAGAAAAATGAGGGCTAGTTCCCAAATTCACCTTAGGGCAGTGGTGCCCAAGTCTGGTCCTCGAGAGCTACCATCCTGCAACTTTTGCATGCGTTCCTTCTCCAACACACCAGGCCAATTTGCTTCCAATGTTTGCATAAAAGACACGTTTGCCTCAGATTAAAGATGGCTTTTTAGATAAAGACAAACCATAAGCCAGTATGAACTTCCTTCTTACAGTACTGGCCAGAGAACTGTGATTGGTAATGTCTGCACTCCTCAGGTCAGAGGTTTTTGACAAGGTTGAAATCTCAGATGACTGCTCACTCAAAGGCGAATGGAGATTTCATGCTTCTGAATACTGATCTTCTCACTCAGGCATGCCTTCAACCCTTGATTAAACAATAAATTCAGAGGGAAAAAAGCCTTAAATGACATATAGTAACAGAAGAATTGCTTCATATTCATGGGGAATCTGGGAGCTTCATTGAAAGCATCATAGTCCGGTTTTATTGTAAATGTACTTATTTAACTATAATTTCTTCAGCCCTTTTAATGGCCAACTGGGCTTTAAGGGTTAAAGACAGCTGTTAGAGAATGTAAAACCATCTGTTTTACAATACTGTAGTTGAACCGGAAGTTGAGAGAGATCCTCAGCACACAACACAGTCCACCGAGGAATTACTCATGGAAATGGCTTGCTAAAGGGGTATTTAAGACCAAAGCTTTATTTACTTATTCAGTAGTTTAATTTGACATTTCAACAATTTAGTTGAATAGATTTAGAAAGAAAATTTGAATTTTTAGTGGATCGCCTTAATCCAACTTCACTGTTTTGATGAAGATTGAAGATGCAAAAATTTCCTTCAATGTGCTTAGTTTGTAAGAGCTTTCCTTGCCTTGCCTTGCCTTGCCTTTCCTTGCCTTGCCTTTCCTTATCAGTGATGGCTTCAGTGATGAAATTAGGCCCATGAACGGAGTCCAGGGCCCTCATGTATCAACCGTTCTTACGCAGAGATCTGTGCGTATTTTGTGCGTGACAACATTTTTACGCAAAGTGTGGAATTTACCATCTTGTACTTTTACTTGGAAATGTTCCTAAATATAAGTACAGCGCTGACCATGCGTACGAACAGAATGTAGTGGTAGAACAGGGAAACTATATCATTATTGCAGGTGTTGCAGTGATCTCATTCTCAGTGTTTCAGTCATTCTTTATTTCGGTGGAATAATAATATTCCATTAGTAGCCTTATATTTAGAAAAAATTTACGGACATGGAGCTTCAATGGTTTCAAAAATTACAAATGACACCCGTGATACCGGTGAGAACTGATCATTAATGACATTAACAAATAACTTTGCGCTCCGACGTGAGCTTCATCAGACGATCAGCTGATCTGATCTCTGAGATCATTTCTGATCAGATGTCGCTTCCCGAATGAGATCATGATAGTTTTACCGTGATATGGGATCTCTGTTACAACGTTATATTGACTACTATTCCAATGAATGTCCACTGGTTTTGGTCCCCTGCATGAGACAGGTTGGACATTCCCTGTCCATCACTGAGCTGCGTTACAACATCCACGCTGGATGTGTCTTTTCTCCGGACCAAAACACATTTATCTGTCTGGAACTAACGTCAGATGAAAGCAGTGGTGCTGTGATGCTGGGAATGAGTGTGGAAGTTATGTCAAATCAAGTCTCGTTCATTTCTATAAAACATCTAAAACCAACGGGATAACCAAAGAGCTTCAGAAACATTAAGGAGGAAGTTCTCTTGATTCTGTCCTTCAGCTGCAGACGCGTCTCGTGCTTGGAAAAAAAGGAAAACAATCTAGATTTCTTTCAATGGTTTGAAATGGGGTGATATAGCGATCTCTCTTTTTACAAAACTGACAAAGATCTCCCCTTGTTTCCGTATAATTTACTGCTTGCACTTCTCTCTGCAGTGTTTATTTATGCTGTTTAACTTTTTTACGCAGTGTTTCAGATGATTCTTAAATAACATTCATCTCCTGCACATCAGTGAACTTTAAATGTATCTTTTAAAGTTAATGTTAACTAAACTTAACTAAACTAAACAACGATCTTTGGTTGGCTTCGAATTCAAAGTTCCTTAGGTCTATTTCTTTCTCTCCTCCGCTCCGAGGAGAAACGCAAGCGATTTCCGCGTGACTTCAGGGACGTGTCTCCTATATATGGTTAAATGAGGGTGTTTCTGAATGCAAATGACCATGCTCTGCAAGAGCAGGCAATTTAGAACATGTGGGATTTATCAACAGGTGATTACTTACTGCCTTGCGTACAACTGGCCTCCGCATGGTTGATACATTTTTTGTACTTACACACATTCTAAATGTATTCATAGGATTAAATTCAGGAACGTTTCTACAAACGGTTGATACATGAGGGCCCGGGCTGGAATTTTGCTGCTCCAACACAATTGTGTCGAATGTTGAAAGATTTTTTCTAGTATTTTGATTTTTATAACTCAGTTAAAGTTTGTTTAGAAAATTCTAACTTAACTAATTCTAACAGCTCACATTTTTTTTACATGAAGGGTATCTTTGTGCAGCATTCATTCAGTATTTTGGCCCTACCAACTCCTTTCAGAAACATGGTTGTTTTTTAACCTTTTAGATACTCGTCTAACTACATGTCAATGATGTTTCATTGTTTATTGCTGGATAAAAATAATGGTTTTGAATGAAAAGCAGTAGCCTTTTGTGTCTTAAAGTGACATCAGAAAAAGCACCAAAATTGTGGAAAAGACTGAGGGCCACATGAAGTCCTGCATAGGCCTGAAAATGCTGTTTGTAAGGTCTTACAGTACTGGTTGATTTGATTAGTCAGTGGTATATTAATTTATTGATGTTCCTACTTGAGGATCTTTTTGGCATCTTTGAATTGCATTAATCTATATTTCCTTGTTTAGTTGTTGGCAAGGACAGCTCATGCTACCTTCAATTCATTATTTGTATAGCGCCAGTTCACAACAATGTCATCTCAGGGCGCTTCACAGACAATCAGTTTGGGTGTAAAATGTACTTGGTTGCTCCACAGAAACCCATTATTGTCTTCCTATGCTTCTAAATTTACACAGCTTCTTGGTCATTGATTTCTTAAAGTGTTAGATTGCTGCAAGACTTTATTATATGCTGTACTGTATACCTGCCACTAATGGAGGAGCAATTTAGGATTTAATCTTGTATTAAGTTATTAAAATGGCAAAAAAAGAAAAAAAAAGGCTAGCTTTGATGAATTACAAAGTTAACAATTTTTTTTATTGTAAAATTAAACTGAATTGAAGATGAATGATTTCTTTCCTTTCACATGGTGGCTGATTGCCTTTGTTTAGCCGTGTTATTGAATGACTGTATCAGGCTTTCAGCATGTGTTGCTCACAGGGACAGATCACCGCAGGGATTCGTGGTCAGTCACATCTGCCATGCATGCCCCGACGTGGCTCCAATCCCAGCTGATAACTGCAGGATACAATAATTTGTAGCAGCTGAGCGGTGGGAGAACGATGTGTACTTTTGAGCCTGCTTGTATTATATAATGAAACTGCTCAATTAGATCCTTTATAATAAATACATACAGTAGTTTCAGCACAGACTGTGTAGAAAATCCTCAGATCTCAGCCTTTAAGCCACTTCTTTTTGACATCATCAACCACAGAGTTGGGATGGGAGATTATATTCTCCACTAAACTCTGAGCTAAGACAGATACATCTGCATACATTTGGGTATGTTGTCTGCTAATCTCCTACGAAAACTTAGAGACATTCACAGGGAAATACTTTAACTTCTTGGTGATATGAAGATGTGAGTGCATTGTTTATGTCAAGCTTCAGATGTTAGAATTAAGCAAGAAGATGTGAGCACTTGTTTCATATCAAACATTATTGTGCTGCCAAGATTTCTTAATTTTTCTCCCTTGGGAGGAATTTGGCTTGGCTTGAAGGGCATTGCTGCACAGTAGAAACAATAAAATCAGCACATCAACAGACAACAATAAGACATCTAAGACAATAACCAATATTTAAGACCCCAAAAGAGTATAATAAAATCAGATAAAGTCCCCTTGTAAAAATAAATAAAAACTAACTTGTAAAAGACTGAAAAATTGGCCATAAATTCCTTCATCACTAACATAGTAATCTTGGCTTATCAATAAGCTTTATGGGCTTTGGAACAAGTGAATATTTATACCTGTTGTGTTTGCACTCTTAGTCATTAGGATGCTGGAAACTCTGTTTGGATAAAAGCACAGATACAGGACCCTTAATCCAAAACAAAAAGAGGGGAAACGCAAGGAGATGCTCTTATTTTTAGTCAGTTTAAAACTTTTAAAGGCCCGATCCCCACCTGAACATGTGATACAGTGTGTTTGTCATCATGATGGTGTCACAACTGTGTATGATGCAGAAACAAAACTCAATGATGGTTTAAGTCCAGTTTTATTTGGTCAAAGACCTCACAAGAGTAACAACTGCTTCATTCTGTCATTTGTCATGAGCTAAAAATCAGTATTAGCCCAGTTTCACCAGAAAACATAAAATAAACACATTTGCTTGTC
This sequence comes from Atherinosoma microstoma, assembly GCA_037177055.1. Taxonomy (NCBI): domain Eukaryota; kingdom Metazoa; phylum Chordata; class Actinopteri; order Atheriniformes; family Atherinidae; genus Atherinosoma; species Atherinosoma microstoma. Next base: position 25,533,965 of record JBBBVU010000014.1, on the reverse strand, counting down.
CAACATGCAGCAATGTCACAATTTATGGTAGTAATTTCTCAGATGGTTATGCTTATTCTTTCCTGAAAGGAATTCACTGCAAAGAGGAATCTTTAGTTTGTAGAAGAGACGTTAACCGTGGACTTTATGTGTAGGTAGGATCATGAACTAGTGATCTTTGCCAAGAAGGACTGGGAATTATCACCATTGACCATGTTCTTGTTCATATTTTTAAGTGTTTGTTGCCAAATAAAAATTATTGAGACATGAATGTCATTGTGTTGGAACCTGTATGGTGATGTCGAACGTCAACATCCTGACAAATAAAACTTGAGCAGCTTCTGCGTGACAAAATACCCCAAAAAACAAACAAACCCTAAAACATGGTCATTGCAGAGTTTTATCGAGCTTTATCATATAACTGCACCAGTTTGTTGTGGATCAGTGTAGCTATGTCATCTTATGCTATGAAGTTGGGTTGGCGTTGCTTGAACCTACATAAACGTCAAGTGTAACGTAAAGAAAATGAGTTTAAAAACACAGTTTCCTGTTTCCAAGTCTATCTCCCTCATTTCTGCTTTCACAGTATTCCATGGACCTTGTCACTTGCTCATATGTAGCTACTATTGTTAGTTTGTAAAGAAATCTTCTCGTTAACTTTTTATCGCAGTGAAAAAAGAAGTTAAATTTGACCTCAAAAGACATTTTGTACATATCACAGAGATGCAATGGCTACAATTTTTTTGTGAAAAAAATCAGGTCGAAAAATAAAGAAAAACATTTCTTAATTACTCTTATCTGGTTCTTGTTTGTTGGAGCACTTCATGTAGGGGCGTAAATCACAAGTCGATCCTGATACAATGTATCAGTTCAGTGGATGACAACTTCACTATCACAGATTTCACAAATTCTACCACGATACAATTTCGATTCTATTCTGGGGCAGTGATCAATATTATTTGATTTCAGTAGATGCTTAATTTATCATTGAATTGATGTACATCGATGTATTGTTATACCCCTAATTCATCTGTGGGGTGTACTGAATACCAAGCAAGTTAGATCATCACATGTAAAACTCGCAATATAAAATAGTGCAGCTCAGTTTTAACAGTGGAGTTGTGTTGTGGATGTGTTGTCAGCTGTGCTGCAGAGCTGTTAAATTTCATTAAAAAGAAGTAGATTTGATAGAACAGAGTGATGGCAAAGGTCGGATCTCTGAGGAAATACGAAGGATGCTGACATTAACAGCAAAAAGAGGAAACATACCAAACAAATTCCACTGTCAGGTTTTTTATTCCACTATGTTATGATCCTGAATGCTCGTCCTTTTTTTCCTCTGCTGCCCACACAAAGAAGTTCATGTGCTCATTCATATGCAAATATTCCACACAAAGTCTGCAGGTATGCATGCAGAATAACTTCACTGCTTTTGCCGTCATTTTTATGTCCCTGTTAATGCAAAAGGTCAATGTGTCCACAGGGCTCAGGACACTAATTGGGACGAGGAAGAGGGCACCATTAATTATGAATATACAGTTTTATAACATGATGTGAGTGTGAGCAAGAATATAAGGGCAGTTGTGGAGAAGCCAAAGGAAAAGGAAGGTATATTGTGTTGCATCTTTTTTTTCTCCTCCCACCTGCTAAATGGCATTGCTTTCCCTGTCAATCCTCAGGCCACGGTGTCCTCACCCCCTGCTGAGGCAACACACACACACACACACACACACACACACACACACACACACACACACACACACACACACACACACACACA
>JBBBVU010000014.1:25498509-25525242 GCA_037177055.1 Atherinosoma microstoma | reverse complement strand
AGACCTGTTGCTGTCATTAAATTGAAGATGAGCTCATATTTTCTGTGAAAAGTAAAAATGTATCACTTTAAAATTATGTTTCTTTTTTTCTATTGTAAAGAAGATATATTGATTTGTAAGACTTGCAAACTATTGCATTCGGTTTTTATTTAATCCAACTTGTGTGGCATTGGGTTGTAAATGCAATTCTTCCTACTAAGGACAAAGCACATAAATAAACCCCTAACCCACTGGAAAATTTATGCAAAGCTATTGTGAGGTTTCACTTTTTTTCAAATAAAGTAATAATCCAAACTAAAAGGAAATATTTTGGAGGATTTTTAAAAAATGTAAAAGGCAGAATCTTAATTTACTTAGGTGCATATCTTAGACTTGAACTGTTAATTTCAACCCCTTTACTGTCTTTTCTTCCAGGTTGGGCCTTATCTAGGGAGCTTCATCCTCTCCAGAGCAACCAGCAAGCTTCAAGGCCCCAGTTCAGGAGTCCCTGTCTTACAACCAGTCAAGTCGCTGCGCTGGGATTAAGACTTCTTGTTTAATTAAAGGGGAAAAACTTCTTTAAAATTCAAAGAAGTCCCGCAGTTATACTTCTGTAAGACTTTAGTTTGCTTATCAAGGATTTTTGCAGCGTACACTGTGTGCAAGCAGACCTGCAGAGCTGCAGCTGAGGACACTGAACAATTGCCTTTAGTCTGAAGGTATAAAACTCTGCTATAAAGGCTCTTTGCTGGATAATCATGGCACAAGACAAGGTCAGTGTTCTGCCACTGCCCTTCTTCTGTTTCTGATCCAGTGCCATCTCCCCGCTTGTTCTGCTTTTTTTCCTTCTCTCTTTCAAGTCCTTCTCTCTTGACTTTGATGGTTTTTGGACTTAAGAATTAAGCCTTGGGATAACGCCTCAGGATCTTTTCTTTTTTTCTTCACCTGGACTATACTCGAGCCAAAACTTAAACCAAAATAACACACCAGGAGGAGAGAAAAAGGGCTGAAGAGGAAGGAATAGAGGAGTTTAAAGGGCAGATGGCTTCCCCTACTCAAACACACAAACATCTGGATGAATAAAACATTTGGAAAGAGTGGGAGTTGTGACATCTGGCTGAGAAGTGAGTGGGTCTCATTCCCTCTCTTGCTTTAACCTTTCACTAACATCCTCATCCTCTTCATCACCACGTTTCACTCCCTCTGTGGACACAGCAGTTCAGCTGGTCACTCAAACAGAAACAAGCTCGTGCCTCGGCTTTGTTCCTCTTCCTCTCCTCCCCCTCTGCTCTGGTCTTCATCCTCCTCCCCGGCACGGTGTGTGATGGTGCGTCCCCTCCTCTCAGCCTTGGAGACATGCCTGTACAGGAGATGGCGGTGAGTCCTGTCAAGTCCCTGCACTGGGAGCAGTTCCCTCCCATGTCGCAGCGCCGCGTCTACTGCACTCCCGTCTATCACGAAGGCCTGCTTTACGTAATTGGGGGCTGCAGTGAGACTGGGACGCCCCTGGACACCGTTGAGGTCCTGGACGTGGAGAGCCGGACGTGGAGCCAACTGCCGCCGCTGCCCACTGCGCGGGCAGGGGCCTCGGCTGTGGCGCTGGGGAGCCAGGTGATGGTGCTTGGGGGCATGAATCAGCAGCAAACCCCGCTAGCCTCTGTGGAAATGTACCATCCTGATGAGGGCAAATGGGAGACGAAAGCCAGTCTGGGGCAGCCATCGATGGGAGTCACTACAGTGGAGAAAGGTAAGAAAGCTAAATGTTGTGTAACTCTGCTTCGTGGGGTTGTTGTGAGCAGCTTCGCTCTTATAAATAGTTGCAGGAATTCCTTTTAATTCACCACAAATCTGTTTTCTCTTAAAAACCTGCAGGTCTATTAATACTGCGAGTTGGCTGGCTTGTATGCATTTGCTCCTGTTTGCTAGCAGTATTAGTTTTTTTGGCATGTTTAGTTTTCATTTTGTGTTAATGTTGATGAAGTGCATTGGATTTTTGTGGACTCTGCAGAGGCAACCGGTGCACAGGGCTTCATCTGTGTTTGCTGACTCAGCCGTGGGACAAATTTTTTTAACGTTGCTCTTTTCCAACAGAAGTCTTAAGTTTTCTTGACTGCTCATAGTTGACTTTTTTTCCTTGTGAACTGGAATTAGACCTGCTCCGATATACAATTATCTCACCACAGCAGCATGTCTGAATCAGTTTAGTTAAAAAAAGAATTGCACATATGCTTTTCTGCACATTAAAAGGTTCATGAGATTAAGTAAGTTGAGAAGATTATGAAAGACTTCCAGTCTTGCTTTGGCAGTTTCATTTCACTCATTTGCTTTCCTCTCTGATGAGCTCATCAGTGTTTGACTGTGTGAACAGCCCATCAGTGTCTGCACATATTTCTTTAGGTTCACTGAAAACTGAGAAAGATTCTGCAGCTGCTCTGGCAGATTTGCAGTATATACTCAAACTACTGAAGTGAACTAATTTGTTGTTAATTTTGTAAGAAGACCTTTCAGATGGACAGAATGATGCTGGTGTCTCAGTGATATTTGCACTGAAGCCTTCCCTAGATTCAGATCAGTGGCCGATAGATATCACAGCACATGTGCAGAAATGCCTAAATACTGTATACGTCCATCTGTGTGTGTGCTTCCTCGTGGGGCAGAATGTCGCAGCTCATATGGAAGAGCCAGTCATCTTGCAATCTGCTTCTACTGAATGAACCAACGGGATGTGATGCTTGTTTCTCAGGGACATCTTGACTTCCTGGGGTTACACGTCACTTTATGCCTGCTCTCCAAACTCTGTTCATTCATATCATGACTCATCGCAAAGATAAATTGAATGAACCAGAGGAATGAGATGGTTTGTTTCACTGGACCAAATGAGACGTCCTCAGCAGAAACTGCCTGGAAAGCAACACCTAAACTGGGGGTCCTGACCCCCACATGGGTCGCAAGATGATTTCAGGGGGTTACCAGATCATTGTGAAATTAAATATAGCCTACATTTATTAAATAAGTGTGTTATTTTTATATGGGTTGTCAAAATGAATGAATTAATGCAAAAAGATTAATCTGTGAAATGTACATGTGTATTTTGTAACAAATGAATGCATAAATAACAAAGTTATTACTCAAATCATTTTTAGAATCTGAATTTGGCCCTATCTCAGCGAGAGGAGCTGATTTTGGGCATGTAGGTTCTTTTTTACAGCAGTGAACCAAATCCACCAAAAACCACTTTATCCTCATTTTTTATGAAGTTTCTAATAGTTTTGAAATCTTACATTTTAGAAGTTTCATCATCGGGCGTCCAGAAACAACCTTCTTACAGATGCTATTTAAAAAATATGGATTCACGGTGAGAGAAGCTGAAGGTTGGGGTTAGCTTAAAGCCTTTCAAGTTGGATTCTCTGAATATAATGTTGGCCAGGCCTTGCTCATAAAGAGATAATTTGATCTCAAGCATCTGCCTGATAAAACAAAGGTTAAATAAATGAATTAAGAAAAAAAACAGCTGCTTTTGTATGGTATGAAAAATGTATATTTTTTGCTTTATATTTATATTTTTTTGGTCAAGCCTTACCAGCTGCAGATTTATAAAATAATTAATAGAACTGCTTTAGATTCCTCCAAACTGGGGGTCATCACCACTGAACCTCGAGGGCAAATGTCCTGCAGTGGCTCATTATCAGCCTTATGGAGAACCATTTTATTTTAATCTGTTGTGGTGCAGCAGGACAACATGTAAAACCTGCAGGACAGTAGCCCACCTCCACTCCAACTCTTTACCTCATACATATTTATTAAATATCATTTTATGTACAGAATATCACATTATTTGCTCCTTTATAATTTTTTTATTTTTTCAAAAATAGTTTATTTTACTTCCCCCATGGCTTTTATTTTACACAAAGTATTAATATTTATATACTATGATTTTTACTTTGTTGACTTTCAAGTTTAGAAACTGGATCTTATCTTTCTTTTTTATTGGATTCAGAAATGAGCAAACTATCTTCAGGGCTTCTTTGGTATTTTTCAGATTTTATTTAACAAACATGTACTGTAGCACCACAGCTAGGGCTACAAGACTGTCACTTATTTTTCACTTTATTTGACACGTCACTTTATTTGCGTGTCCAATTGTTTTTTATCTTTCCTTTATTTCACTTTATTCTAATGCCTTGTGACTCCATATTTACATTTTTATTGATGTATTTTTTGTCATTGTTAGAAGCGGAGTCCCCAAATTTCTTTCAGGATCAATGATATCAATATCTATCTACCGTTTAATCGACCTGAAGCGATTAGGAAGATTCCAAAAAAGGCAGATAAAAATGTCCACATTCTTCTTTTCCAAAGAGATCATGGCATGAAATGGGAAAAGGGGGGGGGGGGGTTGCTGGTATGGAATGAAGTTTTGTTTGATAAAAATGGAAGGGAGAGTTGTGAGAAAGGGAGGTAGAGAACAAAGTGACAAGATGTTATTTAGGGAGGAATGTGCGCTACTTATCTATAACAGGAAAATAATATATCTGTTTACATTGTTGGAAGACTGAGAGAGAAGCAGAGCAGAGTTGGATATGAGGCTGTGTACTGATGTGAAGTGAGGGATCAATATGACCTTTGAAGGTAATAGAGAAAAGCTGAGGGTGGATTTCTGTTCATTTATTACACTGAAGTCCTGTAGAGGGGAAAGTTCTGTGGGAGCTGTTGAGTGGAATACTGATCAATGCGATCCATCCAGCACATTTTATTGTTGTATTTGTTATTGTTGTGGATTATTAGTTAGTTCTAAAATGTGCAGATGAATAATTTGAACATAGTTATTTCTTGCAGCTCTGTTCTGAGGCAGTTACTGGCTTGTGAATATTTCTCAAACATAACTCTGTATGGCAAGTCTATAAAGCTTAGCGTTGGGACAAGTGAGTGTATATGAGCAGTTTAGAAGATGATGTCTTCTTACTTTTACCAAATTAAAAAGGACAAAACACAGGAGCAGATTTGTACAAGACCTGAAACAAATGATACTTAGAGTTTGTACACTGTGTACAGCGTAAACAAAAACCCTTTAAACTCTGTATCTAGATAATGGTACAAAGTTAACATGAGATTTTGAAAATGATTCTTTGCTGTTTAATTTTCACACATGAAGATTCTGAGGGCCTGGTTGTTGTGTGTTTTAAAAGAAAAAAAAACTTCATGTAATAATGTGATGGAAACGCAGCACGGCCTCTCCGACCACCACTGAACATTCATACGCCAGCGATCTTGTCACTGGAGGCGAGGTGGGGGAAGACACGACGGCAGACTGACTTGGATGAAGCAGAATTCAAACCACAAACCTTCCTGTTATTGGACGAAGTGCCTTACCACCTGAGCCACTTCCCTCCAATATGTTGTTATGGGATGAAAACTCTGGATTACAGGCAGTTTAATGGACCTTAGAAATACTTGGGTTTACTTGGGTTTATTTGTTTGTGACAAAATATGTTTAAGAAGCACGGGGATCTGCTGCAGCAGCACCGGGAGACAACTATTCCACCTCATCTCGTTTGCATTTTACTACCTTCAAATCTACAACAGTCAGCTTCCTACTCCATGCCAATGATGACCCGACTGCTGTGAACACTGTAGTGGCTTTGGTTAACTCGATCCACTGCTTTTATACACAAAGTCATTTATGAGTGGCCTTCAACTCAAGTGTCTTCCTGCTTTTTCAGTTTTAACAAAAGATGTGCTGATCTTGTTTTTATACATTTTTGGTTCTCTAAATTATGTGTTTCAAAAAATTATTTTAAGTGATCATGAAGATGCCGTATCAATAATTGAGGCAGATGTAGTGCTGCTGCCTTCACTGGATTTTGCCTCCACGCTTTGCAATTTGATGAAGCATGCACGGTGCGACTGTGGTGGCTGGTGTTGCCATATTTGGTATTTAGCATTTGGTATTGGCTGGGATTTTGCCTGGAAGGCTCCATGGAAATCTCTGAGAGAGCGCGGTTCACAAACGCCAGACTGAGCGCGCTCAACGTAGCGTTCGTTTGGCAGAAATACAGTACGTTCAGTTCATGACCAATCGTTTAACAAACTCTTTCAGGCGCAACACTGGTGTGCAGGAACTTTCCATATTATAATTAGCAGGATCTGTTGAATTTAATGCCCATGATTTTGTGCTGAAATTTGATCCTTTATCAATCTAGCCAGAAAAGTCATTCGCCAACAGGAGGACCTGCTTTTGTTTATTTCCTTTTGAGACCAATGAAATAGTTATTTAAGAAAAATTACATTGATTCTTGATCCGTGCATTTCTAATTAGAGGGGGTGGGCTATGTAAAAGATCTGCTGTGTAGAACACATAACAATGTTATTTATTATATTAGAATGTGATGGAGCTTTTCACTCAGTACTGTGTTGTTTTTAAGTTCTTTGTTTTAGGTCTAATTGAATGTTAAATAATTAAATATTTATAATCACCAAACGAGTTCAGTGTTTTTAGTGAAATCTTTCCTGTTATGTGTTGTAATTAGCTTGAAAGTTCAGGAACCTGTGTAACAGTAGAGTTGTGATCTGCAGCCCTGCAGTCAAAACGCTTCCATAAATTGATATTTTCATATTCTTTATAGAAAAACTCCTGTTAGACAAAAAAGCTTAAAGGATAAAGTCTGTGTGCTTGGTGAAGGCAGCAGAGGAGATGGACAATATGTTTTCCCTCTTAGCATCCAAAGTGTGCACAGAGGAATATAGATAAAAAAAAACATGACATTGGTCACCTTATATCACCCTTTGTGACTAGGTCTGTCGTGCTGCTATTTCCACTCTTCTGTTATGATGCAGTAAAAAGGGATTTGCTGTTAATAAATACCACCACCAGTAAATCTTTTAGAATTTATTAAGCTGAGACACCAACAGGCCCCCCGTGTTAATCTTGGAGAGATTGTGGCTGCTGTTGGACGTGTTAATCTTAAGCCTTATGCCACCTAGTTTCTTTTTTCTTTTTTATATTCCTACACAGAGCTTTGCAGCATTTTCATGTTTTGCTTTTGCACAGTCTGATTTCCCTAAAGTACTCCCCTGAAATTTGGAGAAGCGGAACAATATCATGTTATGATGTTTTGCTAAGCATCGTCCCCGTGTTATTCTCTGATGCTCTCTGGCATCTGTGTGTGTGTGTGCAGTGCTGCATGTGTGACTGGAGTGCTCTGGCTGTCTTAGCAATTGAAACTTCCTTTTCTTGGATACAGAAATGATTTGACAGTACCTAGCTTTTGCAGCACATGGATAAATACACCGATCCCTGTAAATACTCGTTAACTGTCCTGCAGTGATAATTACAGGAAAAGTTTTGAGACTAACTTGAGGAACCTGTCTGACAGGATGCAGAATTTAAATGAGAGCTGGTGCATGGAAGATGGGGTCAGAATAATGAAGAGAGCGGCCGGGCCCTCCGTGCAAGACAGTAACTGCTTAATTTGAATAATAAAGCCGAGGGGATAGTAGGTTGTGACATGCAGCTCATCTCAAAATAAATGTAACCTGGTGTGAACCTTCACCTGCCTCTAAACAAAATAATATAATCTGTTTGATTTATAAAAGACTTCCTCAAAAGCAAATACTTTTCAGAGCAAAGACACAACATAGGAGAATAAAGGTGTTAAATAACAATGAATGCTGAAGACTGAATTCAGAACTAGAAGCACCCACAGAGCGCAGACCTCTGCCTAGCCAATGAAGCCATAGGGTGAGAAAAACCTTGAAAGGCCCAACAGCCCACCCAGTACCCCCCAGATCCAGAATATCAACATGATCTGGGTCAAACAATGTCAGATTATAACATCTAGCTGTAAGTAGAAGATGGGCGGTGATTTATAACATTTTGGACATCGCTGCACTGAATGCATGTCCTCTACCGGAGCTGCATCAATGCCACAATGACCCCCTCTGGTGGTTCTTGAGGGTACTGGAATGTTGGCGATTCTAGTGTGAAAAAAAAAACCCTGGATACAGACAGTGACCTTGATAATGGCCAAAATCTAATCACTTGTTCCTTGTACCATTTTGGAGATTTCCTAAAAAAATCATCAAAATCCGTCCATTACTTTGACTTATGTCGCTAACAGACGGATGGACGGACAAAACATAACCTCCGCTCCTTGGTGGAGGTAATTGGAGGAATTATAGAGGAAATTTTGCCAATCACGTTAAAATATGAATATAAAATAACAATAAAGGCAAGATTTAAAAAGACTTTTTAAACTAGTACAACATATAGATTACTGAATTAGATCCTTGTTGTAAACAAGCTCTTTCAAAATGTTTTAAGCTTTTCCTTTTCCATCACTTTATGGTAAAAACTTTATGGCTCAAAACCAGGGGCAGCGAGTTATCCAGCATTTCACTTCCTCTCTTTGCTTCACTGGATGCTCCGTTATCTTTCACACTGCAAGCTTACTGCACCAGGGTTGCTTGCAAGTGAACCAAAACCATCGGCTTTTCAAGTGGACCAAACTTTGCTTTGTCTGCACCAGACTGCGAATAAAGCATTAATACTACTCCAAACAAACCGCACAATCCATAGAAGTGGACCGAACTGCAGTAGTGTGAATTTGCCCTTAAAAACAGATGATGTCCATGTTTCTCAGCCAAACTGGCAGCTGGAACTGAAAAGTAAAGGCTCTGCCTCCAGTTTTAGTCCAAGGAATTCTAGGAACCAACACAAGTTCCAGTGTTCAGACTATTGTTGGTTGCATGGGAGCGAGGAGATTATTATTATAAGATAAAGCGATGTCATTAAGGGCTGTGTTTGTGGTAAGAAGAATTTTATATTGTAAATATTCCCGAATCTGGTGAACGTAAACAAAAACAGAAGTAATTACTTTATAATCTCACAGTTCCATTTTTATTGATAAATACAAATAGTCAGATCTGTCAGAATTTCCTTTTTATTTAGTGTTTTAAAAAAGAAAAAGAAAAAAGAAATCTAATAACTGAAAGCTTAATCCTTCACTGTACCCTGTGCCTGAGAGACCTACCGCTACTGATCACACATCGAGGCCCTTACACCAGGCTGGCAGTTGGCCACCAGCAACATCTGGAACATCACGATTTATCTGTTTGTCTCGTCTTTTCCTTTTTCTTTTCCAGTTTGGAAAATCACCAATTTATTATTGTATACTGTAATTTTGTGTAGGCTGCAGACTAACTATGATCTGTCACTATCTGGAGCAAAACCTCCCATATATGCATCATGATTCATCTTAGAATAGAGAAATGTACTCACAACCACTCAGAAAAAGTGAAGTATACTTCTTATCAGAATCAGCTTTATTTGCCAAGTATAAACACATACAAGGAATTTTTTGTTGACAGATGTTGTCACTTGTAGAAGGTAGTGAGAAAACTGAAAGTAATAAATAAGTAGAAGGTAATACTTAAAACAGACTTGTATATAGTGGTGTCTACTATGTAAAGAGCTATTTATAAATACAATTTACAAATATATACAATAGATACAGTAGAGGAGCAACCAATGACTGTAAAAGATATGAACAAACCTTCGCCACGTGACCCATCTTAACCATCTTGGCAGCGTCACGAGTCTCGTCACTCCGGGAAAATACAAAAATGGGCAACAAGGTGGCGCTGAGAGGGGGCCTGTGAGCATGGGGAGGGATGATTCACACCCATCAAACCCTGAGTTGCCTGTAGCTACGAGCTAACAAAGCTAACCCGATGTAGGTACCAGATGTGCATGGGTGGTCCGATCTGCTCGGGGCCCTGCGCCTGCCAGTGACGTCTGCTATATAATTGGCTCGACGTGTTTCGTCTCACATTAGATTGAAGTTCTGAGAACTTCAATATCAAGCAAACAAATCTCGTTATAGGGACAACGAGGTTTAGAGACCCCAAGCAGATCTGGATGTTATTAAAACCGACCAGAACTGCTTGGCTTGGCTTTATTAACAACCAGATCCGCTCGGGTCCCTAACAGCCAGATCTGCTTGTTCGTCCGAACCACGTCCAGCCAATCATATGTAAGACGAATGACGTCGAACCAATAATATAGCATACGTCATCGGCAGGTGCATGGCCCCGAGCAGATCTGACCTACTGAACACATCTGGTACCTACACCGGAGCTAATGGGAGCTAACCAGCTAAAGGAGGTAGGCGGGCTAAAAATAAGGCATGCTGTTAGCCTGCTAAAAACTGCGGTTATATTACTCTCTGCCTCCTTGCTGCTGGATTTCTGACACCTAATTATGAAGAATTTCAAGATTAAATAACATCTAAACGGATGACTTATAAAACAATTCACTCCCCCCACAGTTGTCCTGAAGGTAAACTTGACCTATGAAACCTAAAATGTTTTTTTGTACCAGGCTGTAAACATGTTTATTTCTGCTGTGAAGTTGGCCTTTTTAACATGGAAGTCTAATGAGATTGACTCTCTTTTGGAGCCAGCCCCTAGTGGATGAGGGGTGAACTGCAAATTTTGGCTCTTCCGCATAGGCTTCACGTTTCTCCGCCTGAGGTTGCTGCTTAGGAGCAACATAAGAAAGACATGAAAATGATGAGGGTCAAACATGGATTGTGCAACCAGTTAGCTGTTTATCTGTTCAGTAAAATGACTGCAGTGGGAAAGAAGCCTGTTAGTACTGGTCTGCTGGATTCTGAGGCGCCTGCTAGACAGGAGCATTTCAGAAAGACTGTGAAGGATGAGACGAGTCATTTATGATGTTCCCCGCCCTCCTTTGAGTCCTGCAAACTCAACAGTTTAAAATCAAGGTTAAAAACTTTTCTATTTGCTGCCTTTTGATAAAACAACTGATAACTAACTTTTATTTTCTTGCATTTTATACTTATTTTAGTTTTTTTCTGATTCTGTTTCTTTTATTTCTTTTAAAAGTTTGTTTATTATCTACTTTTTAATTGCTCTACTGCACCCCGCTGTAATGCTGCTAAAGTTTTATGTAAAGCACCTTGAATTGTCTTGTACATGAAATGCGGTAGACAAACTAACTTGCCTTGGGGGAGTACAGGTCCTGAATAAAGGGCAGGGGGGGGGTCCAATGATGTGCTTTACAGTCCTCACCATGTGCTGTAGTCTGGTTTTCTCCGGTTTGGTGATGGCTCCAAACCACATAGTGATGGAGGAGCACAGGACAGACTCAACGACTGCTGTGTAGACCTGCAGCAGCAGCTCACGGGGCGGTCCGTGTTTCCTCAAGAGCCACAGGAAGTACATTTGCTGCTGGGTCTGCTTGAGGATTATTTGTAAGATATTGGTACATGGTGATGTAGTACCTACTACATATCTTGCCTGGGATTTAATTTCGCTTACTGCACTTTTCCCTTTGTATAATACTTTAGATAGGTCATATACAAATATAGCATGTAATATGACTTGTTGGTATTAATAATTTATGTGAAATGTCAAAATTAAGCACTTCTTCTTGGCATCTTCTTTGTAAATTCAACATGCATTTATACATGAATTTTCTGAAAGATGAAGGTAATAATTATTATTATTGACTCTCCACAGCTCACTTATTTTCTTGTATTTGAACAAAAACATCAACATTAGACCTGTTTACTAGCCAGATGTTGTATCCCACCTCAGCAAGAAGAGAGAGGAGAAATATGAAAGCAGCTGTTCCAGTTTAAAAGAGCTATATATAGCCCATTACTTTAAATACTGAACAAAATAAGCTAAATTACAATTAGGAAAGGGCTTGTGAGTGCAGCTAAATCAGAGGAAATAATAACTTGAGAGTTCTAGCAGAGGTCCTGACAGATATTGATGTGGAGGACTGCATGGACTGCGGCCTGATTGGTCATTACTGCAGGCGGGACGAAGGCTGAAAGCTATTGCTTTAGGACTCAGAGCTCTGATCTGATCAGTCGAGATGACTGGCGGGAGGCAAGATCAACGAAGGCACCTCTCTTTGGCTGGAGCCCACAAATGCCAATTTGTTTGCAGAGGTTGTTTATTTTGACTTTTGGTGTCATTGTGGCGTGTTAATCACTATCCTCGGCTAAATTCTAACTAGAAACATCACGTTTTCAAGGCATGTGTCTCCCATCACTGATCCAGCAGGACTCCCACTCTCCGAGTGACTACAGTGTTTACGTCCTCCTACTGGTCCTGTCGAGCTGTCAGGACTAATATGTTTGCATGATTGTGCATATGATGACACAGAGTTGATGTACTATTGACTTTGCTCTGAGCCCAGAATGATTCTACTGTCGGAAATAATTTGCTTTGTGGCTCAGCAAAACAAGCAGTGTGCCACGTTAGAGGCCAGTTTATGATGGTTAAGGTTGAATGTCTACATGCTTTTTTTTTTTTTATCTTACAGAGTTTATTTGACAAGACTCTTTTCTGTGTTTGTTTGTTGAGACTTTTTACTTTATGGTCACAATCAATTTATCTTCATGCAGATTCCTACATATATTCTACTGAAGACATTTTGTGCATTAACAGATATCTTTTACCGTTGATTCAGCTCTAGAGCAAACGGTGCTGCACCGCTGTGGGCAAAGTTTGATTGAAGCCAATTTAGAAAAGCAGAGGCCAACAACTTCTGAACAACTCTGGCTTTGATGGTATCAGTCATGCTCTGTGGATTCTAATGTCTCCGTTTAGATCTTCTGGATTTCTTTGGTTAACCTGGTTTTCCTTGTATTCTTTGCTTTTGTAAGCTTCTGCCCTCCAGAAGGTAGTTTTTCAGCCCATTTCTTTCCTTGTGTTTTTGAATATCAAGGCAACAGAAGTTGATTAAGGTGCAATAACATGGCCATAACTGCAACATCATAACAATAACAGTAAAATCTGCTGGGAGGGAAGATAATGTTTCTCCAAGAAGAAGGCCAAGAAAAAGAGAAGGCTCTTCAGCAATGATTTGAATTGCCTGATAGTGGGAGCCAATTTGAAATAAAAAGCTAAACTTTTCCACAGTTTACGGGTAGTCGCTGCAGAAGCTCAATCAGCTTTTGTTTTTCCTGCTTCTGTCACACATCAAGGAGCTGTTGATTGATGGACAGCAGGTCTCTAGCTGAGGTGTGAGCATGCAACATGTCTGCTCAGTAAGGCTGAACCTGAGCAATATAAAAGTAATGAACACATTCTGAAATCATTCCTCTGATAAACAAGGAGCCGGTGAAGGAAGCACAATACAAGTGAATATGGTCCCTTTTATCTTTCCTGTCAGGAGGCAGGAGACAGCATTTTCCATGAACTGAGCTGGATTGATGACAGATCTAAACCCAAATACAACAAATTATTGTATTCAAGACAGAGTTGTGTAGGTATGGATCATCCTCTTCAAATCTTAAAGGCCCTCTATATAACTTGTGCTATTTTCTCAGTGACGCGCCCCTTACCTGTGGCTAATTCAGCATCCATCTTGGATCCTACCTGTAGTGTGAGCTCTCTCCAGAAACAGTCTTTTCTCGACTCCTGTCTTATCTCTTGCTGTTCTTTGGCTCTCCTTAGTTTCCTCTCTTCCTCCGATAATTTCTTCAAACGTTTCTTTGCTGAATCCGCCGACGTGCGTTCAAAACGACCGGTTTGTTTACATTTGCATGCTAGCGTGTAACGCATGCGCAAAGCGGAAAGCTGAGTTTTAAGGTCGAAAAGTTAAATAGTAGGCCTTTAAGGGGGAGATGGGGTTGAACCTTTACAAGCTTCTAACTGGAAGAAACTGGAAACGGAAGGGAACAGCTTTAAACTGGATTCACTGGATAGGGAAATGGTTGAAATGAGCCTTCTCATTGCTTTAGTGAAGTTTGTTTGCTTTGCAACCTGTCATTCAATGGATTTTTATTCTGCACCCGAACACTGGCTCAACAAATGTTTTCTAAACCAACTCTTTATACAATGTTGTCATTCATGCTCATGTTTCTTAGAAATTTCCATAAACCACAGGATTCCTTGATCTGCCATCTTCAGGCTTTCAAATCCAGACTGAGCGAGTACCAGCGAGACAGCTGAGTGAGTGTTGAGCATGTGTCGGGAAGCGCTCCGAGCCAACTTCCACTCGTTCACCACTGACGTCTTGTGATGTCTGCTTTGACCCAGTGTCTCCTCTCCTCTCCCCTGCCCTCGCGGCCCCCTCCGGCTCCTCTCACCAGTCGCCCCCTCGCTGTTTTCCTGTCTGTCTGACTTGCACGGATAAAGCCGGCATTGCTGTTGCTTGGCAACAACTGTGTGATTGCCGTGTTTGTTTTTAGACAAATCAGAGGCAGCATGCGGATTAGTGGTAGATGGCTGTTTGTGTGTGTGTGTCGTGCACGGTCGCAGACAGACTGTTCCAGATATTTGAAAAAAAAAAGGTTTTTAGGGAGTGAATGTATGTCTGGTTTATAATTTTGGCACCTTTTTGCTGGCTGAGGTGAAACGGATGCTGTTATTTGTGGTTTGTGTTTACAGTTCTCTCATCCTTCATCTATATTCCTCAAACAAAGTTACACACCAGACTCTTCATCCCTGTACTTTTAGCCCCCCAACCTCTTTACTTTGCTTTCCCACTCTGCCGCAGTCTCCCACTGTGCCACTCACACATCAATTTTTTCATCCTCATCTTAATTGCTGCAGAGCAGGACTCAAAAATGTCATTCTGCTACTGCACTGATGAGTATAATTTCCCCTTCTCTCAGTCTGTGATTAATGACTGCTGGCCTCTCCTCAGTCAACATTCAGCTGCCCTGCATGCCGCCTGACTGAAAAATAACTGCTCCACCAGGGCTGTCAGGCTCTTTATAGAAAATAAGTTCGGTTTCTACAAGGTAGAAGATAAAAGCAAGCTGTCATGGATTCAGAGTGCTCCAGGAGAGCCGTCTTTGTTGAGGAAAAAGAGGTGCGACATCACTCACAACAAAATTCGAGGACACACTATTCTCTCCTCTTGAGAGGGCCATTATATGGGAATAATTGACATAAATTGCAGTAGTGAGTATGAAAATTTTTTACATTATCTTTGTACCTCTATAAATAATACCAGTGACTATGCTAGCCCTGAAGATCTAAAACAAAAGAGAGACTTTACATTCTCTCTGATGCATTTAGATATCAGAAGTCTTAAAAAACACCACGATGAGTGTTAGGAAAAAAACTCCCGATGAACCACAGACACTCAGATCAGGTAGAAATCAAAAGCTTTTTACTTCGAAGGAATTGCATTTGACCCGGAGACCAAAATAGCCCAGAAGACCAAATTAACTCAGGAGACCAAATGAATTACAGTTTCAGTCAGAACAAACTTTCTTTATACAATACAAGCCCCTCCTTAGTTAACTTAAACACTCCCCATTGTAAACTTACACCCCCCTTTAGGGCCATATGTTAACCCCCCGGGGTGAAGAGACCAGAGACGCTGGAAGGCCATAAAGTCTTTTATAGATGCCATTAAAACAGTGAACATATAAACATCATCAACAAACAGTCCACAGTCCTGCTCTGAAGTCATTCAGAGTTCACAAAGTCTTTCACAGGGTTCACAATATCATGAATGCAATATTTTTCCATCAATGAGCTGGTTTCATTACTTGAAAGCAGAGGAAATAGTTTTTTGATATTATTGCTTGTAGTGAAACTTTGATGAATGAACAAACATTCTTAGACATTTACAAATTAGATGGTGACTCATTGCATCTTAAAAATAGACTTGGTAAAACTGGAGGAGGGGTTTGTAAAGGAGCTATCTATAGATGATGGCTGCACTGATTCTTTATTCCTCGAATTAAAAACAGCAAATGGGTAAAGTCTCATCATTGGAGTAATATACCGACCACCTGACTGACTATAAAACTTTTCAAGACCATTTTGAAAGTCTCCTGCTCCATATAAATCAGATAAATAAAAAGAACATCGTCATGGGGGATTTTAATATAGATGTATCAAGAGGATAAAGTAGAAATCGATTCTCAAAATATACTCTACTCCTCAGGCTGTCCAACTATTGACAAATATACACGAGTTACTGAGAGAAGTCAATTATTGACAATATAATAACCAATGTACAAAAAACTGAATATACATCAAGCGTGTTATATTCAGATATCTCTGATCACTACCCTATTGTATTATTTACAAACTGGATCAAAAGACCACTAGAACCATGTAGAATGCGAAAAGTAAAAGTTATCAATAATAAAACCCTTGCATATCTAATCCAGCACCTTCAAATAAAAAGCTGGGATCCCATATATAGAACCACTGATTCCAACAAAGCATATAATTACTTAGTTCATGAAATAACTGATTCTGGAACTGAAACTATTCCAGAATGGACAATAAAATAAAAAAACCCATGGATTACTAAAGGAATTCTAAAGTCTATTTGAAAGAAGACTTAACTTTACACTCAATGTAGAAAATATCCAAATAGTACTAATAAAAACATATACATAACATATTGTTGTTGATTAAAGGATCGTCAACGCTCGATATCAGAAGGTCACAGAAAGGTTGCGCGTTACAGCTTCTAGGCCGTCGTTCCGTGACCAGCCACTCCTTTCCCGACCTCATCGTTTCGACCGGCCCGCGGACCAGTGGGTTAACTTTAAATAACATGTGAAGACGTCTTAAGTTAACAAGGCTTCGTTTATTATACATAATTAATTACAAAGATCTGTACGTGCAGGTGATCGGAGCAGAAGGGGCTCCTGGCCCCTGCAGAGTCGCTCTTTTATCTTTCCTGTGCACACGCTTCTCATTCATTTCAGTTGATACATGCACGCGTATCACACATTCCCTAAGAAATGTGTGTGTGTGTGTGTATGTATCTCATGTTTCCCCTCTATTCTTAACCATCTTTCTTGATATGGCGTTGTTATTTAATCTTACTGTCTATTTTCATAACCTGGCAGAAGATGCTACTTTCCCTCATCATAAAGGCCTGCCTTCAAGCTATTATCTGACCGTGCAGCTGTTCTGCACACTCTCAGAGCACCTTCCCCTGATCTGTGCTTACTGGGATAAAGGTTAGCCTGGTTCACTTTGCAGCCTTAAATTTGTCTAAATCACCCACAGTATCACTAATAGGCCACTGCCAGAAGATCTCAGGGTCTGCGAGGCGTACGTGTACTTATAGGCGTACTTGTAAAAATGCACATTGGGTTTATTTACTTTAAGTGTGATTGTACAATGTCATCAAATGCAGTCACAGCTATGAGGTCTGAGATGGTTGCATCTCAAAACCACTTCCAAGGAGGAAACACACTTCGGGTTGGTTAAGACAAAATGAAGGGAGAATGACATAAGCCTGTAGCGAACCTGGTGGTGGAAACTTCAAGGGTTTTCTGATTCTACTGCTGGTTCAGAGCCGCATAGAGCTGCATTCACAACCACTGTTACAAAGTGATTCTTGGCCAGGTTATTTGTGGACTAATCTACAATTTGCATGAATCAATATTAATCTCACAATTGAAAATGTTCATCACATAAATATTAGCTTCAATCACAATAGCCTGTTTGGGTTGATTATAATTATGAATATAATCACTCAGTATTTGGTTACATGATATGTTCATGCACCAGAAGAGCTTGGTAAGGTTTAGGAACCAAAGGCTGTGCTTTCCAAACTTTAAACTTCATACACGATTCATCATAGCAGCCAGGAATGCCGTCAGGACTCCAAATTTCACAACACTAATGAAAATTCAAAAGAGCTTACCTGAGAAAATTTGCCTGTGTTTGGTATTTTCATATGAGTGCCACTTCCTTCTTAAGAAGACCTTATTCAAATTAGTTCAATGTTATTGAAGACAACTCCTTACTTCTATTCTGTTTTTTGTTTTTTTTACTTCTAGTAGAACTAAAGCTAGGTCTGGTTAAAGTATCAAAACAATTTTTCGAAGGTAAGGTACATCCAGAAAATGATCATAGTTTTGATGTAGTATACATCCTTTTTGTAAACCCCTGGATGTTCCTCACAAGGCATTCCTGACATGTATAATATCAGTGGTGTGTAGAGCCTTGTGCGTGTATGTTTTGTTTTTCATCTTTAATCTCATGTTGCAAAATTGTTTGATGTTTTAAGAAATAATGTGTGCAAAGTGCAAAGTTGGGCCAAGAACCTGAAAATACCATAAATGCTAATAGCAGGAAAGATTATGCTTTGTTTTGATCACATAACAGTTTTACTGCTTTTTCTCTTGTAGCGGAAAGTAGCTGAGTGTTGAAGATGTCAATTAAACAAACAGTAATCAGTGTCTGCTGGCAATTTTCTGTCCACAATTTGCAGGTTCAGGGGAGAGTACATGTTAGAGTCATGTCCTGGCTTTTTGATGGGTGGAGGCGAATGTGCACGGTTGTGGTGGAAATAAGATGAGCAAATTATTTTAATAGAAATGATAACAAAATGCACAAAGTCAGTGCCTAATTAATTATTAGACCTGGGGAAGTGTAAATTCATGCAGATGTGTGACTGTGTAGCACAGAGGAATGCAAATTAATGATAATCACATCAAAGAAAAATCTAAGTGGGAGGGCCTGTGCCAAAGTATTAAATGTGCTCTAATGTGGATTCAAAAGCATCATTCTAAAAAAATAACTGAGACATTTGGCATGAACACAATAATCTCCAATTGACAGTTATATCCCTAGCTCTTCCAGTCCTTGTGTTGAAGATGCTAAACCCCACCCAACTCATCATATGTCCATTCATTCCACTTCTCATTCGTAAGTCCCTTCATGAATGAGAAATTCCATAAATCTGTAGGATTAAAAACTTTGGGTGAAAGTGGCTCTAGAAGTAGAAGACTTTTAAACAAATGCAGTCATTTAAAAGTGCTGAGGACCAAAATTGTCACTCCTCCATTTGTCCAAAAGGTTTATGCAATATCATATGCCCTGTTAGGTTTATTGATGTCTCTAAATTTACCCTAGGAGTGAGTGTGAGAGTGAGTGGTTGTTTTCTCTCTGTGCAAGCCCTGTGATGGACTGGTCTAGGGTATATCCTGCCTCATGCCTAGAAGCTGCTGGGATAGTCTCAAGCCCCCTGTGACCCTGCATTGGAATAAGTGGGTATAGAAAATGGATGGATGAGTAGATGGATGTTCTGTTCACTCTTGCTGCTCCTCATGCTAACCCTCCCAAAGATTGTTCTTATCAATCTTCCCGGGTCAGCGATAGGTCTTTGCCCTTACGACTCTAAGTATTTCAGGATTTTGTTTATGAGTGATGGCAGAAATGGGTTTTTTTCAGCACAATGAGACCACTGCTTGGTTCATTTTTGTAATAAGAAAGTTGAACTGAATGACCAACCTTGAATTTGTTATTTTAAATTCCTTTGAACCTTTACTTATGGTCACAAGCTCCAGGTATAAACCTCAAGATAGTTCACGGATACAAATGGCTGTAATGAACTGGACCTGGAATAAACTAAAGTGTATTGAAAGAAGATGAATTCTTAATTTTTATGTTCCCATACATGAAAATATTTTTGAATAGCAAAACCTGTAGTTTGATAAGTCAGTAAGTACATCAGAAGGCTTACATTTTGGAGGTCAATCTTTCTTTTGGTTTTGTTTTGAATCTTGTATCACTGCAGCAATGTAGTCTGTATCTGCATTAAGAAGCTCGCAAGGCCATCACCGTTCTCTCAATGAAAATTATTGTGTAAAGAAAGAACAAACCTTCACCCCAACAAAGCCATTTAAAAAAAGAAAAAAATATAATATAATTTCATGCAAAGTTTCTAATGGACAGATGATTATGTTGCCCCGAGTAGCTTTGACACATGTAGCCCTGTTGGACTAGACAACATTATTGCCCATATCCCTTCCTCTGACAGGGTCGCCTCAACCTGACACGCTGCATACACCGAAACATTGTTCAGAGCGCTTTTTGACCTGGATCGGATAAGAAGGAATATTGTACTGTCTATAACCTGAGCAGGAACCTGTGGCTCACACACATGCATATGGATACACGCATGTAGAGATGAAGAGCAGCAAAGGTCAGCAAGATCCACCAATTACTGGCACTCATTACTCAGAGTGGAGAGAGGGAGCGGAGGATGAAACACTGGGCTGAGAGAAGACAGCTGGTGGTGAAATGATAATAATGGTTGGATAAATAATCTGTCTTTCTGACCATAACTGAACCCCCCCCCAACCTCTCCCTCTTCATCCCTTGAGCGAGTTTGCTTTGTCTCTCTTTCTTCTTCTTTAACTTCTTTTTCTTCCTCTCACCACAAGAGGAGCCAGGGCAACCACATTGTCCCCACACCACCTTTTTCTCTCTCTCATTTATTTCAATTTGTCATGCCTTGCTCTCCTCCCTCTGTGCAAGATGGTAGAAGGGAGGAGGAAGAGGGCGGCAGGGGTCGTGCCGAAGAAGAGCACATTGGGAAAGTGAGGAGAGATGGGCGAAGAAATTGGTATCTGCACTCTTGCCATAATGAAACATTTAGATGCAGACGCAGCTATGCCTCTGCATTAATGGCTTGCGATGAGGGAGAGAGAAAAGGGAGGGGATGAAGGCTGGGTAGTTGGAGCACTTCACCCTAATAACCCTCAAATCCAGGTCAGACTGGAATACCTCTGGATAATCAGTGCTGCCACCTTCTCTCAATGAGCTTCTATCATGGCTTGAAAAGGTCCTTTTTTTTCTTTTTAATGGTGTGAAGAGAGAAATGTGTATGTGAGAGTCAGTGTGCGGAGGGTTTGTGCAGATCCACTGATGAACGTCAGGTGTCATATTTTTTTCTTAGTGACGGGAATAAATATTGACATTTTTCATCTCAAATGAGATTAGACTGTTAGCAAACTTTCTTTAAATAGTTTCAGAGTAGATATCCTCCAGTGATAAAGTGGCTGAGATATGTCTTGAAAATGATGATTGACTGAATGGATGGACTGCCAAGATTTCTTGAGAAGGAGGGGGTAAAAAAATCAGTACTTCACCATCAGCTCAACAAGAGTCCTTGGGAGTTAAAAGAGCTAAAAACTCTGCTTTCAGTGCAACTTGTACAAATGTTGGCTCCAGTCTGAAGGGCGTCTCCAAAAGCCTTATGGGGCTCTGAACTGAATTTTCAGCACTTGTGTCATAGCTCAAATGTGGTAACTTTTAAATGAGGCCATTTGTTAAACATTGGCATAAATATCAGAGAAAAATCAAAGCCATTACAGAGCTTTGTTCTGTTTAAAATGACTTCTGTTAACATTTGGGTCTGCTGGTGAATTTCCAACAAGCCTGCAGACTGTCACATCAGTGTGCTTCCTTTGGATCTGGCCTCAACACTTGTCACTTCAGATCCATCGCTTAATGTGTGCCGGTGTTGCTTCAAGGCTTTGTGCTATTATTTATCACTGGCCAGTAACTGAATATGACACACAGAAATAAAGGCACACCCATATGCAAGCGTGTAAACACACAGCAGATTGGATCACAGTTCACACTTAAGATACAAACTGGAGGCATGTGATATTTAAAATGATGATGTCTGAAAGATGTTATGAATCATTCATGTATTTTCTTTTTACGGACAAATTGTAAAACCATTTTGTATGAAGGAAATGAAAACAAGTTATAATTAAGTTGTCTTTCTTTACAAGGACTCAGAAAGCAATTTTGGACTTGTGTCCATGTCCATGATGGTTTGACAAGTTAGAACGAGGTGCGTAAGAGTTCTCAGATTCCTATTTTCTGGTAACTAATAAAGTTGTGCATTAGTTTTGCAATTAAAGTAACCTGTTACTTTATCTAATGACCAATCTGTTACTGCTGATGTTTTATCATATCAGCCACTGATTGAGTTCCAGCTTCAAAACAGCAACATTGATTATAGGTCTAATTTTAAACAAAATGACTAATGACTAATAAAGTACTCCTTTTATTGGCTTCAGTTTATTCACCATAAGACAGATGATGTAATAAATTAGAACAACCAATATATTTAAAGGTAAATGTCCATTCACTTCATAACCAAAGTGTTTATATTGTAAAACACAATGCACTCTAAGGAGCTACTTCACAAAAAGTAATGGCAATGACATTACAGTCTAAAACATACTTTTAAATGTAATGTTACTCAGCACTGGCTAGAATTTACCAAAGCTTATTTTCCCTCAGTACCTTTTAGACTCAACTCGACTTAAGCTAACTCAGTTTGTCTTTTTCCATTAAAATGTTGTACCAATTCAGCACATAGCTCAACTGGTTGAACAGCCGCCCTGTGTACAGAGGCTATTGCGCCTTGGTAGACCAAGCCCAAGTTTGAGTATCGGCCAGGGGCCCTTTGCTGCGTGTCATTCTTTGGGCCCCTTTCCAGTCTAGCTACTGATGAAAAAAGGCCATTAGAACCCAAAAATCCTTAAAAAAAAGAAAGAAAATTGGTACCACCTCAAAGTGTGTGGGTTTGTTATAACAAGGTGGCCTGAAAGTCCTGCAATGTCATTTGGATTTGACACAAATGTGACACAACATTTAAGTGATGGTATACATGCTGCTCAGTCTATGGGATTTTGTCAGACTCAAGGTAAAAGAAGAGAGCCAAACAAGGCTGCGGGGAGGGAGATAAATCTCCCTGGTAGAGTACAGGAAAGTTTGGGAAGTAGTCGCTCTTCTGACTTATCCAATGACGTCACTCCACCAGGTACCTAACGGAAAACCCTAGAAACCGTGTTGAGACAAGTACTAGTGGAAAAGGCCCATAACAGAAATAGTAAGGCAAGTTTATTTGTAGCACATTTCATGTACAAGACAATTCAAGGTGCTTTATATAAAACATTAAAAGCATTACAACAGGGTGCAGAAGAAGCATTAAAAAGTATTACTTAAAAAAAAGGAAAAAGAAAGTACAGAAACACTGTAACTAAAGCAGTATCATTAGTTTATCAGAGAGTACAATTTTTTGCCAAAATTAAAATGATCAAATGCCAATTAAAGCTCTAAGAGCAGGGCCATAAGTAACACTGTAAGTGGTAAATGGACTGTACTTATATAACACTTGTCTAGTCATGTTGATCATTTTGACACTAGTCACATTCACACACACACACACAGCACTTATATTGTAACATACTAAGTGCTTTAACCTACACACACATTCACCTGATAGGCACATCGGGAGGCAATGTGGGGTTCAGTGTCTTGCCCAAGGACACTTCGACACGTAGTCAGGGGAAGCCTGGAATTGATCCACCAACTTTCTGGTTGGCAGACAACTGCGCTTCCTCCTGAGCTAAAGCCACCCATAGCTGTAGCCGCCCACTACTGAAATGGATGAATGGTTTTGCTACAGAGAGAGAAAGAACTTCCAATGCAAGGTTGTGGGAGTGTAGAGTCCATCCCAGCAGCAACTAGGGGAGGGGCAAGGTAAACCCCGACAGTTTGCAAATCCATTACCACCCAAGAAAAACTTAAACTGACAGTTTATTGTCAGTTTTTAAAACATCAGCTTTCTAGCTTTCAGTAATACAATTGGATGCACTGGGAAATTCATCCTGTACCTGGTCATGTAGTTAATGAATGTCAGCATTAGCTTTACCCCCCTACATTAAATCAGTCAGTGAAAAAGTAGCTTGCCAACTTTAAAAATCATAGCTATCATCACACCACACAATACATTAAGTGTGTAAACTCAAGCAGTATAACCTTCATTAATTCCCCAAAGAATCTGTTCTCCCCCTCAAACATGAGCCCAAGGAATTGTATGCTCATGTTGGGCAAAACAATCAGTTGGAAGATGTGAATTGTAGAAATGGTGTCCATGAAGGTATTGGTTGCATTCTAAAAAGAAAACATTTTGGTCCAAACTATGATTGCTATGTAACTGTGATCAAGTTTTATCATATAATGTTGTCTTTACTTGTAAACAAGAAAACCAGTACAATCGCATCCATGAAAACAATAGTCATACCGTAACTATGATAGTTTTCTGCCTAACCAAGTACCTTAGATTTGTTAGTCTAACAACTGAACGATGTTACAGCATTCAAAAGCTTTAATAAAGTGTTGTGTTATTAAATTAACATAACTCATATCTGAGCATGCATGTCAAGGTTTCTTGAAATATTTGTTTCCTGCCGGCATTCCTGCCTCCTTATGAGGAATTTGTAGCTTGTTAAAGGAAATCCTTGACAGTGATGTCTGCTTAAATGTGGAAATCCTTATTTTAGTCATATTTATCTCTTGCCAATACATTACAGAACACATTTATGAGTTTTATGTTTGACCATCAGCACAAGTTGGCGTTAATATGTTGTTATTGTTCCGTTAAACTTAATGACCCACTATATAACTTATGCTATTTTCTCAGTGACGTGCCCCCTATCGACGGCTAATTCGGCATCCATCTTGGATCCTACCTGTAGTGTGAGCTCTCTCCAGACAGTAAAAAATGGTCTTTTCTCGACTCTTGTTTTATCTCTTGCTCTTCTTTGGCTTTCCTTAGTTTCCTCTCTTCCTCTGAAAATGTTTTCAAACATTTATTTACCGAATCCGCCGACATGCGTTCAAAACGACTGGTTTGTTTGCATTCGTGTGCTAGCGTGTAACGCATGCACAAAGCGAAACTTAGCAGGTGTAAAAGTTCTCTACTGCGGTTTCTCAGCCGCAGGGCAGTGCTAGAAATGCACATAATAGATGTCACTGTGCCATGAAACGAGTCCACTAAGCTGAGTTTTAAGGTTGAAAAGTTACATAGTGGGCCTTTAAAGTAATGGTTACTGACACGTGAAAACATCTAATTACTTTAAAAATCATATTTGTTTATTTTGGGGTTTTTACGTATGGGGGTCGCCAATTTTTTTTACCTGCGGAATGCTTTTCAGGATATGATGTATGAGGGTTGCAGGCAAGACGAGGAGGCTAGGAAAAAGCACTGGGAAGACGATATCTGTTCTTTTACATAAAAAAAAAGTAAGAAAGCAGGAAAATCCAACAAAATGTAATTTGCAAATATTAGAAAATTGGGCCATTGCTTGCTTTGATTGTAAGATAGAGATTGGAACAAAAATCAGCTCGGTGCACCAACATTTAGACATTACAACTGTGGAAGGTGGCAAGTCATTCTAAAATGTTAATAAGACCTGAAAGGTGACATCGGGTTTACTAAACTTTTTCATATTAGTCAGATATAGCTGTAAGATAAACACAATACTTGGGCAATTTATCATTATTTCAAACATTAAATATGTAACATTTAACATGAAAATACATTTGATATATCAATGCCGGTTAGGCATACGGATTTCACAAGTTATAACGCTTGATCTTACAAAATATGTTAAACTTCATTTATAAAACCTATCTAATTTCATCCTAGATATATTTGTATTATCATTGTGGGCAGTGGTCTACAGTTTGTACTAGCCTATTGGTGATTTGGTTCTGATTTGGTTGGCCTGAACTCCCAATCTTGACTGAGGCAGCCCACAAAACATCTGGACTGAGGCAAACTGCCACAAAGTTTTTGTGTAACATTATGTAAGGTATCTGTTGTATAATTTTACCTTGTTAAGTGCATATTATATTGTTCAATGCTATAATCTTGAAAACATTTGAACAGCTGCGGACAGAAAGTGCAGGAGTTCCCTTTAAAGCCAGCCAATCATAGCCACCAGTAATATTGGACTTCTTGACATTTCTTCACTATCTTTCCATTTCAGACCTCTCCACCATCCATTCTCTGTAAAATTGTTTTTTTCTCTGTTTTCTCTCGTTTTTATTGGGGATTATGATTTAGTAGATCAAATGATTTTGGTATTTTGAGTTTCGGGGGGTTTTTGGGACTTATCAAAATCAAATTTTCTGACATACACTATTACGCTTGAAAAAACTCAAGCACATAGACAAGGTTTGTCCTGACTATGACTCATCAGAAATGAAACAACACTGCAGAACACTTGTACCAGATAAGAGCAGGCGCTGAAAAGCTTTGAGTGAAAACTGCCATTAAGAGCGACGGTGATGCCCAAAGATGCGCCTACGTTGGAAAATTGGCTTCTTCTCTCTTTTTTTTTTTAATGAATGCCTTTTTAACTTGTCCTGCTTCTTCTTTTGTCATCCTGAGACACACACTATCTGTAAGCTAATGGCTGCCAGAGCCCGACGGCCTGCATAACTCTTCCCTGTCTGACACTGTACTGTCATATCCGACCGAGGCTTCATTAATTCCCCATCTCAGAATCAATGACTCGCCTTTGTAACGGATTTGCGGTCTCAGGCACTTTCTTCCTTTCTTTCTCTCTGTCTTTCACGTCCTCTTCCTCTTTGCAGTCAAACCTCAAGGGAAGAGATGTAAAGATGAATGACAACAGGGTCATTTTACCACAGGAAGAAATGTCCTGAAGATAAAAGAAAGTGTACAGTTGTGTACTTCTGTGTGTGTGATTAAACTTGCATTTATGGTGAAAAAAACAACAACAACAAAAAAACAACAGTAGCCTATATTTATTTTTTATCTTGGTCTGTCTGCATGTGACCACTATTTAAAAATGTGTAGGTGCCCTGTGTGTTTGCATAGATTGAGGGTGACATCTCTGCAAATAGTGTTGTGGCCTTAAAACCCTCTCTGACACCACAGATTATAGTCACGGGTTGGAGATCAGATGAAAGCAAGGCTTTCCCCCAAAAAATTCCATGACCTTTGGACTGAAATGTCACTTGGTTTTGGGTCAGATCTTCTTTTTTTTTATGGCCTGACTGTGTCTGCAGTATTGTTTTTATCTGTACTTAGTAAAGTGAGTGATAGATATGGGATCATTTCTTGCCCTAAAGTACTTTCATGTTTGTTATAAATGTTTA
>JBBBVU010000014.1:25485902-25498409 GCA_037177055.1 Atherinosoma microstoma | reverse complement strand
AGGCTCCAGCCCACCCGCGACCCTGCATGGATTAAGCGGTACAGAAAATGGATGGATGGATGGATGGATGGATGGATATCTGGAATAATACATACCCTACTAACACTAAAAAATTACTAATATTACAAAAAAAGCCATAACTCCATGAAAGATTCTCCCACAAATGCTCTCTTCCATAAATATGATCTCCTAAAGCTTCCTGAATATAATCTTTATCAAAATGCATGCATAATGTATACTGTTGTTCATAAGTTGAATACTCGATTATGTGAACTCATTCCCATATATTTTCCCTCTCACCAACAAAATAACGGATATAAGTTGCTTGTAAAAGGAAAATACAGAAAACTGAAATGCACATGTTTCAGTATAGTTAGAGGACCACAAATATGGAATGAGTTAGACAACCACATAAAACAATCTGGCACTTTCTCTATATTTAAAAAATTCTAAGGTACAAACTACTGGAGGGTTATGCATCTGATGGTTTTGCGGCCTAGATACTCTGGGATTAGGGGTGTCTTCTTTGTACATGGCTCAGGGAGGGGATGTTGAGGTGCTGATCATATTGTGGTGTTGTTTAGGAATTACATTTGCTGTTATCATAGTTTGGGGCTGTGCTAGAATATCTGGATCTGTGTGTCTCTTTGCTCGTTGCAGTGTGATGTGACTGCTTTGCACTGAACGCTTAGGTCGACAGACTCACGAGTCCCTAAAGTGTCCAAACATCCCAAAAGCGATATTCCTGTTGCTTGCCGGATGGTCGCACAGCGAGGTAGTTCTGGTCTGTGGGCTGTGCCATTTATTTCTGTTTATACTGTACTGTCGGGTGGTGGTGGCCAGGACCCTTATTAAAAGCTTACAGCTTCAAGGGGAGTCCTTTGTTCACAATGTAACATGGAAATAGTAATGTCAAACTTATGTATGTGAAATTATGGAAATAAATCAAATCAAATCAAAAACAGGTTACTAATAGAAACACAGAAACGTGTTTTGTAATCTATCTTATTGGCGATCACATCAGATTGTTAGAACTGAGACAAATACGTCTACTTTTTTGTACCTCAAACTTTCTGTTGCAGCTTTTTTAACCAGTTTTCACTTTTCTTGAAAAAAACCCAGCTGACCTGCTTTTTGTTGCTTCACAATGCATTATCCAAGAGTCTGCTTCCTTCTGCCAGAAACTGTGCCGCAACGTTCTCTCTAATATGATAATACACAGAGTTTTGGGTCACTTTGGGCATGTGAGTTAAAGTATGGTACACAATAAATCTTTGAGTTAGATTCTCCTCTTATTATAGGAGTGATTTCTTATGTTATTATAGTCTTGTTATAAGAGCAGCATCAAAGTAAATTTCTTTAGGTGGAGCAGAGCCCATTAGAATAAAAAGACTTCCTTGAGGAGGTTGGGGGGCTTTCAGCTTTACTTTGCCTATGCAGATTCTGTTCATCTTTACATCTGTGTTAGATAACAGATTGTTAAAGGAAAGCAGTATATGTTTAATTTCTTTCTGACCGGTCCTAAAATTTGTACCCTACCTATACAAAATTCTCCCCTTTTTTTTTTTTCAAACATAATTACGTGTTTTTATGAGTTACTGAAGAATAAGAAATGCGACGAGAGACCAAACTAATTTCTTACATTGCAAAGGGTGCGTCTGAAAGAGCCTCTGGATTTGGAAGCCTGTTGTGATTGTACAAGCGCCTTCTGCTGAGCCCATCCTTTCTTTTTACATTTTAAATGAGCAGCTGTTTTTACGGTCTTAAAAGCTTTATTTCCTCAGTGGAGCTCTTCCTGCTAATTCACACTGAGATGTCTCTGTTATGAGGAAAGTTAGAGGCTTCATTGATTGCTAGCATTAGTGAAAGTGTCAGAATTACTTCAGTCTTAAAACAAGAGGACCAATAGAATAATAGGAGCAGCCATTGCATGTTTTATAACTTCTCAAGGTGCCCTCTAACGGCATCCATCTTGCATCTTCTCTTTTTTCTCTCCAGCCAGTAAAAGTCAGTCCGATGTTGACTCTTATCTTAGCTCTTGCTCTGTCTTTCTTTTCCTCTCTTCCTCTAATATTGTCCTCTTTGGTTTCTTTGAATCATCCACTGTGCACATGCAACCTTTTAATTACTGGATGAACTTTATGATCTCCACTTTTAGCAAGTCAGTTTTAAAACTTCTACCATCACTTGTATGAAGTCAGTCTGAACTGAAACTCACTAAAAAAAATAGATTTCCAAAGACAAGTGCTTCTGTACATGACTGAAATTAGCTTTTTATTCCGATCAGCTGGGCCCCATATGAGTTTTCACTTACGCTGCCAGGCCACTCTTAGTTACATCTGTTCAAACAACAACTCTGATTTGTCCTTAGATCTAACCTCTGCATGTTGAATACTAATAACGAAAAAAACCCACAATATATGTATTCTGGAGGCCTGTTTTATTTGTAATCACTCACTAAAAACAGAAAACCATGCATGTAAGAGTCATTCTTACATACATGGCTGTCGTGTTTTAGCCCAGAAATACGCCAGGAGGGATTTTAATTGGCTCAACAGGCAAAGTTGTGGACAATTAAATGGGTAATTAAAGCTGTAGATAAAGATAACAACAACCACATACTGGGGGACAAATGGGCACATTTATTAGAGGAGAAGGAGAGCCAGAAAAAGACACTTTCTGAAACACACACACACACTTGTTCTCCTTTTAAATGTGGTGTTTTGAAACTATTAGTCGATGTTGGAGAGGTCAGGAACCTTTGATCTGATTTCCAGATCTTCAGCTTGCAGTACTGCTCACAACTGACCAGTAGATCAGAGAGATTAGGCGCACGCACGCACACGTACATACACACGTACGTACACAAAGGTGAACTGGCATCATTTTTAGATCTCTCCACCCTTAGCTTTTAGTGAGCTGGCTTAAATTCAGTGCAGAGACTAATTATCCACCTTATAAGTGAATGTGTGTTTTTGTAGTGTATGTGTGGGTTTCTATGCACGTGTGAATATGTGTGTGAGTGTAATTTTTAAATTGTAAAAAAACTAAGTCCATGTCAGGATTAAACGGCTTGTGGAATCACATTTAGCACCAATAACGTGAAATAATAATTTTCTCTATGATGTCATCAGTCTCACTGTGGAGGATTTTTGGGTCCATACTTCTTTACTATACGGTTTCAGTTTGAGTTTTGCAGCATTTATTTATGCACAACTCTATTCATATCCCACCATTTTCTTTTTAAGCCACTCTGTTGTAGATTTTGATGCTTCTCTTGTTGCATGACCCAATTTTATTCAAACTTCAGCTGTTCGATTAACTCTAAACAAAATATATATTTTGGTGCACAGAGGAGTTCACAGTCAACCCAATGACTCGGGTGTCCGGGTTTTGTGGCTGGAAAACAAGCCAAAATCATCAACCCTCCACCACCGTGCTTGACTGATGGTATGAGGTGTTTCTGTTTGTATATTGTGTTTGGGTTTCTCCAGATTTACTGATATGCATTATGATCAACCATCATAATGTTCTGTCCTCTGTCCTAAGGCTGGAACAATGTCTGTAGGAAAAACAACAGGAAGTGAACAAACCCAAAGACTTCTCAAACCTGTGCTGTTCCTTTTAAGAGAGAATAGACTTCTTACTGCAACCCTTAAAGAAAAAACTTATTTTTTTCTAATTGTAATGTCAAAAACTTTAACATTTAACATGCTAAGAGAGATGCTGGAGAGTCTGACATATAACTCTTGGGTTTTTAGCAGTTTTGCGAAGATTATATGCAGCATTTTCCACCTGTGAATAATCTTTCTCACTGTGGAATGGTGAACTACATACAGTATACTGTATATAACATTACAATGAAATAAAAAGATGTTAGAACTGTAAGAGACTGACTTGCAGAACTAGTCTTTTTTTTTTAAGTGATTGACTCTCCCAGAGAAGCTTCTATTCATGCATCATGACATTAAGTTGACATTTGTCTGTGGAAAATCTGACATTCACACTTTGTCAGCTTTTCTTGACAAAGCTTCTCCTTTCACTGGTAACTTTAAAAATTTTTTTTCATTTGATTAAATCAAAATTTAATTCTAAATCAATGTTTTAAACTTTTTGTTTTAAATGTTGTGTAGTGCTGAACCTACGATGCTGAGCAGAGTTTCCTGTTATAGGAGTCAGTCTGTGATGACAGCATCTTCTGATGGAGCTGCTAAGTTGAGCTAAATTTGTGCTGGAGGGCATGTGCTTGTGTGTTTGCATATTTACATCTCAGCCATGATTGTGAAGTATGTTATAGTATCATAAGATACTGAAAGAAACTCAAGACCCTCTGTATTGGTATTTGGTAATCTGTGTAAGCCGTTCTTATTAAATGAAAAGAAAATTCTCAGTTACTTTAACTTTCTTTAACGTTCTGAGTTTACTACTTCACATAAATACATCAAACATGAGCTCAACGTAATTAGTATGAAATTAAGTTTCAGAACCAGAACAGAAGGAGCAGTGGTCTTTTCTCTGAGATGCTGTAGCTATGTCTGCTAAACACTGAGAAATCAGCACTGTGTTTGTGTACATGAGAATACCAGCTGCCTTTAGGAAAATACTGTAAAACCATCGGATGAACAATGAGGCGGGTGTTTGTAGTGATCCTTTTTTCTTTATTACCTTGAGTATGCACTAATTTGTTGCTGCATTTTAGTTTCACTTTTTACCAACTTGACAACTTCTTCATCTTGTTGTTCCTCACTAGTTTAAGTAAACAGTCCAAGTTTAGAAACTTCTGGCATAGAAAAAAAATTCCATGTGCTCCCCATCTATGTGTGGGTTTTCTCCAGGTAATCCAGCTTCCTTCCACAGTCCAAATACATATATTTTAGGTTCACTGGCCACTCTAAATTCTCCCAATGAGTGAGTGGAAGTGGTTGTTTGTTTCTCTGTGTTGGCCCTGCGATAGAATGGCGACCTGTCCAGAGTGTACCCTACTTCTCGCCTTGTGACTGCTGGGATAGGCTCCAGCTTTCCCTGAATTGGAAGAAGCTGGTATAGAAAATGAATGAATGAATGAATGAAAATGGATGGATGGATGTAAATCTTATATATGTAATATCTGTAATCCAGTATGGGAAATGCATAATGATGAACACGGTTGAATATATGCTGGCGATTCGTTTGTGAAATCAGGCAATCACCACGTGACTACTTCTGAGTTTCACAATTATTCACAGTATTGGACACTATGATTGATTAATCACAAAGATACCTCAATATCACCACTTTCTAGAAAAAAATATGTCTAAACCATATTGGGAGATCAGCATGTCTCATGCCAGGAATGAAAACAAAGTTGCACAACATCCACATGTTACTGTGTTTTGTTCCTTGTAAGCTGCAGAAGAGATGCGTTAGAGTGGGAAAGTACGGCAGAAGAAGAGTTATGGAAAAAGACATCTTTGTTGGATTTCTTTGGTTATAGACAAAAAAGACCAAGTAGTCATTGTAGAAGATGTCTCGCTAGCCTGTAAAACATAAGAGTTGCAGAGGGAGAAGGAAATACATGGAATATGTTTCACCACCTGCAGGAGAACCTCCAGCTTTGTACACCAAAGTAAAGGTTAATGCACAGAAACTGGTTAAATCATTCAGTTAGAAACTAATTTCAGTTATGTGGTGTTTATTTATCTTTACTCTTATAGTATTAGTTGTCTCTGATAGGAGCTATTCTGCTGAAGGGCAGCTGGAAGTTTGAAGGTTCTCAGGTTAAAAATAAATGTTCAAAACCATTTTTGTAAAGTACTTTACAGAAATAACCCTCCTAAGTCCGGGTAGACGTCCTGTAGCCTCTTCCCTCTGTTTTCTGTAGTATTTATTTTTGCTTACAGAGGAAAGGGGATTTACAGTAGCTGGAATGGGACTTTTCGGTTACTTTGTTGCTGTATTATTTTGTTTTGTTATCAAAAGATAGAAATGAAGAAAAAAATATAAAGACCTTTTAGGAGTGTTCAAATAATGTCATACATTTATGGTGTTGTGAAATAAATTAATGCATAATAATGGTAATAATCATAATACTGTGGGCTTGAACCCAGCCTATGTGTCTGTACCTACTTTTGGAATCATGCTTTTACTAGTTACACATAAGTAGCCAAACATACTGTGAATGGAAGATATTCACCACACTTGATTATGTTTTAAAGCAGGATATTAGTGGCAATCCCCAAGACACAGGCTTCTTGGAAAATAAAAATCTTGAGTAAGGTATTCTCGACTTGTCATCTTGCGCTGTTACTCGGGGAGAGATCTGCAGCAGAAGAGGCTGAGATGTGTTCTCCATTAATGTTAGCCTCCAAAGACTAGAGCGCAATACAGCCTGAAGGCGTGTTGAGTTCAGAGCATAAGCAGCTTTTTCTCAACTGAAAAGAACACCCTGGTACTTAGTAGTACAAGTACTGCTGCTCTCTCCACCTACTCATACTGACTGCTCAGCATTCAACAAGATACCTCTGCTGTCAAAAGCCAGGCAGGATGTGTTGGGCTCTCAGAGAGTAGCTAGCTGATAATGACAGTCAGGATGGCAAAAACAATAAAAAAAATAAAAAACTCCTGGCCGTAAGTGAGCCAAACATAGCACACTGATAACGTGTAAGAACTTGAGAGTGAGTATCTTAGTGCTGATGTCTCAGGAAATAAGTTCATTGCATTAAAAGTGTGAGCACTGATCATGCTCCATGTGCTAGTTTGGCCCAGCTTAAGTCTAGATTTGAAGGGCTTTGGCTGAGGCTGACTTGCTGACCCTTCAAAGTTGGAATCTGGATTACTTATTCTGGCAGCTTTCTGTCTGATGACTCTCAATTTACTGTAGACTCTACTGGCTGGCAGTGCCTCATGCTTTCTGCAAAGTGCTTTACCAGGGGAAGCCTGAAGCCCTGCTGAGACTTTCATTAGAAGCTCAGAGAGGGGATGATTACAGAGGGAAACCTTCACAAACAAGAGCCGACTGCCTGACAGACTGCCGACATTAAACAGCGCCGCTCGTTTCTGTTTATTGTTCTGGATGGGGAAAGAGGAAAGACAGGATGAAGGGACGCAGGACCCACGGAAGTTGAGGACAGGAAATGAGTTGCAAAACTGTGAAAGTTTGAATAATACCAGTAAAAACAGTTTCCCTTTCTATTTAATCAATGCTAGCTGGAGTTGCATTTTCCAACCAAACTTATCGTCCAGACATCGTTACATATCCTGTGTCTTTATTATGGCAGAGTGTTTACTTTCGCAGATGCAGCGCTTCTTTCGGTACTTCTAAAAAGCTTTTTCAATCCTTGCACTTCTTACTTGCCAAATAATATAAAGTAGACCAAATCTTACGATCATTTTGTTTCTTTACAGAAAGTTTTTATTTTAAACCTGTCTTCTTTTCTGCTACTTGACTATTTTTCATAAGCAAAATGGCTTTCTTGTATAAAGTAAAATCCACGAACACGAACATTGATTGAGTTGCTATAAAAGTCAGGTGTACAGGAGAGAGGAATGCTTCCTCTACGTTGGCACAGCTTGTGATTTAACAATCTTTTGAAGACAAATTTTGAATGATTTTTTAAGAAGTCCTGATTGTCAGAGGAAAAAATTAAGGAAAACAAGGTCAAAGAGTTTTTCTGAGGTGAAAAAGTTTGTCAAGGGAAATGGAAACAACTAAAATGAAGCATTTCAGACTAAAAAGATGGGGTGCATTAGCTGTGAAACAAAAACCCAACATTCACACTTTCTCCTAGTTTCATACAAACACCAGTTACTCTGTCTTTTCTGCGCTGCCTCTTCTCACAGCAGATCTAATGTAAACATATTTGAGGCTCAGAAGGAGCAGATTCACAACCAAACACATTTTTTAAACTCTCAAAAAGCACAAGAAAGGCAACAGGAAGTACGTCTGAAGCAAGTGGGTCCATTAAACCGCGGAGCTGCAGATTTGAAACCTGGATCAGGCGCCATGTAACATGTAAATAAATCGCACTCTTTGCGGTTTGCATATCTCAACATCTTAAATCGCAATTTCGATTTAATAACTATAAATCTCAACTTGTGCATGTGTATGCTTTGGCTTCAGATTTGCATTTTGGCGAAAGTGTTTGAAAATAATGAAACAGCCGATGTGTTTCTCTGATGCACCCTTTCCTATCACGTAAGTACCGATAGGCGGCCTCAGTGGTGTTTTCTGCTATCAGCACGGGAATATAGTGATACAGGATACTCCATTAGCATTTTCATGTTTCATGTGATTGGCTTATGCTCACTGGCCACTTTCTGTCCCAGCAGACACACCGACAGACAGACGGACAGACACAATGCATGTGTGACATAAACAGAATTTTTTTTCTTTCATGTGGTGTCAGTTTTTATTTGCAGCAAATACTCTGTGGTCTTTGCTCATGCTGGTACAGTTGAGAGTGTAGCCGTGATCAGCATTGCTTCAAATACTCCCTCTGAGCCCAAACATTATAAAGCATATTAAAATGTTTGTTACACGACTGTACTGTTGCTAAACTGTGTTTGCTCTGTGTTCACTATCGTTCACATGCAAACACAGTTTTGGGCAACTGAGCCCAAACATGGTAAACGTCTCCCATGGTGAAGATTTCACAGACTGTGGATATGTGGTTGTTCTGCCCTCTGTTTCCATGGCAATGGTAAACTTAGTCAAGGTCGCACTGGTGCTAACCATGCTATCAGGACTTCTAACTTGTTAGCACACAACTGAACATTTAGAAGCTAATTGTTTGAAGGAATGGAGGTGTTATGGAGGACATTGCTACATAAAATATCACTATGACGATGCAGATAAATAACCAGGAGGGAATTTGTTGCTCTTCCCGCTGCATATTTGTGTGTTCAGACTTTCTGCTCACACTGCTGCATAAAAATAAATATGTTCACATCAAATATTGTGATTCAAGCCACTATTGATGTGTATCCCCCTAAACTATTCATCTGTCAGTTTAACTAGAAGATGTCATCACAGCTAATATGAAGTGTCTCTGTAATGGATGTGTGATGTGAAGTTCAAGAAAAGTGACAAAAGTGATTTCTCTCAGTTAATTATACGACAACAATATGCAGCTAATCACTCAGAGTTTTTGATTTGTTTGCAAAGATCTAGTCTGCTGGATTTGGTGGCATCTCGGTAGTTTTGGTCCCTCCTCACCTCGTCATACCATGGCCTCTAAAAAGTCACAAGAGTTTTTGTCTGTTTTGGGCTTCTGTACAAACTTGGAGAACTCTCGTTGTGGATATAATAGATTTAATCTACTCTACTGGTTTAATGGTTACAGATGATTGTGCACATATGAAATTATTAATCTATCCCCTTCCTGCCATTAGATCCTAATAGTCATGAAATCTTAATGTGGATTCCGGAGACAATTTCTGGGGGTCACCTGATGGTTGCAGGGGAAAAAAGTCCCTTTTGCCATATGTGGCTGTACATTAAATCACTTGTATCAAATACATAATTTGTGATAGCATAGATGTTGTTGTGAGCCCTGAAGTGGGCACACTGGAGACTGATA
Source organism: Atherinosoma microstoma (assembly GCA_037177055.1). Taxonomy (NCBI): domain Eukaryota; kingdom Metazoa; phylum Chordata; class Actinopteri; order Atheriniformes; family Atherinidae; genus Atherinosoma; species Atherinosoma microstoma. Next base: position 25,488,852 of record JBBBVU010000014.1, on the reverse strand, counting down.
TGGGGAGGGGTTGTAACTAGAAGCCTAATTAGACTCAGAATGGTTGCCAACAGCTGCTTTAGCTTTTTTCCAGATGAATCATACAGTATCTGAGATGTCCGAATACTTCTTTCATCCTGAATTCTGTCCAGATATTGCTGTAGCTAACATTAGATCACAGAAAACTAAAAGCTAGAAAGCCAGTTTTCAATGAGAGCTATAAAAGAAAGATAATTTCTGAAAAATAAACTGAAATGTGGTGGATGCACTCTGCAAATAGAAAAACATCAGCTGATAACAGTGACTGATATTAATCTGGGGTTTCCTGACAAGATTTTACATTTAATCTAGTTTGAACATTTCAGCCAAGTTATTATTTCTAATATTGGTTTGGGTGTTGGGTGGCCAAGATTTTAAAAATTGATTTTTCCCTAATTAAACCCATTTGCTAACAGATATATAACAGGAAAATAATCATATTAATATTAGATATCTGTGGAGTTTTCAAAAGGTTAAGTCAATCATAACCAAAAACCTAATGCTGTATCTGTTAAACCACCTGTGGAAACCTGGATGTTGGTGCAATTATATTTATAACTTTGTGGGAGATTCCACTGCTGAAGGACCTTTCACCAACACTGCATCTGCCCTGACCACAAAGCTCACAAATCAACACACAATGTATTATTGACACTTCTATTGGAGATATTGGTTGAGAGGAAGAATAACAATCAATTTTGTTGGCAGAAAAATAAGAAACAAAAGAAGAAAGAGGAAGAAATGAACACAGGAAAACAAGACAAAAGGATTTAAATCATGTGACCAACCTCAGAGTGTAAGCAAATAAACATTAATAGCAGCTCATTTGATAGATGCCTGTGTTAACATCCTGAGTCAATGACCCACATACTCAGTTCCTGACCTTAACGTTGTTTGCATGACGATAAAGATTGATTTTTTTTTTATAGACCACCAGATATTTGAAAGAAGTTCAGCAAGGCCATATTAACCTATAGTTAAAACATTTTCATAGAAAATGATGTGACATGCAAAGAAAACAGATTGCATTGATTTTTAAATCTTTAAACTATATTTACTTAAAACACAAAATGACACATCAAATATGAAGACAAACCAAAAATGGCAGAATTGCTGTAGAAAATGTAACAGGAGCAACAAAAAAATTAAAGTTTTTGGTGATGGAGGACAAACAGAAATCTCCAAAAACCTTTAATTTTGTCAACCTCTGTAGAAACTGAAGGGGGAAAACAGAAAATGAATGCTTAGATTGTGCAGGGTAAAAGGTGTTATGTTGAACCACATATACATACTTTGGAGAACCGTATGTTTCAATCAAGACATCTTTTTCAGGAAGTTTGTTTTAGCAAATAAATATCCAATGACTCCTGCCTCCAGCATGCTGTGACCCATCACCCACTAAAAACAGGAAGTGCTTTATATAATAAGGAATATGCTACAGATGTCACAGATCAAGGGAGCAGGAAACGAAGAGTTAGGACCCACATGCAGGACTCACAGGAGACTCAAAAGTGGAAGTATAAATTAAGATGATTGAATTTTATTTCTATCTAATTTATTTGTGCTTGAGTCTTTTATTTTGTTTTATTTCAGTACATTATATTTATGAACTCTTTTATGTGTATTTATTTTTTATTTTTGTTGCTCTTATCTGTTATTGTTTTTAGGTTTATTTTATTTTTGTCTTAAACGTAGGGTGGGAGATGTTTTCCTGGAGCATTTTTCACTATATTGCTTAAAATCCTCTTCACACCCCGATTGCAGCCAATTAATAAATGTTCTAACACAAAAATGAAATGTTATAGTCACCTGGGGAATGGACAGGACTGTTCTAAATGATTGGATGGTGATATGCCTATCAAATTCAACAGCTATTTGTCTCTCTCCCCTCTGCGCAACAGAGAGGGCTGCAGAGTGATGCCATGGTGGACATATTTCTACTTGAGAGCTAAGAAACATTGTCTTTTCGACTTTTGGAGAAAACAATCGATGCTGCTCAGCGCTCTTGAACCCTCCGGAACAAGCATTGCTCCTGTGCTCTGGAGGCATGGCTTCGGGTGGAAGTCTGAGGTTTGGACTTTTGAATTTTGTATTTCCAAAATGTAGCTTGCTCGAACAGTTTTTCCAGGATCTCCTACCCTACCTTTAGCTTTTTTAAAATTTTTAACTCCAGTGTTTTCCTCATGGGGATCCTCCCCACCAACCTGCTCGGTCTGCAGGGATGTTGCCACCGTGATCATCCTTGTCTGGGTGGCTGGGGATCCTGCACTGCAGCCCCATGGCTGTGGCATGGACCCTGGCCTGCCATGATGGTTCTTGTGGTGGCGCCTGCTGTGGTCATGGATGGGCTGGCTCCTCGTGTGAATGGATTCCCAGGAGACTGTTTCCTCACAGCAGCTCCAAGCCAGATGTTTATTTCTTTTAATATTTTTATACCTTCATTCTGTTAAGAGACAGAGGGTCCAATCTGGCCAGTGGGATGACTTTGGTAAAAGTTACTCTGATCATAATATGATATATGGGATTTTTTAGTTCTTTTTAGATGTTTTGTGATCATTTTAGATCCATTGTGATCTGTAAGTTGTAATATGTGGGGAATTTAATAAGAAAATATGTAAATGACTGAATAGGAAAGAAAATTTAATACAAAATAAAAATATTATGAATATAGTTTTTTTATATTGGGTAAATTGTGTATATATGCACTATGTATATGTGTATATATATATATCAGGGGTCGCGTTAACCGAATATTTTCCGTCATTGACCGTTTTTTAAAACGATGACGGAAAAATCTGAAGGCCGTCGGTCATTTTGACAGATTGCAATGCACTCCGCCAATCACCTGGTAGCAGGTGAGCATAGTAATGAGATGTAGTCATGGAGTGTGTCTGTGACCACCGCGGGTCTCCGCTGATCCACCGGTGCAGAC
>JBBBVU010000014.1:25452633-25464102 GCA_037177055.1 Atherinosoma microstoma | reverse complement strand
GAGATAATGTACCAATCATTTTTTGTGTTCATATACCTTCTATGAAAAATCTTGATCCACTTCAAAAGTTGACTAGTGTATATTGTGTGTGAAAAAGTCTCTATATTTGAAAATCTCGATATACCCAGCCCTACTTCAGATTTGGTATGGACTTGGTCTGTCCACAGTGTGTGGCTGCTACCAAAAACTTAGAAGTGATTGCTATTAGGGGTGGGCATTTCAAGCCAAAATACTATTCAAAATCACTGTGAATTATTCAACAAGTAAGTGAGGCAAGTAAAAAATGTCTGTCACAAGTCTGAAGGGCACGGAGGCCAAGTGGCTGAAAAAGCTTAATTTCAAAGCCTGAGAGTTAAGGTGTATCCAAACAACTTGGCTGGGCTCAGAGTATTTCAGAGTTGGAGCCTGGTTCTGAAACCTTGTTGCTTCTGCCTGCCTGGCATCCCTCACTGAGCCCTTAAAAGCTGCTCTGAATCCTCATTTGTCATGATGTCAAACTGGCTGACTGGTGAAGGAAGTTTTGGCAAACTTGGATGGATGGATGGATATTGACCCTTTGTGATGCAGGCAAGTTTGTCATAAACTTAATTTAACTTCAGATTTGTTTTTCAGTCCACAGTCCTCAGTTATTAAAAACAAAACAAAAAAAACATAATTTTCTACACTGTGGACTTCTAGAGTGCTCTCCTTTGGAAAGTAAGTCTGGCTGACCAACCAAACATTCTAAAATTACTCTTCTCTCTTCTGCACACTTGCTTTATATAAACTTACAACATGCCACAGCTGATTAGGGCCCAATGTAAATTTAAACAGATATCAAGAGATGATCTCATTGGACTCTGATCAGGATCCAAAGCCTAACATTCTGCAGCATATTAGATAAAACTCGAAAATCATTTTGTGAAGCATAAGTGATGCATCACTGAAGGTTCACTGAAGCTCAGACTGAGGAGGCAGAGCAGAACGGGTGTTAAAACAGCGTGTTCTTGGTCAAAAGGCAGTCAGACAAGGGAAGATGTTGCAGGGGCAAAAAACGAGCAGATGGTCCTCAGAACAGGTACAGGATGTCAAAGCTGAATAAAGCCTACCTTTCTCACGCAACACATATGATCTGTCAGACTGTGACTGATGGAAGTCTTCTTCTGACATAGACTGAGGCTGATTGTTAATGAGGAGCAGCTGGGGAGGCAGATGATGGGGTCAACGGATGAATGAAGAGGGACGCAGGTGCTGTGGCTCCATTTAGGAGCATCTCTACGTCAAATGCAGCACACTGAGCAATCGTGGTCCGTCTAATCTTGGACTGGTCTGATTGAGACTGAGTAATATGGCCCAGATTTGGAAGAAATACATAATATATCTTTTGGATTCATCAGTATCTCACAACATACTGTAATTACAACAACTGCTTAATGGTACATGTAGAGTCACTGCAAGGTGGATATAATCAAAGTTCTTGTGGAGATTAAAATAGCCAGATTAATGAGTTTACCTCTCTAAGATGGTGCAAACCTTCATTGTCCTTAATGACGTTAAGAAGAGAGGTGCAGAACAAAAATGAGAACGGTGGACAACCTGTGGAAAAGATGTAAATGACCCGTACAATTGAATTAAGGTTTTTAGTTTACTTATTGAAATTCCGTTATTTAAGGTCACACTTAACCCGTGTCTGTGTAAGGGATGTCACAGTTATAGATTTTCTTGCTATGATTATTGTCAAAGGAATCATCACAATTTTACAATTATCATGATTATTTTGCACTAATTAATTTCCTGACACTATAAATGTGTATAATAATAAGAACACTTCTTATAGGTCTTTTAGTTGTTTCCCTGCTGCAAAACACCCGATTCTTATCAAATGGATCCACCAGCCTCTTGTCAACCTCTGCACAATGACCCATTCATTTCAGTCAGGTGTGTTGGAGCAGGAAAACAACTAAAACCTGCAGGACTGCGGCCCTTAAGGACCAGAGTTTAACACCCCTGTGTTAATGCAAAAGATTAATCTGTTGAAGTCACACTTTTTTGTTTTTTTTTTGCTTTTTCTGCATTAATGCGCGAACAACAAAGTTATCACTCATGCCACAGTAAAAAATCTGAATTTGGAATTATTTCCGTGAGAGAAGCGGCATGTCGGTGCTTTGTTACAGCGGTGAAACGCATCCACCAAAAACCACTTTATCCTTCTTATTTATGAAGCTTCTGACAGTTTTCAAGCCTTATATTTAGAGGATGGCTGCAGGATGACCCATTTGATACGGTATAACTTTGTTTTCGTACCGTGTGCAAGTTGCGCATATTTGCTGTTATGGTTCAGACATGATCTTTAATGTGAAGTGATGATATTGAGGAATCTTTGCGATTAATTAGACATGGTATTTAGATACAGTGATTAAGTGTGAAATCAAATAATGATATCACTAGGCAGCTTTTTCACCTCGGTACATGCGCACGGATTAGAGATGCACGATATTATCAGCACAATATTATTGGCAAGATATCGGTATCGGCCGATATCGCCTTCAAAATGAAATTTTGGATAACAACAATTCCACCGATTATAATTAACTAATGAAATAACAGGCTCCTTAATCCAAGTCTGTTTTAAGTAGGAAACGATGCACATATCTTGCTTGTTTTGTTTAAAAAACAATTGTCATGTTTCAGTTTGACACGTTGTACATACTGCAAGATGAAATATTTTTCTTATTTTGCAAAATGAATGAATATTACATCATTTTCAGCTTTTTCTTTCTACGTCAGCATTTTCCAACAGGCCAACGTGACAAAGAATATGCAGAGTAATACCGAATTGTGTGTGTTTATCAGATATCGGCCAGAAACCAACATCGTTCATCCCTACCACCGATGAAGGGCACAAGCTCGATCACACAGCACCTATTAATCTTCCTAGAAAGTATTCGTTTTGTTGACATATCAAATTTTTAAAGAGAAAAAACCTAACAAACACTAAACTGATATAATACAGTAAAATTGAACTTTTCACCTTCTGAGCTAATGATTGCGATTTTTGTGACACATGAACAAATGATATAACAGCTGTGTATGCTGTAATGAACACAAACATTTCCCTGCGATTTAATGGCAACATTTGAATGTTTTTTTCTGTAAATTAGGAGTGGAGGATTTTTGCACCATTTTGCTTTAAGCTTGGAAAAATAGTAGTGTCTTTAATCTTGACGTGGTCTTGTTTCCCAGAGGTTAAATCTTGTTAAATATGTGGTGTAACAAAAATGGAAATGATCCAGGTCCCCGAGGGTGCTGCGATGCTCGTTATGAATGGCTGAGTTAAAGGTGAAGCAGGTTCTGGAATGTAAAATGAGCCCAACTAGAAAGACTCAAGTCAGATTTATCTGTTCGGATGAATCACAGATGCTCATGCTTCCTTTTTTCCAAGTCTGTCATATAGAATAAATAAAACACGGGAGTGAGATTCTGTTTGCATCATGATCTGCTGTTAAGCTTGACCATTTTTAGTGTTTTTAATCCATGACTTGGTGGGATGTTGTCATCTTGAAACAGTCGCTCTAAAAGTGTTGGAGCTTTGTTGTAATTTGAACTTATTCCCAGACTTCTGCAGTGACAACCACATGCTGACATACCAGAATCACACAGCGAATCTTTGAGGAAAAACTCCACTTTTTTCTACAGGGAGCTCAATTTGTGTTACGGTGTTCATCCTTGACGTTCACATTATTTGCACGTTCTTTGGTTGCATTTCTTCATTTTTCTTTCCAGCATTAAAGTGCAAATAAAATTTAACTAATGTACAAGCTGACAGTATGACAAGCTCTCCTGTCCCTTTTACTTCTTCTTTCACACTTTTTCTGCTGACTTCTGAAGAAAATGCTGAATTTGAAACCTCTAATACATTTATTAAGCGAATCAAACTTCCAAATGCCTTTGAGAGTTCAGTCAGATTTGCGAATGAGTCAGAGCCAAAAATGCTTTAATGCAAGTCTACACATTTAACAGACATTTTAATATAATTATATAGAAGTTTATTTCTTCTTCATGCATGGCTTTGAAGCATTTTTCTTCTTTTTTAGTGTGCAAATATACTGTAATGAAAATAGAGTCAGTTGGTGCTCATCTCATGAACTGTAAAATAAGACACATAAATGTAGAGTCAGACCCAGTGTTACTTTAAAGCAGACAAACAAATACAGAAAACGATTTAGAGCCCAGCGGGAAACCAGTGCAGCGGAGCTATGATTTATTTTGTTTATAACTACGTTCCAGCTGCATTTCAGACACACTGCAGAACTGAAAGAGACGCAACACTTCTCCCAATACTGCTGATGAAAGCAGAGATATAAAACGTCCTTCCTCATAAATTTACTTCCGGTTTTTAAGCACTTTTTTTTTCTGAATTTCTTTGTCATGATGATAAATTTGTTAAAAAACTAGAAAAGTCCTTCTTTATGTCACCAAGGAGGACTAAACATAAAGTTAAAACTTATGGCAGTCATTACAGAATTCGTTGTTTTTTTTTTTTTCACAAGATATCCAAAGTACTTTGCAAAATTATTTAAAACATCTTTATTTTTTCATATTTTTTTATACATTTTTTGGTATATCTTGGTATCTTTAGAAAGTGGTTTTGAGCAAATAGTTCTTCAGGTTCTCTGAAGTTGTTCTTTGAACATTGACTGCTTCTCCTGGGTTTTGTAAAGCACTTTTTGTTACACTTGTGTTAACCCCGTAAGACCCAGATATAGAAATAAATTAGCAAAAAAAGAAGTTGTTTTTGAGTAAGTTTTTAGGGATTTTGAGCCTAGCTGAAAGCAGAATTTCTATATTTCTGCTCACACTAACTGAACAAATATAAACCACATTTAAAGATTCATTTGCAGACTTGATTGTTTATTTAGCCCCATAACAGAATATGTTGTGAATAAAATGAACAAAAAATCTTGTAACGAAAAGCGATTTATTAACAAAACCATGAAAATATGAACTACATGAATAGACACCGATCATTTTCAGGGGAATATGTTTTTTGTTTAAGCCACTCAACAGTGACTTTTAAATCATCTAAGCATAAAAAACGCACCACACATCAAGTGATGAACCAGTGTTGTCATAGAACCGGTAACTTGGCAAAGAAACAGTTTTAAATGAGTATCTTTAGTTTCTTTCTTCTCAGCAGCCTGTCACAAATACACATAGTTTGTTCTCTTGTTTTTAGCTGCATCTATGATAAATGCCAAAGATAACACAGTTTGACACATTTTTTTTTTCTTTTTGCTTGCCCACGCTGATTCCTAAAGAGCCATTAGCTGAAAACTTGACATATTTCAGGATGGTATCCAGTGTGCCCTTAAAAAAAGAAAGTGGACAAGTGGAGGACAAAAGAAGAAGTGTCTGGCTTAAAAAAAAAAAAAAACTGTCTACAGTGGAGGAACAGTGATGTCCTTAAGAAAGTACAAATAAATGCAGCAAAGACCTGACAGGACCTGAAAGGTATATCTGGACCCTCACTTCTTCCATCATGCTCAGTGATACAGTTTAAAAGGTTGATTGAAGAAGCTGCTAACATGTCCGAAAACTTGCTCATGTCTCTCCGAGCTTTGCTCTGTTTCCATTGTTGTGAGCAATTACATATCAAAAAGACTCCAAGCCAGTACTCTTTAAAAGTAACTAAAAGGCTTTTATTTTTATAGCAGTGGTTAAAAAACACCACCGTGTTTCAGACCACTGGCCTTCCTCAGGGATTTGTGAGCAAGTAACTCATCCTGATATTTTGTGTATAACAATATATTATTGTTAAGTGTGTGAACTGTTAGACTGCTAACAATTATCACAGTTTGAGATCCATATTTGTCTTTAAATGTACTCTTTTGCAGATCACCTTAATACTGGTGCGTTACATTGCCCATTGTCAGTACCAGTGCTTCAACCCAGTCCTCAGGTTATAATGTAATATTGTCCGTGGTCCTCACACTTTCCTTTATTTCCTTATCTGACTGTCAGCTTTTTAGTTAACACACAATATGTCCCAGATCAGTCAAATAAGAAACAATAATGATGCAATTATACAAGATAATCAGTGTTTTCCACTGTAATCTGTATGTGGTCAAAATGTTTGATGAAGTAAAGTGTTCATCTAAATCAAGAAATATAGCAATTTTAAGTATTTACAATGGCAAATAAACAAAGTTGGATCATCACATTACTGTATTACAGTATTTTGAGCTTTGCTTCTATCATCATATTCACCTTTTATCCATGGCATTGACCTGGCAAACACAGAACAGACATAAATATCAACTACCAAACTCTCAGAATAGCATCATGGCTTGTCTTTCCTGCTGTCACTCTGTTTGTATAGATCACTTTTCATCTAGAATAAAAGCCTTTAGAGGGGTGACCATGTGGGAACAAGCCACAAAACCTTAATGACAAGTACAGGGTCATGGGGGGGGGGAGACTGTGACTGCATCTTTGAGTTAATCAGGATTAAATTCTCTTTAAAAGTTGTGAGTAAGCGATCAATCATCCTGTCAACAGTACGACGCAGGGACTAGTGGCTTTGCTGATAGAAGCAGTTGACCTCCAGAACCTCCTTTCATCAAATGCATTTCCAAAATCGATCCATCAGAAGTTGACTCCTCCTTTGCACCAAAGTGTAGCACATACATCAGCAGTTTGTGACACATCAGGTGCTCCCTCACTTCTCTTCTTTACACTCATCTGAATTTCAAATTCCTCATGAAGAAGAAGCTAAAAGTAACCCACCAACCCCGACTCCAGGCGATGGAAGAGATGAGGGGGTAGAACAGCACAGCCAGCTGATTGGTGAAAATATAGAGTAGTGGCACATACACAATAATAAACACACAGAAAAAGTAGGGAAAAGTAGGAAAAAGGGAGAATCTAGGACTCATACCACCCACACAGTTCACATACATAACACAGCCTCAAAGGCTTGCATACTTAACATGAACAGTGTAAATACACACACACAAGATAAGCTGCTTAACGCAGAAATGGGAGGATGCAAGTATAAAAAGGAGGCTACGGAGATGCTTCCTTTTTTCTTTATCAGAACAGTGATGCCGGCAGAATTCCCATGCTGCCTTTTCCAAACAAAGATTTATCTCGACTCGATTGGGTTCCATCTGAAAACTATTAACGCCCAATTTTTATAGTACATAATGTTACAGGGCATGAGGAGTTGTGAGAAACTCTTTTTTTTTTATCAACTTAAGTGATGAAATATGTTTTTCCCTTAATATTTATTATGTGTTGACTGCACACAGAACTAGTGTGCCTGAGGCCTTTGTGTATGTGGGAGTGGCTTATCGCTGCATTGCATGTGTCCTTTAAGAGATAAGTAGAGGATTTCTCTGGCTCTTTTGACAGGTTGAGGTTTCAAGAAGCAGGATAATTCAGGTAAGGGGAAAAAAGAGGAACATTTAAAAAGAAGAATAAGACATGAGCCTATGAGGTGCAGGAAGTGATTGGCAGGGAGTGGAGGGAGGATGTGTGCCATGTGTGGAGGAATGATGAGAAATGAAGGCGCAAGGGAAAACATGAAGAAAGGGGTTCAGGGGAGGTCGCTGTAGAGAACCTGCAGTCATTTTAATCCTCCACTGCTCACAGCTGGACCGCTAAGACTGCATATTCACATAAAGGGGCTGGAAACCTCAGCTTGTTCTTTGAGTGAAGGTCAGCTTTTTTTTGAGTATATTCCAGTTATAAATGATTTGTAGTAGCCCCCCCCCCCCAAACAGTTAACTGCTTAAACATGTTCCGAACATTAAAGAAAGTGTTTATTGTTACACAAATGCATATGATGGCAACAATGAAAATTGATTTTCTGTATGAGCTGGCATACCACCCAGCAATCGCTTGCCCGAAGCCAACTGGAAGATACAAGCCAGTTTCACTGCACACTTTGACTTGGTAGTAGGAAAAGCAGAGGAGTATTACTGAGAGCTCCAATTAAGGAGAGGCTCTGCTTGTGTGCAAATTCTGAAACTAACTGACATGAATAGGTGTGGAAATGGAAATGCAGCTCTTGTTAATACATCTGAGAGAAGCAATATACTGTATATTGAAGTTGGGTATTTATCACAAACCACTTAGCCATTACAGTGTTCAGCAAATATACTGCATATCCTGTGTTTTGGCGATATGTTTCTGACCCACTGCCCACTTTCTGAGTCATTACTGAAGTTGCACAAACTCTCAGCTTTTGCCTTGAAATTGGATTTATTTGAAAAAAAATTGAGTAAAAATAATTATCAAGATTATTTAGTCTGGAATTGATGGAAAGACAGAATATCTTTTACTTTAGTTATGTTATATTCGTTATTGCTGTAGATTTTTTCTTATGTAGATGTAAGGTGGAATAAGAAACATCATTGAGTCATGTAATTATATGTATAAATCCAGCTAATACAATAGATAAAACAGTGCAGCTGTCAAAAAAACAGCTGCTGTGTATGGGATTATTTATTTTCATCTACACAGGATATATAACCATCTGATTTATTCTAAATATTCCTTTTGCCATGACGTTGAGATGATGTTTTCCCTCTGCTGCTCTAACATCAAAATGTGTTTTATTTGATGCATAGAGACCATGTTTATTCAGATTTCTTCCATGACCACCCCTTTCAAGTAGACAGACCCACACACCCACTGCCATATCCACACAAGTATTAAAGCCAATCAACAGAACACCGCTTCCTTTTGATTTCATTGAGCTGATAAGTGTAGCAGCAAACAAGTCATGACTCAACTCAATCTTCATAATTTGTTACATGTACTCTGGGAATAGCGATCATTCACGGCACAAAGATTAAGGTTTTATTTCTTAAGCTTATCAGTTCATTTTTCAGCAGCCACACACAAAAGCATTCATTGCACAGGAAAAGTGATGCATTGTTCCAGATTTAGCTACCAGCTAATTTCCATCTGCAGTCCCTGAACAGGGAGGCTCAACAGAAAATGTCAAACACAAATGCACATCTGAAGCTATACATACAAATTAAATGACATTATACTGTATATCATACCATTATATCACAGTAACAGACATCTGTGTATCTAATTAATAAGCAGTTGGTTTATAATTATATTAATGAGTCAATGTGCAGAACCTGATTGGTTATTAAATCCATTGAATTTGATGCAGGTGTGTTGAAGCAGGGATATATTGAAAACATGCTGGATTGCGGCCCTCCTAGGACCGAATTGAGTATCAGTGCTCTAAATGGTGCACATAGCAGCTATATATCTCAACTGGATACCAAAGGTGGGAAAACATGCATTGCAGCTGCATTCTTCAGCAGGTGGGCCAACTAAGAGCAACCAGCATATGGAGAATAATATGTGAATCCTATAAACATCCTCAGGCTTCCCATGGCACCCCATGCCATTAGTGATTGATGAGCCACATAACAGAGTTAAATGACATCTAGCTATGCTGTTTCTTACACTGTGGATGGAGCAATTTGTCAAGCAAGAAACTGATGAGAATGTTCAAGATTCAACACCACACAGTCAGACATGAGTCTTAAATACAGCAGCAATTATAACTTGTTAGAAATGCCAATAATTTATTAAAATGATTCTAAATGTTGACTGGTGCAAAGTAGATACAGCTAAATCAGAGACACCAATCCAAGCTACTTTATTATTAGAAAGGGTTGTTTTTCTTTAACTGTCCTGTTTCATTTTGGCAAATCATAGAAATAAATTCACTGAAAGGAAAAGTTGCCGTTGTTCATATCTGTAGAGTGGAAGGTTCAGTCGATGTCAAAGTCACATGCAGCACATCATATCATTTCATTTTTTCTTCTTCTGGTCTGTTGCTGTCATTTTATCCTCGAGCTACCTTTTCCACCTCAGCCAGCCCTCAAACCTTTCTTGTGATATTTTGGGCTTCAGTGTTTTGAGTCAGAGGCCTGCTCTTTCCTCTCAGGGGTAAATCATTATTGATCATTCAGCCCAGTGTGTGGTTTTTGGCTGCTGAGCTTTTTATGGAGCCACGGTACCTTACCCAGTACAACACATTAAAAAGACAAGTGTGTGAGATATAATATAATTTGTCTGCCAGACTGTCTTTCCTCCCCTTTCTTCTATAACACTTGGTTTGAACCAAAGATTAACTTTTAATCATAACCCTCCACAAGACACACATAGCACAGAACAGTTCAGGTCATAAAAGCATGGCTCCTCCTGCTGTGTGCCACTCACAGTTGTTCTGTAAAGATACAATATTTCCAGTAAAAAGCAGGATGTCTCTATGCACTAAGACTTCATTTACATAACTTTACAGCATGCCTGACTTGAGGCATATATAGCTGTAGATTTGTAGCTTTAGTTTTAATGACAGATTCAGTGATTTCTGCTGTAAGGAAACCTCTCATTTGTTGAGAGAATTAAAAAAAAGTATATATATATTTTTTTTTTTGGAAAGCCACTGAAAATAGATGAATGTGTCAGGCTTTCATTGCTATCATGTCATTCTTCAGCTGGAGGAATAAAAAAAGACCAACTTTCAAAACCTATGAGAGGGAACTTTTCGCTGTTGGCTTTGTTTCTTGGAAATCAATTTTTGCAGAAATGTACTCACTTTTAATTTTATGCCTGCATGTTTGTGATAGCTACCGAACATATTTCAGGATTGGATCATCAGCTGTACACAGGAACGATGCACATGCTCAAGGTTCATTACAAAAGTGATACACTGAGGCAGAAAATGTGAACAGATATCCAGTATTTATTTATGGAAGAGTTGAATGTGCTGTAAGTCTGCAAAAATGTTGTGGGCTCCTTCAGTCACAGCTGGAAACAGAGGAAGCATTTTGTGATTCACATTTTTACCAGAATCGTGCAGCCCTATTATGAACATAAACTTGTTTTTATTTCTCGGTCATCCGAGAGGGGCTCAGAGTAGAGCCGCTGCTCCTCCGTATCGGGAGGAGCCAGATGAGGCGGCTCGGGCATCTGGTCAGGATGCCTCTTGGACGCCTCCCATGTGAGGTATTTTGGGCACGTCCCACGGGAAGGAGACCCCGGGCTAGGCCCAGGACACATGGGAGGGATTACATCTCTCAGCTGGTCTGGGAGCGCCTCGGGATCCCCCCGGATGAGCTGGCTGATGTGGCTGGGGAGAAGGAAGTCTGTGCTTCCCTGCTTAGGCTGCTGCCCCTGCAACCCGATCCCGGGTAAGCGGCAGAAGACGGATGGATGGCATTTACACAACAGCAAAGAAGAGGTTGAGTGTAAGTGAATATCAAAAAAAGGTTTTCATTGACAACTGAAGGAAATCAACTAAGGATCGACCAATATCGTTTTTTTTAGGGCCGATACCGATTATTAGTAATTAAGGGAACCGATGACCGATATTTAGAACCGATATTCATTTGCAGCAAAAATGTAAATTTTGGTGTCAAAATTGAGAATAACACACACGATCAGACTGAA
>JBBBVU010000014.1:25424153-25445657 GCA_037177055.1 Atherinosoma microstoma | reverse complement strand
CGTCTGCTTCACGGGCAGACATTTCTGGCCGTGATTCAGCCGCGATACGCCCGCGAAAGGCAGTGTGACCGGGCCTTCAGCCTTGTGAAACTATGAACACTCTAACAATACTTCAAGTGAGTCACAACTCTTAACAACGGTCATAGATGCTAAAACATTATTGGTTTCACAGACTACTAATAAATCTCCCACTATCTCCATCAGAACTGAAGAAGCTCTTCTGGATGAGAGTGAAACATCTTTAATAGAGTGGGAGAAAAAATCGATTCACATAAGTATCACGATTTTTTGTTTTATGATTTTTAAATTGATTTATTCTATTTATTTTTTCAAATTTAAATGCTTAATTTCCAGCTGGTTTAAATCTATTGCTGCTGAATAAATCTTCAAAACTGACTTGCATGTAATGTGAATTTTTTGGGGGAAATATGGCTCCTGATATAGTCTGTAGACATCCTCATCATTCAACTTTTACATAGTCTGGTGTTAAAAAAGCTAACTATAAATCACAAAAATCTGCAAGATTTAAGAATAACAATTTAAATCGAATCGGCACCCAAGAAATCGTAAAATAATCGAATTGGGAGAAAAGCATATGGTTCCAGCCTTAATTATTAAGAAACTAGACCCAGTCCAGTTGACCAACCTTACCCTGACCTGCTTGAATTACAACCTAAACAGGCATTTCAGCTAATACCCTTTTAGCTAATATCTTTTAATGTTTTGTATTCTTTTTTGGTTTTTGTTGTTGTAATGTTCCACTTATTATGTGTCAGACCCCAGGAAGAATAGCTGCAATTTTGCTTCATCTAATGGGGATCCAAATGAAACATAAACCCATTAAAAGTTTGTCAAGCGGATCATTTGATGGATGATTATCCCAAAGTGGGGCAAAGAAGCTAATTGGACGAATTAGTGGTTATGAATTCTGCTTTTGTGAGTTTATTGGTAGATATTTCAGAAATGCTGGATAATTTTTACATTATGCTAGAACAGGTAATTGTACATGAAAACATTATGAAGTGAAATGAATTTAGTGAAGCCACTAAACAAGAATAAACATTGATGTGGCTTTGTCCCACATAGATATCGCTGATGAGGGAAGGTCCTCCAGTTGATGCCAAAGTTGCTATATTTCCCCTGACATAGTTTGTTGCTGGATGGTGGAAGGCATTACAGATAGTTGATATCTCCAGTTTTACACTTGGTTGTGTGTAATTATAACACTTTTATCCCACTCCATTTGCTGCCTTTTTTTTTACACTTATATTCCAAACCAGCAATTAGTTGACATTGGTTTGGTGCATATGTAAATTTGGAAATCAAAACTTTTAATCTGATTTTATCAATTGAACGTTTTTTATATTTGTATTTTATTTCATTTTGTTTTAGTCACTGTATGACCATGTTTTATTGCTGTAAAGCACTTTGTGACATTTGCTCTTGAAAAGTGCTATATAAATAAAATGTACTTACTTACTTACCTACTCTGGCAGATTTTCACACTTTGGCACCCCCTGACGAAGGATAATTCAGCATTTTTCTTCCATCCTGTCTCTTCTCTGAGTTCTCGCCAGCCAGTAAAAGTCAGTCCAATGTTGACTCTTGTTTTATCTCTTCCTCTTTCCCTTTTCTCTTTCTATTCTTCTCTTCCTCCATTAATGTGCTCTTTGGTTTCTTCTGAATCTGCCATGGTGGTTGTTCAAAATGTCCAGTGGGATATTTATTTTCTAGCATACAAAGAAAATGGGTCAGATTTTAAGGGCTGGCCTCAAATAGAAAAGTTTATATAGGCCATTGTCCTCCAAAAGAGCATCTTTTCAGGATAATCTTTCTCATTTTGCATGGACAAATTGAAATCATATATTAAAACTGGTTACCCAGGTGTAAGAAAAATATTAAAAAAGAAAAAAAAGATATTACCAGTGATTTCTTATCCCACTTCTGAAAGCCCAGAGAAGCGGCAATCTTCCATATTTGGGATGCTGATTTCAGAACACTCTTAAATGGTGATGTCTGGGAATGAGTAAAGCTTATAATGGGCTTATAGTATCAGAGTCCCTGCGGGAAACACCGGAACCATAAGCTTTATGCCATTCTGTAGCAGAGTGTGAGGTCTACACATGGAAAGCTGGCTCTTTGTATAAAGAGAAATATGTCTGAAGTCAACCTGAGAGATATAAGTGATATTGAAGCTGTGTTGTTCAGATGTTGGTTATTGAACAGCTTCCTTTCTGTTTGGAGCAAATATCTATCTGAACCCTTCCGTCTCTATTGTGCTCTGTTGTTCGATATTCAGTTTTTCTGGCATCTGGCATCCAGATCACAGTTTTATAATGAGCCCCATTTTTTACACCACCATCTTCTGTGTAGTAATGAGCCAAGTTGTTTGCATAAAAAATATGGAAGGCAACAAACTGATCCCTTAGGACTCTGTATATGAACCCGCTTTGTGCTAATGACCTGCCTCAGTACGTCTTTCTGTGGAAAGCAGTCGTCGGCAAGATATCATATGCATCACCTCGGTTGCAAGCAGGTCCTACCATCCACAGGAGCCAGGTCTTTACAGCAGAACACTGCACTAAAATGCAATGACCAAATTAATTTACTTTACTTACCACTGTTTTTTTATAATGTCTGATCCTAACACGTTTTAAGATTACGGTAACTATAAACAGTTTTGGGCCACAACAGGAGATGATATGATTCTTTATATTTCAACACCAATAAGTTTTGTCCGCAGTTGAACTCTTTGTTTACCATCCCCATCCTTTTTTCTTTCATTCTCACTGATGTGATGGCATGCAATGCCTTCAGCAGGGAGTCACAACCACACACTGACTTAACCTTTGTGCCGTGCATGTGCAAAAGGGCAGGGGTTATTCAGAGCTCACACAGCAACATCATCACAGAAAAACCTCGTAACATCAGCCTGAGGAAGAATCATCATGGTCATTCTACATGACATTATCTCAACCAATAAAACTTCAGTTTTTACTCATTAGCATCTGACTTTTTCTATATTTAAAGATTTCATATTTATGCCAATTTGGTCTTTTTTTGGTAAAAAGGTACTTTTGAGATACTTTTTGGAAGCACCTTAATGAAAAGGTGTATAGAATTGTGGTGATTAAAACACTGCATTAGTTACTGACCTTAAAACTGCATCTGACCTGTTTTGATGGCACACTGATTTTAGTTATGTAGATTCCTGGAGCCATCGTTGCCCTGCAGTATCCCAAGGCTGAGAAAACAACTTCTTTTTTCTGTCTCAGAGCATCACTTTACAGCTGCATCTTGTTTTATGGCACCACGTCACACGCTGGTAACTGGACATCAACACACTGGTCGTTTTGAACGCACACCATGGCTGATTGAACAAAGAAACCCAAGAGGACATTATCAGAGGAAGAGAGGAAAAGAAAGAGAGAAAGTGACACAGCAAGAGACAAGATAAATGTAAACATCACACTGTTCTCTACTGACTGGAGAGAGCTCAGAGAAGAGACAGGATACAAGATGGATGCCGTATTAGCCTTCATTAGGGAGCACCAAAGTGTGAAAGTCAGTTCAGTAGTGCCCTATTTAAAATAATTATCTCATGAATGTTCCTCCTGTGGCTTCTATGTACTTTTGCACATGAAGAATTTCGAATGTAGGATGTCAGAACTCAAAATTACATCATTTTTCTACCTTGAGACCAAAGTAAACAGCATTTTGGAGACACCTTATATAAGTTAAATGTACTAATAGCATTTTTTCCCCTATTTCAGTCCATCATAACAGCAATACGAAAAGGTGTTCAGGAAAAAAAGTAATTCATCATAGAAATAAAACATGTACATTCTAAAATACATATAACTACACCCACATCTCAATGCGACCTTGTGTGGAACTTCTGCATCATCTGATTTTCCATGGAAGCCCCATTCATGCTGAAGGAGCATGTGTATGGCTTATTGATATAATTGATCTCCCTGTTTATTAAATACTTAAAAAAATCAGGCAACTGCCTTTTAGTATAAAAAATGTTATCTTTGTACCTGCATCCATCGTGGAGTTTTAATTGGGCAACATTTCAGGTTCAGCTGTTTGTGTAAAAAATAAAACCACTGCTCCAACTGGTGAAAATGAATCCATTGATCTGGAAGTGGGACACCTGCCACGGGGTTGGTGGTTCAGAGTTGGAGGGTAAAGTTGACGGTGCCTCATTGATTCCTTGTTTAGAAATCAGACTGCTTGTGTGGGTTGTAAATGTCAGCTCATAACATGATTTATAAAGTTAGTTGTATTGTGATGAATTTTTAAACACAGAAAGCATGTCTGGTGTAGCTCATGATTCCTGACATGTTGATCAAATCAGAAATGTGACCAGATCACTCCTCACAATAACCTTAATATCCTGATGGAGCTTTAACATAACTTCTCCCCTAGGGTTCTCCGGTTAATGGTTCTGTTCTGCAACTTTGTTTGGGATTGCAAACTCGTGCTTCTGCATCCGCTCTCATGATTGATGGGTTTCTGTTTTGCTGTTTGTGTCTTGTTTTGTTGTTTACTTTGTGTTTTTGATCAACATGTTCTTCATTCTTGAAATCTGATTACATTAATCTAATTGTCAGTTACTTTGCTGCTGTGATTTGCAGAGATTGCCCCTGTATGTTTTCTGTTGTACTTTCTTCCTGCTCGTTTCACACCAGGGTTCCAACCACTGATTGAAGCACCTGCGTCTGCATCACCGTTCATATATCTCCAGGTTTTCTTTAGTAGTTTCCTTTTCTTTGCATCTATTGCACATTCTCTTCATGCAAAACAAAATTTTAGTCCATGCCTTGCTCTTCTGGACTTTTTGCTATTTCAGCATCTTTAGTTTTATTTTGAATAAATCTTACTAATCTTCCACACCTGCTCTCTGCATTTGAGTCCATTTTAATATATTTGCAGTCACACACATTGCAGTGGAGCCTAAAAAACATACATTTCCACACTTTCCACACTCTTTCTATCTCAGTTTACTCTCATCCCTGTCCATCACTGTGCCCCCAATCTTTGTTTGGATACATGATTTCATTTAATTTTGGCATGGACAACGCATCTCCATCTATAATCAGACATAAAGCGGTTTGCGTTTAGCACTAGCTTTGATTCTAAAATACAGTATATTGTTTCGCTTTGTTTTCTCTGTGATATAAATTCTGCCACACAAATATTCTTAAAGTAAAAAAGAGAAAAAAAAGTTTCTTTCAACATGGACCATTTACCAGTAGGACATTATGTGTTGGTATGTGAAGGGATAATACATATGAAATCTTCCATTATGTACTAATGTTCCAATAGAAATCACTGAACACCAAACATACTGGCCTCTTATAATGAAATAAGGAAAGTAGGAAGGTGCGCAGCATGAAATGTAGGCCAGGAGACGGCACACAGCTGGAACGAGTGTGCCACAAACACTTTATGCTCCTTTCTCTCGCTTCCTCTCTGTTGTCTTCTGGAGACAGTTTAGGCAGCAGGAAGCAGCTGAGGGAGAAAAAATGGAGATACGAGAACAATGACATCTTACCGCCAACAAATATAATGTTCTTATGAAATGAGACAGTATTCCAAAGAGGGAGAAATCAGTGAGAGTGAGACCATCCTTATTCATAAGCTGATGCTGCTGTGCATCTTGCAACATCTGCTTACAGGAGCCTGTTGGCAGCATGAATATGTTCCACAGGTGTACTGTAATAACAGGAGACAAATCAAGTCAGACTACTTGTCAGAAAACAAACAAACTAGACATGCAGTTCATGATTGTACATCACTGATAAATTGAATGAAATTCCTGATGGATCGCAGGATATTTTGCCGATCTTGGAGCACATGTGAGGGAGCGTGATGTCTCGGTGCCGAACCTCCAGCTGGGCAGAGGTGGGCATCTGTCAGCATCGGTGGGGAGGGCTGGAAGTCTCGGCTCTAATGAGGACTGTGATGCAGGATGCCTTATAGGACTCCTTGTAACTGTCTTCCTCCCTGCACCATGTGCTCAGAGATAACAGAACAGGACGGAGGCCAGTAAGTGAGACAAGAGAAGCTGGTTGCTGTCATAGATTCTCACTCCTCAATACTTTCGTGCCTTTTCACCACTGTATTTAATGATCTGTCCGGTTTCTTACCTCAGGGGTCTGTTTCATACCTACTTATGATGACTACTTTGTAGTTACTGAGTTAATTGTTGATTTTGTTTAAAATTTTTGATGGCTGCGCCAATAGAAACTAGTCAACAAAATTAGAGGAATAATTTGGTTTCAGGTTGGCATTTAGTGGTTAAAGTACAGTATAAAACTGTCATAAAACTGTGAAGCTGAAAGAACAAAGCTGTTTGCAGGCATGATCCTGAAGAATTTAGAAATGTAAGTCCTGAAATGGTGTCTTCTGGTGAATTTTGAGGGAACCATATCTTTTAAGGGCTTCCTGTCTGAATAGGAATTGAGAAACCCTCTGTTACACAATAAATGTTGACAAAAAGGTTCTTAATCCAACACAAAATCCTCAGTTTAATTTAAGAGTAGTTTTGTTGTTAAACTGAGTCACTAAACAGGGAAGTAACAGTGAATTGAAAATGAAAAATTTCGTCAGCAGAAAGTATACCCAACACTGACCTGATCGGCCTTGAACCCCAGTGTCCTCAGTGGAAGTCCTGCTTTGAAACTGCTCAGACATCTTGACTTAATCACGTTTTAAACTTTTGGGGTGATGTTCAGGAGGTAAAGCAAATCATCCACCAACTGGAACTTGTTGTTCAATGCCTGGATGTCTTTGGGCAAAATTCTGAGCCACAAGTGGACTCATCAGTGTGCTCTTTGTGAGAGAAAAGCACTCTTTGTATACAGAAAGGAAGCTCAGTGTGAATGGGGCTTCTGAGGAACAAAAATAGCTTAAAAGTGGCTCGAACGGAGCATTGAAGGGAAGAGGAGGAGCTTAGAGGAAGTGCCACTTTCAAATCTTTCTTACTCTCCAACATTATCAACTCTAGCTTTAAAGGTCCCATATTATGCAAAATTCACTTTCTAGAGGTTTTCTAACAGTCATATGTTTCCCCGGGACAGTGTATGAGGCTCAGAAATGAGAAAATCCTGTCACCACTCTCTCTCTTCCTTGCTCCAATTTTCAGCGAATGCGTGCTCAAAAGGGTGTGCCTGAAATCTTTCCCCAAGTGACGTTGAGAAGGGAAACAACCACTCCCGGCATAGTAGAGGCAGCCACGGACCCGCCCCCCTAGCTAGCTGAACCCGCCCTCTAAAATCTCTGAGCGTAGGCTATTGTTTCTCATCCTAAAACCTCCAAAATGGCTAAGCTAAGCGTGAAGCATGACAGTTGCTCTGTTAATGGCTGCATCAACAAGCACAAAAGTCTGTATATACTTCCTTCATCTGAGCCCCTGAAGACCCAGTGGATGGAGTTCATTTTTGATGGGCATTTACCCGCAAGACTTCCCAAAGTTTTGTATGTGTACACCCAGCATTTTAAGGAGGACTGTTTTCACAACTTGGGTGCATATAATGCAGGCTTCGCCAAACAGCTGCAGTTGAAGCATGGCTCGGTACCAACAGTGATACATCTGTAAAGGTAGAAACTGCTAGTGATTTTGTTGCTTTACTGTGTAGGCCTGCTTAGCCTGATAACCTGTAAACATTTGTAAACACCTCCATTTGTTAAAAGCAAGAACGATCAGGTCAAAACCTGACATGTAATGTTGTAATCTCTCATAGAATAATGTAACACAGCTGTGAAGTTAAATATTTAAATTAATCTTATGCTTATTTTTAGCCACACACCTCTTCAATCCCAAGTCAAAAGGTGGTAATTATCTTTTTGATTTGTCTTTGTTTGACTTGAGGATTTCTGATTTAAGCATAGTGGTTGGATAAACAACCCTGCCGGGGAGGAATTGTCGCACTCCATGCGAGTTCATGTATGACTTCCATTTGATTAAACCGACATGTTGATTAAACCAAAAGTCTTGTACTTTTATGTAAAGCAAAGAGAAATGATATGAATGATTAAACAAGCTGCGGAGCTATATTTTTTATGTGTTATATTTCTTATTGCTCCTACAACTAAAACTCCCGGCACTCTTTAGCTGAAGACAGATTTCATTTTCTCTCTGAAGCACCGTTAGCAGAAATCTGCTTTTAGAGAAATGACATTCTCAACTCCGTACCAACAAAGATGAGACATGAAGGTTATTCAATAATGGTGTGCCATTTAGTAAGGCACCAGTCCTGCCTAGTGAATTAAATGTTGCATGCTGTAGAAACAGAACCTGTCAAGTAGACCCATTTGGGTAAATTAAAGGTTAACAGATGCACAATGTGGCCTCTCCCACGAGTCGATAAAGACCTGTTTCAACAACCACTGCCATTCATCTCCTCTGCAAGTACTCCAGTCTGAAGTCTGTAGTTTTCCAGTTAACAGCTGAAATCATAAATGCATACACACACAGTTCAGGTTTCAACCAGAAATCAATAGATCCGATGGAACAACATCTCATACAGGTTCAAGCTGCTGTCTCAAAGGAAAAAAAAACTGTTGTTTGTATCTTTCTGGATCACATCCCAGACGACTTGTCTTGTCTTCAGTGTAGAGAAAAATGTAGGAAGGAGAAGAAAATTGATAAATTGCACACAGTAGGGATGGGCGATATGTTATCGTGTACGATATACCGTCAAAGAAATTCCCCATGGTAATTTGTCATCTCACAATAAAAATGATTAATTCCCGTTAAAGACGCAACTGTCCTCTACAGTGTTTCCACTACATTCAAGTAGGAGCGACGGGTCGCCATTCCTATATCCCAGCCGCCGCTCCTTCAAATCTCTCTCTCACTCCTCTTTTTTTTTTTTTGTCGTCATAAATACATCACTGCTGCATGTCTCCACCTTCAAAGCAGAGCCCTTCTGGGTCCTTGCCAGTGCGAGGGTAGACTACAGATAAATATCTTGCTTATATGCATAGAAACAATATGGATTTGGCCAATGGTGGAGATTTTGGCTCTACCGGACACCTGCAGCTCAGGTCAATGGGAGCACTGGTTCCATAAGATGCACCACGCAGCGCTTCTGTGGCATGACCATTGAATGTATAAGAAATTGACGAACCTTAAAACCATGTGACCCGTAGCTTTCTGAAGACCTGAAAAGAAGCTCATTGGGAGGTTCCCACCGTCGCCATCTTGGCAATGTTACGAGTCTTGTGACTCCTGGAAAACCCAAAAAAGGGCAACGAGGAGGCGCTGAGAGGGGGGCTGTGAGCGTGGGGACGGATGATTGACACCCTTCAAACACTAGCTACGAACTAACGGCAGCTAACGGAGGTAGGCAGCCTAAAGCTAAGGCGCGTTGTTAGCCGGCTAAAAACCGAGGTTGTGCTACTCTGTGCCTCGTTTTGCCGGATATCTGCCGCCTGTCAATCAAAAGGACACAGCCCTACTTATGAAGATTTTTAAGATTTAATAACATCTAAACAGATAATTTAGAATTTTTTCACTCCCCCCACAGTTGTCACGAAGTTAAACTTGAGCTATTGGACCTAAAATGTTTTTTTGAACCAGGCTGTAAACATGTTTAATTCTCCTGTGTACATGGGAGTCTATGGGGATCTGCTCTGTTTTGCAGCCAGCACCTAGCGGGTGAGGGAGGAACTGCAATTTTTGGCACTTTTGCATAGGTTTCATGTTTCTAAGCCAGAGGTTGCCCCTTGGGCGTGACCTAGCTTGCTGCAACAGCTGCAGATAAACTGTCCCCCAGAAAGAATCTGTTTAGAAACATTTATTCAGGAAAACTGTAAAGCTAAGCAGACATAGAGAAAATGCACCAGTATCTCACTGGAAATACATTCACTCTCTGAGTGAAATCACGTAACATTACTTTTTTAAAGTGTTTGTTCTGAGGTATGACTATGTCCGGAACAGTCATTTTGACATAAACATAAGAAAGAAAAGACTATAACAAATATAGTAATCAGACATGCTTCAGATTATACTGCAATATAGATTTGAGGCCACATCACCCAGTGCTAAATTCATTTAAATAAATATATGAATTCATTGTATTTCCAGTGTAAGAGCAATGATCAGTAATGCCACTTTACTCTGTCCTTGTAGAAATGTTCAGCCGCTTATGTTGTAAAAGTGAAATTTGTCGAATGTCATTTGTTTACACTGCCACGGCTCCCCAGAGAGCCCTCTTTACCCTCCCCCTATAGATTTATCGTACGGAAAATTAGGGTGAATTTGTTTTTTTGTCTTTTTCATCGTCACTTATTATTACTGTGATAAAAACAAGAAATTATCGTGATAGATCTTTTAGTCCATATCGCCCATTCTTAGCACACAGACCCATCTTCACAGTTCTGTCTCAGGTTCGGGTATTGGCTAATGCAGCATCAGTATAAGATGTCTGGGTTGATGTGACAGTTTTGTATTCCTTATTGAAATTCCTGTCTTTTTCCTCCACGTTTGACCTGCCTTCGTTTGATCTAAAGAGTTTTTCTCCCTCGAGCACCAACTGACCTTCAGAGGACAGGATTGACGGATGCCTAGCTCCGCCTCATTATTCTCATGTCATTGCCTTTTACTTTCTGGTTAGCGAGAACAACTCAAGTGTTTAATTCAATAATGTATCGTGTTAATTATGAAGGACCTGATACCCATCTCTATTTCTGCTGTAATCATAATATGTAATGGGTTTTACTGCTGTAGAAGTAATTACTGTCCAGGAGGAAATGACTGAAATCTAATTTAGGCAAAAATAGCTTCACTCGCTGTGTAAGTCAATAGATGTTGATTAGCTTAAAGGAGAAGTTAAAATTTGAATATTTTGCATGGCTTTAGCAACAACTTCACTTAATGATCAAAAAGACATAATCCAGATTTTTCCTCAAACAGTGCCATGATCATTTGTGATTTCCTCTAGGCTTTTGGTTGTTATACCATATAACTATGTGGTCTGAACTTATTGAACCCTCATCATCAGGTGAGTCATGAAGAAAACGATCTCACATTATTTTTATGAAAGAAATGTATACACTCACTAGCTCCACTGTCCTGAAGGGATGGACTTGGTCAGCAACAATACTCGGGTAGGCTGTGGTGGTTAAACCATGCCATGTTGGTACTAAGAGGTCCAATGTGGGACAAGAAAATATCCTCCACGCCATTACACCACCAGTAGCCTGAACTGTTGATACAATGGCAGAATGGATCCATGTTTTCATGTTTTTCTGACTCTACCATCTGAATGTTGCAGCTGAAATTACTATTTATGTTGTTTTTCTTTATAGTATTGTTTTTTATGTGTTTTTATGCTACTGCTGACTCACCGAAAATTTCTTTCGGGATCAGTAATTCAAAATCCTTCGCATCAATTTCAAAATCCTCCAACTCACCCATAAAGCCCTCCACAACCAGGCCCCCTCCTACATAACAGACATGCTCCACCCCTACATGTAACCTCTGCTCTGCAATGCCAACCTCCTGATCATTCCTAGGACCAAGCACCGAGCCTGGGGGGACAGGGCGTTCTCTGTTGTTGCCCCCACCCTCTGGAACTCTCTCCCATAATTAATCTGTGACACTGCAGACCCTGTTTAAAAACCCCCATGTTTTGTTCTGCTTTTATTACTTAAATTTTATCCTTATTGTGTGTTTTACTTAACTTTTTATGATGCTGTTTTTTGTTGTTGTTTACTTTTAAATTGTTGTTTTAATCTGTAAAGCCGCTTTGAGTTTTACTGAAAGTGTTCTATGAATAAAATGTATTATTATTATAGTAATAATAATAATAATAATAATAATAATAATAATAATAATAATAATAATAATAATAATAAAAGTGTCTATTGATCGATTGATGTAGACTCATTAGGCCAGGCAACGTTTTTCCATCTTCTATTGTCCAGTGTTGGTGAGTCTGTGTGAATTGTAGCCTCAGTTTCCTGTTCTTAGCTGACAGGAATGGTGCCCGGTGTGGTCTTTTCTGCTGCTGTAGCCCATGTCAAAGTTGTACCTGTTGTGTTTGATCAGAGATGATATTCTGCAAATCTAGGTTGCAGGGCTCTCAACTTTTCGGCCCGGGTCAGAGTGAGATTTGAGTGTATGGCGGTATTTTCCTGTATATATGTATTTGGTAGATTTGAGAGCATTAATCATTTACGCCATCATGATAAATGTTAAAATGCATAGTTGCTTATTCCCTGACATCTGAGCCAAACATTTGCAGTGATGATCGTGCATTCAAAGATATAAAACAGAAATAGATATTACAATTGGACAACTAGTGCTAGGCAACAATTACAATTTTTAAGCACTGTCAATTGCATTAAATATGGAAAATTCAATGATGAATAGAAAGTATTGTATTTCATATTTTCAGATACTTTAATCTGTTTTTTAACAGCAGTATCTACATAACACAGCAGTTATTCAAATATTTTGCTGTGAATATCAATATTAAGAATAATAAAATATAAAAACTGATTTTTAAATTGTCTTAAATCATGATTGTTTTTTTTTGGTTTGTTTTTTAAATCATGATTGTTTAATTACATCATATTCACATTATAATGGTTTAATCACATCATAATAGTTTAATCATATCATACTGGTTTAATCAGACACTGCATTTGTTTAATGTTTCATCATGGAGCTTTCTAGAACAGGGCAGGGGTTAAATGCAAATGGGCAACAGGCCAAATTTAAAAGAAAAAAAAGTTCAAATCAAGGGTTAGACTGGTTCAGTGTTTATCAAAAACTGAGTAAAAAGGACCTTATTGCAACACTGAACCCTGAAGTAGTCATTGCCTCCAGCTAAACCAACGTTACTAAATAAATGAACAATCAATTGGATTTTTTAATAGTCTTTAAATCATGATGTTTTTCTTAATCACATTATACTGGTTTAACCAGACGCTGCCTTTGTCTTATGCTTCATCATTAAGGTTTTTTCTCAGTAGAGCTTTCTAGAACATGGCAAGAGAGCCAAATGCAAATGGACAATAGCCAAATTTAAAAACAAAAAAAACTGTTCAAATCAAGGGTTAGACTGGTTCAGTATTTTTTTTAAAAATGAGTAAAAAAGGACCTTACTGCACACTGAACCCTGATCTAGTCATTACCTCTTGGTAAACCAACATTAGTAAATAAATGAACAATCGGTTAAATTAGTTTTATTCTGGCTTTATCTGCAGCTTTCCATTGTTCCGATGATAACATTTCTCACTAGAACCTGGAACTAACAGCTTATTAGACCGTTTCTATCTATATTTAACATCATAAATCGATTAATGATGAGAATATAGAATGAGACTGATCATCACATCCCACTTTAACACATTATTATTTATATACAGTCAAATTCAAATGATCATGTCTCCAGTTTTACTTGGTCCATCAAAGTCAAAGAAAAACTCAGAGTTTTTTTTTAATCTCCACTTTGTAATGAAGTTAACAGCAGAGCTCTATGTGCTCTAGTTTTTTAGTTAAGGTGCTTTGAAAATATGTAATCTGATAGACTTCTGACTCCTGAAGATAAAATTTTAACTGAACACTTAACTCTTATAAAGTGATCAGCTTGTGTTGAACAGCTTGTTCTGGAGCTCACATGTTCCATTTCTAAGGCTTTGTCAAACATTGATTCCTGGTGTATGATTCAGCTCACCTGCATTTTCCTCCTGTAGCTTAGCTTTGCCAATGACTGTAAAAATCCCTCGGCCCAACGCGGAAGCTCTGCGGATAGCGGAGGCTTCCCTTCGCTGCAATTCAAGTCAATGAGAGCGGTCCCACTATGCGCATCCAGCGCCCTCGTTTTCCACTTCTAGCTGAAGAGCTGCAGATACTCAGCTATTTGCGGGAAAAAGAAGTTGAAATTGCACCTTTTAAAGCTGTTTATTTGTTATAAAGCAGATCAACTTTCTCCTTCAGGGTCCTTTTCAATCAGGAGTTCCTAACAAGATTTTACACACTTCTGATGGCCAACAGACTACATGAAAACATCAGCATCAACAATGCAGTAAACATTTTTGATGAACAAAATAGATAAAAATAAAACAATTTCTCACCTGATTTTAAAAAAAAACACGTTTATTTAGACGAGTAGGTTCAGGGCTGAGTGAGCAGAAGCTGGCTCAATGAGAATCAGACTTGTGCCAAACAATACTTAAACATAAATCAAACTGCCAGCCCTTTGTTCCATGGATAACCTGCTCTACAACATCAGCCACAGTCACCCCAGCCAAACACAATCTTTCATAGTTTGCCATGTGAGGCGCATTCAATAAAAAATCCACCTGCAGAAGCACCGCTATGGTCCAGATAGATGTAGCAGAGGTTTTGGCTTCATCCCTGCTGCATCAGATTTACTTGAATTGCATTTAGGAATTCAGGTTGCTCACATCACTTTTTACTAGACTGTTAGAGGGCTGTTATTTACAGTTTTGATCAGGCAGGAGTAAAAATGATACTGTTCTTGCTCTGGCGTGAGAAATAAGAGCCCAATGTTACACATTCAGTTTGTCTTACAACTCCGGAGCTTTTACCTGCTGAATTTAGACTTTGAGGCTAAAACTCTAAAGATCCTGACCTGAAATAGCCGAGGTCAGGGTTTTGATTGGTGCAAGATTTTATGGTTATAAGTTGGGACTGTCCTGGAGATGGTTTGTCTTTCTAATCTTGTTCTTTTTTCTTTTGAGACTTCATTTGTTTCTCAGGTGGGCAGGATCTGTTATTTGTGTAAATATAAAAGTCAACCTAAATGTCAGCGTTAACGAAGGCTGCTAGTAGAGTGTAGGTCGACAAGCACAAAATAGATACCTGCCTGGTCCTGTCAGCTCTGTCTGCCTGGTAACATGTAAAAACCTTTTTTTTTGCATTGATGGAGCAAAGAAAGTTTGAAATTTGGACTTCCTGCTCAACCTCCTTTATGACTAGCAGGTTATTAGATTTCCTTAAAATGAATGATTCTTGTTGAAGAAAGCAGAATTTTTTATGACCTTTTCTTTTAGTTTTCCAGCTCCTTGACAAGTGAGAGAAAAATTCAGTATCAGACTCACAAGCATGCAGGGGATTATAATGGGGTAGTATAACACACCACTGAGCCATGTTCTGGCCTTGTGGGTCGAACAAGCTTGATGACAGGAGCTGCCAACAAAACCGCCTCAAAATATGACGGCTTTCTTTTTCTCATGACAGCCTGTGTGGGTTTCATTATTGGATTTAAGTGGCATGTAATCATCCTCCACCGTGAAATCAGGTTTATGTTCCATTTCATTATCACATTTCACCTCTGTTAGGTGGGCTGGCTGCTCTAAAAATAAGGTAATGGGAAGGTTGACTGGATGTACAAGGACCGTCAAAGGAGGCTTGTTTTCCTGCTTTTATGAGCGTGGCTTTTTAAAATCATCTTTTCCAGAAACTGTGGTGGACTTGATCTTTATATGAAGTTCTCCCAGTGTGCTTATGTTTTATTAGATTAAATTCCAATCAAAGCAGAGATGGGAAGGGATGTCGTTAGTTTTGCTAGTGTCCAAAAAATTTAACCAAATCCTCTCTTACATCCATTTTATTCAATCATCTTGATTTTTGTCGACTTGCAGTTCTGACACACACAACAGCCATGTTTCTTGGTTTGTCAAGTAACTTTTTAGCAATAATTTGAAAAGTGAAACATTTCTCTGCATTTCTTTTGACTTGTTTGGAGCGATTAAACCAGGCTGAATGGTGCCATCATAGGGTGACGATGTAGACCAGTGTTAATTCTTGTCCTCAAGTACTACTGCCCTGCATGTTTTTGATGTTTTAAGACTCCAACACATCTGATTCAGATTAATGGTCCTCCTTGGCAAGTACTTTACAAGCCTGATAATGACCCATTCATTTCAGTCAGGTGTGTTTAAAGTCTGGAAACTTCTAAAAAATGCAGGGCAGGGGTGCTTGAGGACCAGAATTGAGAGACACTAGCATAGCATATTGTACATTTGTACAGCTGGTTAATTAACAAAAACTTGTTGCTACATACACGGCTGTATCATTGACTGTCTTGGACAGGCCCTCAGTGACTTTACCCGTTGGTTTCTGAAGAGCTGAATTGAATCTCGTTAGGCAGTTCCCACCCTCGCCATCTTGGCAGTGTCATGTGTCTCGTCACTCCCGGAAAATACAAAAATGGGCAAAGAGGTGGCGGTGAGAGGGTGGCTGTGTGCGTTCGGACGGATGATTGACACCCATCAAACTCTGGCCTGCCTGTAGCAAAGAGCTAACTGACCAAACCTGGAGCTAACAGGAGCGAACAAGCTAACGGAGGTAGGCGGGCTAAAGCTAAGGTGCGTTGTTAGCCGGCTAAAAACCGCGGGTAGCTACACTTTGCCTCCTTGCCACCGGATATCTGGCACCTGTCAATCAAAGGACACGCCCCTAATTATGAAGAATTTCAAGATCAAATAACATCTAAATGGATGAGGTTTTTCTAAAAGTACAGAAATATAAGCAAATCTTGCTTTATTCAGTAATACACACTTTTATTAAAATTGCAATGGAATTCAGTTTTTTCTCATCGGAATCGGGTTCTGTAGTATCAGAACACTTTTATGAATGGTATGAGTACCATTGTATCGTACTAGTATCTGTATTGGTACATCCCAAAAAGAGTAAAGCTTTTCGCTGAGAACTTGTCAGTCTGACTTAATTGATGGAAACGTAACCTCAGGAACGTCACTCCCGGGCAGGTACTAATCTCAAAACGGCACACAATGTCTGTCATTAGGCAGTAATGATTCATGCTTATGGTGTTATGATGGATGAACGCTGTTATTCAGCGAAGAATAGAACTGAAGTACAATATTTACGGCTTGTTACCTGTTTTGTATTTCACTGCATCAGCTACGCTACGTTTTGTTTGGCTTGGGTTCTTTTTGTAAATGTGTTTAGCTAGTACTAGCTTTGTCATTTTCTGGAATTAGATGGTTGTTATCGGGGAAATAAAATTTTGAAAAAACAGAACCTTGGATAGTCCAACTTGGTTTAGTTGGGTGGGTGCAACATTCTTATGGACCGAGATTGCGTTCACGCTGCACTACTCAAACAAATAGGACCTTTTAAATATTGTGTTCCACTGTCCGCCAGAGGTGTCGCTGCACCAAGAGTTCCTGAGGGAGAAGATGATATACACAACAAAAAAGAAAACTCGTTCATCTATTGGTTAATAAAGGACAACTTCAGTTTCTAGTGCATAACAGCAAAATATGGAGCTGCCTCAGATCCTAGCGGTCTTGGGTTGATCATATTTCCATCAAAGCTTTTCCTGAATTGTTCCAGGTCTGACCACAAGCCATTTTCCAACTTAGAGCCGTGCACATTCACAATTCCCCAAACGAAATGTACGTTCTGAGCAAACAGACTAGGATTCAAATGAAAAATTATGGAGTGAATATTAAAAAATAAATGATGGAAATGGACACAGTTGAACTGAACACTTATCTCTCAAAGGCTAATATATGGTGTTTCACACTGACTGCGGCACGGCTTTCTGTTCAGATGTAAAAGGAAGGCACTAGTGCTGAGGGAGAACAGAAAAATTGTGCATTTAAAAGGCAGGAATTTCATTAATATTTTGACTTTATTTAACCCACTAGAATCTTTCCTTTTGGTTGTGATTAAACATCAGAGGGTAATGCTCAAATAAAATCTGAAGAACATGAATCCCAAAACTGTCTTTGAAAGAGGGAGAGCCAGGAATTCCAGTGATTGAAGCCTTACAACCTTTTGTTCTATCTCCTTCCTACTTTGGCTGCCTTAACAGTTTCATAATGAAGCCAGAGTCCCAAAATAGTTCCTCTCTTCTTCATATTTTACTGATTCTGTTGTAAAATAACGAGTTATGTTTCAGATGTGAAACTCCCAAGCTGCTGTGGAGCACATCCATATGTTGTCTCTACTTCTGTATATCCCGTTCTTATGAACACAAAATCTCACGACTCTTTGAACTCAAGGATAACATAATTAGATGTTGGTGTTTAAAGGCTAATGTGACCTCATGAAACAATTTTATATATAATTGTATATTCATATCCTAATTATGAAGTTAAATATCCAGAGTACCCGCGACCCTGCATGGATTAAGCAGTACAGAAAATGGATGGATGGAATATCCAGAGTAACAAAATGTCAACTTCACCTTGATGTTGGATCTTTTCATACTGTTAAAACAACACCACCCTCCAAATGCAAGTACTTTTTTTGTTACTAGGTGTATAATTGTACAACTTTTACTTAACAGATCTACATTAGCCCGTGGTCATTTTGATAAATTTGGGGGGAAAAAAATTAACAGGTTAATGTTTTTGAGACTGAAAATATAATTATGGCATTACTGCCATAATCACCTTCAAGTGCAATTTTAAAGGCTGGTTTAAATTAAAAAGCATCCTCTTCACACAACAACTGTACCATCACTGAGAAAGCAGACTAGGACTATAAGCAGACCTGCAGGAAACTTAGTGTCAGGAGAGACGACAATAGCAGAAGGGAGACTGTTTTATAAGATGAAATGTGAAGAAGAAAATTTTACCTAATTATACTGCAAAAACACTAACATTAAATGTGAGAAATAGACAGAGATTTATGTAAACTGCAACCTGACTGGTTGATGAACATTTGACGAGACCACACACACAATGTGAAGGGAACTCAAGGGATTGGGACTAAACAGCTGTTTAGCCTTAAGAAAACCACCTATCATTGAGGCTAATTGGGGGGAAAAAAGGCTTCAATTTGCTTGGGAGCATAACAATTTGACTTCAGAGCCATGGAAGAAGGTCATATGGTCTGATGAGTCCAGATTTACCCTGTTCCAGAGTGATGGGAGCCTCAGGGTAAGAAGAGAGAAGGGTGAAGTGATGCGGCCATCATGCCTAGTGCCTACTGTACAAGCCTGTGGAAGCAGTCTATGAGCTGGGGTTGCTGCTGTTGCTCAGGTCTAGGTTCAGCAATGATATGAGCCCAAAGAATGAGGTCAGCTGACTACCTGAATATACCGAATGAGCAGGTTATTCCATCTTCCTTGATGGCACTGGCATATTCCAAGACATCAATGCAAGGATTCATCGGGCTCAGATGGTTCAGGGAGCATAAGACATCATTTTCACTCATGGATTGGCCACCAGAGTCCAGACCTGAACCTCGTAGAAAAGCTTTGGGATGTGCTGGAGAAGAATTCATGCAGCCGTCCAACTGTCACGTCATCACTACAATATTTCAATGCAAATCTTGATGGAAATAAACGTTGTGACATTGCAGAAGT
This sequence comes from Atherinosoma microstoma, assembly GCA_037177055.1. NCBI lineage: Eukaryota > Metazoa > Chordata > Actinopteri > Atheriniformes > Atherinidae > Atherinosoma > Atherinosoma microstoma. The sequence continues at coordinate 25,426,323 of JBBBVU010000014.1, read as the reverse complement.
TTGTTAAAATGATGCCACAGCGAATGTTGATGCAATCAAAGCTGAAGTTGCTCTTAGAAAATATTAGTGTTTTACTTTTCTTTTTTTTTCTTAGACGGGCAGTGTAGTTTTAAAGGGAATCCTTGCTGAATCCATATAGACATGATTAGCATAAAAAGCTGCAGTCAGTCTCTGGTGGGAAAAAAAGTATGGTCCTGTTTTGTGCTGCCATCATCTGTATGAGAGGGATGATTCAGACCTCCTCGGGGGGAAGAAACTATCAGCCAACAAATTTTTAACAGCATGCTGTTCTTTACTAATGGCCTAATGTAAAGAAACACATCACAGTAATGGAGAATAATTTATTACTGTACTAACTCAGTACCTAAAATAGTGCCTCTGTGTTGACTGTGCGGTACATGAGAGAGAGGTCAGTGAAGTCTAGTCATGTGTTTTTTACATGTTTTCTGTGTGGACCTGCAATCTTACACTAATTCAGAGATCAGAGATGAACGTTGTCGGGTGTAATTGGATATCTGATAAAAGCCTGAAGGCATGGCACTGTAACAACATACTGAGACATAATCATGTTGTGAAAACAAAGCGTCTCTAACCTGCTCTGTTTTGGAGGAGAACTAAATTTGCTGTTAGTTCTAAAAATGAGCTCTGCACCTGAGAGGCTGTCAAACCATGCATCATTTTAATAAGACGCAGCACAGGTTGTTCTGGGGTCCTCAGTTGCTTTACTCTGAGCAGCATGCCTCCTCCACTGGCCAAATTCTCTTTGAATGAATGTAAGACATTTCTGCACACTGCAGCTGGGGCTTGTAAAAATATCATAGATTACCAGCTTCTATTGAAATTCAAATAGGATCCTTGTTTTTCTCGAACTCATACAGCTATACAGTCTGCACAAACACTACAACAAAAGAATGGCTTCTTGTGAGGCTGATATAAAGTTTTCCTTAGAAGGAGAACTGCATCTACAACTGCTTCCGTCTCCCAAAGACTCAAGTGGTGACAAAGTGCAGGTTCGGTGAGTGTTTGAAGTGTGTTCAGGGCTGTTGGAAGATTGGAATATGTGCAACATTCTGCAGTGCAGAAGATCAATCTTGTAAGCGATGGGATCTCCTGAATTACTGAGTTCAGAATATTTATGGAAGGTGATTTTGCTTAAAGGGAAAAAAATTAATGTACTATTAAAGACAGTAACTTGGAACCATTATTTCTTAAAGTTTTCATTTCTCAGCAAGATGTTTAATGAAGCTACGTGAAGCTCAAGGAAATTTTTACATAAAAAAAAAAAAATCTTTATTTTGCCAGTCAGATTTCTGGGATTAAATGATCTCTCTTACAAGCACGGCCTGGCCAACATGTCAGCATGAACAAAAATGAGAGGAGTTTACACATAGTCCAGGAGATAGATGAAACAATCGCTCTCTTCTGGTTAGAAGCATGAAATCTGGCACAAATGTAGCCAAGTATGTCCTCTTTCATATAAGAGCAAGACCCACCTCGGATACTTGCATTATTTAAGATGACGTCTAATTATGACCGCAGAGAAAATTATGACCTTCTAGGCCACAGTGATGGGAATAACGGCGTTAAAATAAACAGCGTTACTTTTTTCAGTAACGGATAATCTAACTAATTTCTTTCCATCATTACAAACTGTTATTGTTACATTAAAACGTCTCTGACAGCGCGTTACTATTGCAAGCTGAGATCAATTTCTGTTTTGGCTGAACAGATGTTTCACATTTGTTGGGACTATATTTTGCTGTTTCTGTAGTGGAGAGGAGGTGGAGTGATATGGTTGAAACTGGAGAATGCACTCAAGAGTAGAAGAGTTGCTGTGTTCTGTTGTGACCGGGTGCTAGCTAAGAATAAAGCTGCATCACATGTTTGATCCAGAAGTTGTCCCTGAATTATTTCTCTTACCACAACCTGATTTCAGTTGATAGTTAACAGAGAAGAAGCAGATAGTATTAAACTATAATTCTGCTCACTGAAGCTGTTTTATTACATAGCCTGTTTCTCCCACTTATTAAGTGGTGATGATTGTATGAAGAGTAAAATTTCATGGGAGACCGAGGTAAGTCGGTGTGCACAGTCGAACACACACACACACACACACACACACACACACACACACACACACACACACACACACACACACACACACACACAC
>JBBBVU010000014.1:25365550-25398632 GCA_037177055.1 Atherinosoma microstoma | reverse complement strand
ACACACACACACACACACACACACACACACACACACACACACACACACACACACACACACACACACATATATATATAAAGCACAATTCATTAACAAGGTGATTCAGAATGCTTCACCAATATTCTGACATCTGAGAATTAAGAGTCTGTAAAGTTGTTCAGAACTTCTCAAGGTTAGTCTGTGTTGATTGACGTCATATTGACATAGACTATTATTTTCCATTGTTAATAAAGTTTGTGGAACTGTACCTAACACCAAGGCTGCCTCATTTCATTCTTAGTGCTTCATTACATCAGAAGGTTTGGCCTGCTCCTCAGAAATCATGATTGGGGTGTTCTTTTTTCACACATGGCTTGTGTATTTCACACAGATTGTGACATGTTTCATGTGTCTTGGGATGTTTGAGTCTTTCAATCCTGCCTGGCTGTGAAAGAGAGTGTTGCAAAAACAAAACTCCATTTACATCTCTCAGGTTCAAGGAGTTTCAAAGTCCTTTTGAAACAACAACATGAAAGTCGATGCTTGAGGTTGATAGCTTCTTTTTAGAGAGAAGAGAAAATTAAGTGATAGTGAAAAACAATAACATTTACACCTCTGTGTATCTATCTTTGCACTTTCTGCATGATTAGATTGAAACCTCTTCTGTAATTTTTCAGATACCAGGGTAAAGCATATTTTTGGTGTTAAAGATCTGAAATGCAACACTTTCTCATCTGTAAGAATATTATTATCGGCTGTGTCGGATCATTTGTGTCTCAGCTATCAGAGCTCATGGTTCTTGATCTGTTGAAGAGGTTTTCATAGATATGCAGTTTTTGTGCTTTCTCCTTTCTACATTGTGCTGCCACAAAGTCATCAGGTGCGTTTGACTCACGCTTTATGAATCCACTTGAGATAGACGAGGCACCTTCGCAGAATCTTTGTGTAACATTTCAGAAAACATGAAGTTATTCAAAGTCTTATTTTCAGTTTTTTGTATATTTAGTTTAGCCTCGATTATTTCCTTACTTTGAGCGGTGCAGTTGGTGTCTTCTAGTAAATTTGTACAACACTGATTATATTGCTTATAGGCTATACTGTATGTTTTTTTTTAAGTTCAATAATAAGCTGATACACTCTTTTCCCTTTGTAGATTGATGTGGTGAACCAACAGCAGCGTGTGAATTGTTAGTTGAGTTACTCTCAGCATCAGCAAAGTCTGTTTGTTTACTGTATTTGCAAAGTTTATCTTACCTTTAAATCTCACGCTGCTTCTTCAGCTGCTGCTCTGCTCAGATCTGATTGGCTCAATGGGCACCTGACATCATCTGTTTAAAATTCTCTGAGTTCCAAGTCATCCTCAGACTTGTAACGTAACTCATCGGGCTTCTCACTTAAAAATGCTTGTGCGTGTCTGTGTATGCGTACACACTTAGAATCACAGATTCAACTCAAACGCAGCTTAAAAGCCTCTGTCAGCAGTTTGAGGATAAAAAATTATCTAGCGAAACAAAAAGATGTGTAAACACATGGCGCTGGAGCATCTCATACTCATTATATACCAGCCAGGATGTTACGCCTACATCTGCAGTAACAACTCCAGCTACAGCAGGAACAGCTCATGAGTTATTGATAAAACAAGCTGCACTCCCCGAGAGAACAAAATCCTGAAACAGCTGCTACTTTACTCATTTTCACAGGGAGGCATTTACATTTTAGTTTCTGCATGACCTAAAATGGGAAGTTTGATTCCAAAAAAAGAGAAAAACCACTATAATCTAACTAGCATTTACTAATTGCGACTACTTTTTACAGAATTGCTCTGTACAGGAAGAGTTGTAATTCATTAGCTCTCTGCATGATGTACAGGGTAATAGCTTATGGACTCCAGTGGAAATCTTGTGGTGTTTTAATCTGTCAGGTCACCATGTTGATTTAAATTCTCAAAACCTGAAATCGCCACTAAAGGCATGCAGTCCTGCTAGCAACATTTTTAGGTAAATACCAAGACAAATTCCTTGCATGTGATGTGTACGTGGCAATACATCTCTTTCTGTTTCTGATTCCTGAGGTTGTAATCCGACATAACTGTGGTAAATGTAAAATATTACTAACCTGGCCTCACAGAAAAAACTGAAATGAACTCAGCGTCTCTGATGCCAGTGACAAAGCATAAAAATATCCTGTTTTTTGTTGTTTTGCCTTCATTATTCTGTGTTTAATACTTGTTAATGTTGTTTGAAGTCACCCCTGTTTTAGATTTAGGGAATAAAACTAACTAGTAAAGCTTAAAAGAACGTCAGGATTTTCTGAGCCAGATGACACCAGATAGCCTTTGGCTTTTCCACACAGGTAGCCGTGCCTGGAGTTGGTTGGTTAGCTTTGTTCTGTGCTGTGGACACATCCTTTTGATGCTTTTTTCTCATAACAATGTAAAACTGTATTCAGAGGCAATCCTCATTTTATGTATTTTGTGTGACCGAGCTGTTCGATGTCCACTGTAGTAGTTTAACATGCTAGTGTCATGGTGCAGCTGGTTGGGCTTGGTATTATGGGCTTGGTGTCATGAACTTTGTTTGCTTTCAGCCACAAGTGTAGTGTTGGGTGGGATGTTCTGCAGTCAGGTGGTGCTTTGTGCTGAGTTCTAGTCCGTTTGGAAATGTAACACTTTTGATTCTTTTTTGAAATGCCAGTTTCTTGTAAATACTGTTTTACTGACCGCAAAGTTGGATATTTTTCCTCCCTTATTGTTTTATTACCAGAATAGATAGATGCAGCATCACTATAGTTGTACAGAATCTCCAAATTGTCACATTTATTTTACAACTTTTACTAATTTTTTACCCTTTAAAGCCTGACCGAGGAAACTTTTTTGAAAAAAGTCGGATTTTTACAAAATGTAAGAAAATAATCAAAAATAATTTTTGTATATTTATGTTTTATTACCATGTGATATGTCAAAATTATAGCAGTGTATTATTGTATAGTTATTGTTTCCACCATGGGGCAGAAGACAAGTATCAGATTGTGTACAACAGTGTTTTGAGCCAAGTTTTTACCATAAAGTGATGCAAAGATCTCAAACTGTATGTATTAAATATGATACATAAGACATTACAGTGTTAAAAGTTAAGTCAAATACATGTTAACAGTGAGTGAATGGGAGCACTTGGGAACAGACTAATCACCTCCCTGTGGCTGAAAAACAAAGCAAAGTTTTCATTTGGGACTTGGTGTTAAACTCATAAATCACCATATTCTTTCATTGTATGATGCATAAATGTGGACAAATGAATATGTATATCTTCCTTATTCCTTAAGATTATGCATAATTAAGATGCACATATGCTTTGAATAACAGGCAAAAGCAGTGTTTTCAAGTTTTTGTTTATTCCTTACACATATCATAGTCCAAATATCTCCAAAGGCAGTGGTTAAAAAAATTATACACTACACAAAATGTTACCACTATACCAATGTAGAAAAGTGTAGCCAGATAAATTATATTGGAAATGGGCGCTGTCATTTCCCCCATGCTACACTGTTTGCCTCCAGAGCTGGTGTTTTTTGACAGTGGATATGTGTGTTAGAGATCTCAGACAAATGTGAGAATACTAAAGACAGCATGACTCACATAACTGATCATTATTTAGACTATTAGAAAAGCAGTGAATGATCACGTCAAGATAATGACAGATTAATCTGTCAGATCTTTTGGACAAAACATGTCTGACTTTGGAGTTTTGCAGTAACGTTCAAGTTGAATATAAAGCAGCCAATCTCAGAAAATCATGGACAGTTTTCTGCTGCAATCATCACATCTTTTTGCTGAAAATCTCTTTTCTTTCTCTCACTAATGCTTCCCACTCAGTTCAACTCTTTGTCTCACTGCCGCTATCGATCTCCATGCCGTCCTGCCCACTGCAGTTGACCCTTTTCCATTTTCTTCTTTCCCACCTCCACATTCTCCTCTCCATACCTCCCTCCACAAAATTGTCACTGTCTCGCTTTTCCTCTTTCCCCTCTATTTCTGTATTTATGCTTCCCTCCCTCTCCCCCCATTACTATTTCCCTCATCACCCATGTAATCCCTTTCAACTCTCCCCCCTCCCTTGTCCTGTTTTTCACCGGCAGCATCGATCATCTCAGCCTCTTCCTTTCCGTTCCAACATTCAGATCCTTGCTGTCCTCTCCATGCTCTCTTACCCTTGTAGTTGTATTTCACAAGGTTAAGTTATGAATTGTTGAAGTTAACAAGTCACTGGTGTCCTTTGGGAGCTCCCTGCTGCTATGCTTTGCTTTTAGCCCAAAATGAGATGTGGTCCCCATGCTGGTCTGTGCGCTTGCCAGACTTTGACAGAAATGGCAAAAAACAAACAAACAAAAAAACTGTGACAGAGGAGGGGGATTAAAAAGCCTTGAAATAGAAATGAAAGCAATGTAGCACAGACAATTTGTATTTGTCTTTGGACCTTTTTTTATATGCATGCATGAATACTTGGATGTTTATTCAGGTATTAAAGGCATTAATGTGGAATAAGCAGGCAGGGTTCTGTTTTAATGCTATTCTGTTTCTGATTGATTTATAATGTCAGTGGATACATAAAGCTCTGATATCATCACAAAAGTGTTGGAAATTTCTCTGCCCTTTTCCAGGTGGACGTCAGGGAAAGATGCCGGTGACAGCGCTGGAGTCTTTCGACCTGGAGATGAAGAGCTGGACACGTTACCCCTGCATCCCCAGCCGGAGGGCTTTCTCCTGCTGCGCCATGAATGAGCGAAGCCTCTTCAGCCTGGGGGGCCTTCAGCAGCCCGGCCCACATAACTTCTACTCCAGACCTCACTTTGTCAGCACCATGGAAGAGTATGACTTAGATCAAGGTAAGAGTTGATTAGTGTCTAAAATGCTCTTAAATTTTTTTTTGATTTTAGTTCTCTCTGACTGGCAGCTCAAATTATTATGCAAATTTTTCATGATGTCATTAAGTAATGGAAGTAGCACTACAAACAGGAAGTTCAGAAGCAGTTTGTTTTGCGAGACAGAATTACTTAATCAAATCCTGCGTATATCACAGATGTGCAAACACCGAAGTTCTTTCAATCACTTTCTGTTTCAGTGAAATGTGAGGAACATTAACAGAATAATGGCGGCTGTGTGAATGAATTAATGCAATGGCTTTAACAGGCTACTAATACCTTTAATGTTATGCATCAAAAAAATCCTTGTTTCATTTCAGCCTCATTCTGATCGCAATAAGTGGTCTGGACAGGCCATTTTTTGATGATTGGTATCAGGGTCACTGAACCTCAACTCCTGATCTGTGCTGTCTACAACCATCATGCCACAGTTTTTATTGGACTGTTAAATTAAACAAGATAATTGTCTATCTTCACAACTACAAGGATTGTATGTATAATCTTGGCCTCAAAAGAAAGCCAAGACACGTGAGATTATTACAGAAGCTGTGTCAGCTCCTGGTACTTTACCGTATATGGTGCGCTGAAGCGTCAGCAAGGTGTCAGCCATTGTATCAGCTCATGTCGGGTTAAGACCACATAGGGTAAAAGCCTGTGAGTCTACCTGTGTGAGTCCACCGAGCGAAGGCATGAGCTATAACCTCCATACAACCAAGTCAACGCACACTGAGCTTCAAACCTATCCCTGTCAGATATCAGTACAGACCAAGATGTATCACCATAGACAACGCAATCTGCAAAACCTGTTCCTTCCAATGGCATTCACGTTGGCCACATCTTCTATTACATTCGGTCTCTGGAACTGCCAGTACAAAGTGGACAAAACAGAATTCATCAGTTCATTGATAAATCTCTCAGACATTTCGGTCCTATCTCTGACGGAGACCTGAATCTGCCCAGAAGACACAGCTACTCCAGCTGCCCTCTCCGTTAATGCAGAACTCACCCAAACACCTAGCTCTGCTAGACGAGGAACAGGCATTCTTATTCCTAAAAAGTGGAACTTCACTTTTCTCTGTCCTCTGGCTAACTGCTCATTACTTGAGTATCAAGCAGTAAAGGTCTCTTTGTAGATTCTATTCATCAGTCTTAAAGTCACAAAGTAACCCAGGTAATCTACTCAGTCAATTATTTTACCATTTGAATAATATGAATAGATGTGAAGGAGGAGGTTGCCACCTAAACAAAACATTGCAGTCATTTTTCTCACAATGCGTTCAGCTATGAATGGGAAAAAAATCTGATCTGCTCTGTACTCACAGTCCAACTCTTGTTTGATCTCTGAGCTGCTGCTGATGATATTGAAGGTTCCCAATCAGTGAACAAATCATGCAAAATGTCCAATTGTTGGATATTTTTCTGCAAAGATGTGGATCATAAAAAATGTGGTAGCATAAAACATAATTGAACTGATGCATATGAAGTATGGAGGTGATAAATCTTCTGGTTGAGATGACGTCAACACCTTAGTGTTTAAAGTTGCTCTTATGGTGCGTTCCATTTAACTTGGAACTGGGAAGTCAGAATGACATCACGCCCGAGTTAACAGCGTTCCAGTTCACAATTCGGGAAAAAAGGTGGCAGCTTCCACACTTAACCATTTCTCAGGGGCAATTGCTGTATTAAACCGGCAAAGCAACTGAAATAGAACGGCAAAAGCTGTTTCTAAGCGGCAATTGCCGTTTTACAACAACAGCATTGTGGTTCTTGAAAATTGTGAATTACACTAAAGAAGCATCCCCCTACATTTATATCAAACAATACTATGTGTACGACTGATTTAGTTCAACAAAAACTGGTCAGAAGTGCAAATAAATGTGATATTACAGGGGCTTTCTGCACTGAAAAAACACTGGGCGCGGCCATCTTTAAACATAATATCGGAGGTTGTGAGGATATCTGACTTTCCGAGTCAGAAATCCTCACAGGGGGCCGTTCCAGTTGAAACTTCAAATGGAATGCAGCAATAGCAATAATGTAGTTTTAACCCTGTAGCGTAGTCATATTTTAAGAATAGCATGTGAAAAAAGATTAATTACACAGAGAACAGGAGGTTCTCTGCTATGACCAGCTTTGATTAGCCAACATTATTATTTCGTACAATTGTGCTTACAGCACATTTTCTCCAAATCCCATTTTCAGCACCATGAAAACAGAACGGAGCGTCTACCTCATGTGTGGCATTAGGCTTTAATTATGTCAATTATTAACAAAAAGAGACTTTTGATGTTCCAGAAGGTTTTAAGCAGCTATGTGAAAAATTATAATCTTTTTTTGATAAAGAGGAAAAATCACATCCCCGTTGGTGTGATGGATTTAAAATAAATTTAAAGGGATTATTATTACAGTTGAACCTTTATGTAACTCATCAAGTGGGCTGAATTCTTCCTGAGGGTTTTTTATGTGACAGAAGGTACAAAGCTGAACATACATTGGAATAAAACCAGATTTTTTCTTTTTTTTAACCGACATTGTGTCAACAGTATATCTGTAATAGTTATATTTAACTGTGAGTTTATGGTGTCTGTTTAATGTTACAGAGAGTTTCTTTTATTTGTATGGCAGAATTTTGCTATTATTAACTGAGCCTGACAGCATCTCTCATCTTCTGCACATGAAGTAGAAGAAATCTGTTTTCCAGTTGGCTCTGACAGATGAGTCAAACACCACTATCAGACAATTCATGAGAGACTCTTTACGCTACAGTTGACATTTCACAACTGTGAATGAGAGACTGCTTAGAGTTTGTCAAAGATGGATAAACACACAGAGTATTTAACTGATTCTAAAAAGAATCCTTTGTATAATGTATCAGATGGGCCATCTTGCAGCATCCTCTAAATCAGGGGTGGGGAACTTTGGCCCTCATCCTGCAAGTTGTCCACCCATCCCAGCTCCATTCAAATGAATGAGCCACTGTTATTGGCTGTCTGATCTATTTGAATTGAATCAGGTGTGTTGAAGCAGGGATAGATGGAAAACATGCAGGAATGTGGCCCTCAAGGACAAGGGTTCCCCACCCCTGCTCTAAATGTGGGGTGTTAAAACTGGTGGATTCTTTTCACGTGGAGACAAAGCACCTACATGCCCCAAATCCGCTTTTCTCCCTGAGATAACACCAAAATCCAATTTTTTTTTTATTTAACACAAAAAAGAGTGCTATTTTTGTTGTTAATGCATTAAAGGTAGCGTAGGAGATATTTTCCAGGAGTATTTTTTACTATATTGCTTAAAATCCCCTTCACACGCTGATTGCAACCAATTAATTAAATGAAAAAAAATGAAATATTTCAGTCACCTGTGGAACGGACATGACTGAAAAAACACCATCCAATCCTTATAACCAGCCCGTTGTAAATGATTGGATGGTGATATGTCTATCAAACTCAACTATCATTTGTCCCTCCCACTTCCATGTGTTGCTCTTAAGCCGCTTTCAGATTTGCATTGCAGAATATGTGCGGTAATGTCCATCCGCTCTTTAACCGGAGTTGTCTTTTCAAACATATTTCTTCCTCCTGGACTTTTAACGTCCCGGCTACGTTCAGATATGGGGAAATGTTCCGGATAAGTCGATTGTCGAAACAGGGTAGTACGTCTTTGTATTGCGACTTGTCCAGAATATTTCTTGTGCGTTCAGGCAAAATGACGTGCCGCAACATTTTCGCTCCTATGACATGGATTAGCAGGTAAATGTCCGCTACAGCTCCGAGGTAAAAGAGCGGAACATTTGTCTGAATGTAAACGGTACAAAGGGAAAAGTCAGCAACATTACCGCTTTTCAGAGCAAGTCTGAAAAGGGCTTTAAACATATGGAGTTCCTGCGCTCTGGAGGCGTGGCTTCGGGGAAAAGTCTGAAGAAAGGGGTTGGACTTTTGAATTGTGTACTTTCGAAATGTAGCTTGTTTGAAATGTTTATCCACGATCCTACCCTACCTTTAATGTGTTCCAAAAATGAAGGTGCTAATTTCACAGTTTTATCTCTGAATTAATGGTTTACTACTACGACGATTTGGTATCATGGCGACAGTGGAGATGATCATTATCACGTACATTCTCAGAAAGAGCAGTGCATGGCGGTGGTCTGTGTGGCCATTCAGTATGCGAGTTCTGCTGGGCAACATTGCCCCACAATTTCCAGTGGAATTTATCTGCTTACTCCGTTGAGGTATGCATCTGCAAGCTCTCTGAAAATGTACCAAAATATGCATGAAATGAACACAGGATAGAGCAAGCCCCTCCCACCCCACCCTTTTTTTTTTTAGGGCCCTGTGACTTGTGCAATCTGAAAAACACAGACTGAATTGTGATATTTGACAATAAAATTGAATCAGATTTAAACCAAGGAATATCATGGTATTTACTCAAATTGGGATGTGATCCGTTTTCCCTTCTAAACTTAGAGTTTTTCAGTGTCTCAGCCAAATGAATAAAAAAAGAAAAGAAGAGAGTGAAATGTATTGACCGCTGTAGTCTCCTGTTTGTGATATCGTCTGTACTGGCAAGACCCAAATCTCCCCTAGAAAGTCAGCAACGGCTTAGAAATCAACAGAAACAACAAAGTTGTTTGAGAAAGTAAGAAATGCTACCCTTAGTGGAGCTTGAACAAATTAAAAGATGCCTCTGTTTCTGGTAAACCGACACAAACAAGGAGTAGCGTTGTCAGAAAACCAGAGCAGAAAACCAGAGCAGAAAACCAGAGCAGCTTCTATTAAACCACTCACCCTGAGTGTTTGAGCTGCAGCTGGAGGCTGTCCTGGAGAAGATCCAAGAGAAAAATATAATTCTATGTCAACAAAACCACTTGTAGGAGCAACTGCCAAGTATTGAAAATAAAAATAGTGATTTAAATAAGGGAAAAAAAGGATGCTTATGGCGTGAAGTTCAACTGGTTGAGCAGTCAGATCATATACAGACTACAGCTCCTCCATACAGCTGCTGCCGCAGGCCTGAATCCCGACCTGAAGCTGCTAATTACCCTTTGATTTGAGTCAGGTGTGTTGCAGCAGGGAAACCAGGATTGTAGATCCCTTCCACTGATCCAAAGAAAATTATATTGTACTATTGAATTGTTGAAACTTTGTTTTTGAGTTTTTTTTCCCCAAAAAAATCTGTTTATATAATAAAGCATAATGTAAGGGGGGAAAAAAACTGAAAACATAACAGATTTCATAGGGCCTGACTTAATGAGGTAAGGTAAGAGTAAAACAACATCAGACTTTAACATGAAAGACTGCTGTGTGTTTGCAGTTTCATAACGCCCAACAATATTTTTTTTAAACCTTGACCAAAATTACTCCACAACCAACAACAAAAAAAAAAAAAAATCCAATTAACCTTGAAGAAAAAAGTAGCAATTTACCAGTTTAGTATAACACTCCCAAAGATCGGTGATTGTCTTTTTCCATTATTCCTTTCTCAAAGTCCTGATCAGCAGTAATATGATTCTTTAAAGCAAAGAATTAATATAGAGCAGTTTTCAACTAAAGGCAATCTGTTCCCACTACCAACATGTCACATACCAAAACCTGGTTAAGAGCCCACTTGAGAAAGTGGTTTTCATGTAATTTTTTTTGCCAATCCTAGTCATTCACTTTGATGAATAACCTTAACCAAGAACTTTTAATTGTCTAAATATAACTAACTTTAATGCATGATGAAGTCATAGTGATACAGTGGCTGCTTGTTAAAATGGGGTGCTGGAGCTACACCCCCACCAAGAAGACTACTGTGCTTAAACATAAATCAATGCATAATTCAAAACAATAAAGTATATTTAAACTGATTACTCATACAGTGTTCCTGCTGGGTTGACTGTGAGTTGATGTTTCATGGGTGAGAAGGCACTGGCCAAATGGGTGTGTATGTGAGACCTAAAGGGTTTTGGCAAACAAGCTCTCTTATTGGTTCTGTCAAGATTTTCCCTGGAACACAGGTCTCTGCGGCCCTGGCCAATCAGGATTGTTTTAGGTTCTTTATTTATTCAGTGAGATTGATTCTACACCTGTCAATTAAAATCCCACCTCTGGAGTCCAAATGTGAAAGCACATATGTCATAGCACTAAGTGGATGATGAACAAAGCCATACGAGTAGGCCTGTCCCAATAAGCAATAAGTCAATTAATTACACGGTAAGAAAAAAATGAACGCAATAAGTTTGCTTCTCAATAATTTTAATGGTCTCAAAATGACAACATTAGCACTTAGAGCAATTTTATTGTTTATCGCAATAATGTCTGAGACAATTAATCACATAGCAACATTTGTTATTGTGACAGGCCTACACATGAGCAGAAAAACCTGAGGAGAAAAATGGTAGCTTCATGGGAAATTAAAGAAAATTCTGTCATTTCTTTCAGAAAAATCTTTTCACATGGGGTTTACTTGGAGAAATAAGGAGGATAAATGATCTTGGCCTAGACCAACCAGATCCAGCAGCAGGCAAGTGGCCAAAGACAGAGTTAGACCTGAGGCATCATAATTAGAATGACAATCAGAATAATCTTTATTGTCATTGTGCATGGAACAACAAAATTTGGATACTCCACATACAAACTGTAAATACAAAAAGCATGAAAATATGATAGTGAAGGTGTCACTATGTAACAAGTTACAAATGGATAATGTGCTGGATAAACATTGGTTTAAAAAAATGGAGAAAATCCTTCTGATCCGTGAAGAAGGCACATTTTGTAAAGTAGCCAAAAATGACATACAGCGAAAATATTAACAGCAGACGGTTGCCAAGCTGTCTATTATCTAAACAAGTCCTCTGGTAAGAAATATAGCAGGAGCTGATGTTTTCCAACTGTTGCTATGAGCAATATTGTTTGCTTATCCCTGTTTCCTGAGAAACAACTGTACTAACAGACTAGCTTAGTTCACCACAGTCAAGTGGCCTATAGACGAGAACCAGAACCACTGTGGTTGAACATTCATGGCAGATCAGAACAAACAGAGATAAAGTGTGGAATAGGCTCAGGGACATTAGTTAGTGTCTTTTATCCAGCTTTTTATAGCATAATTTACATGCTTAGAGTGAATGGTGACGCTCATACAAAGAATATGCCGTCCTGCTGCACAGAACTAAAACGCTCAGAAGACTTCAGCAGCTGCAGACTCCACAGGTTAAGTAACCCTCCAGGAAAGCTGCTAAATATGAGCGTGGATGCTGAGAGGATAGTCAAAGAGAGTTTAGGTTTATTTCAATACTTTACCGGACAAATATTCTGCATTAGACATGGTTCTAATGCAGATTCTGCCTACAATAACAATAATGATAGTAATAATCAAGCTCTTTTGGGGAGGTGAAATGTGATATCGTCTCTCTTTTACACTTACACAGACCTTTTAATCCTTCCTCGGTTTGATTTCAATGGAATCTGAAAAGCCTCCTGTCATGACTTGAATTCTTGAGTAAACACAAGATTTAATCGAAAAACGTTACTTCTCTGAGCACAACTCATTTTGATGTGTGGGCGTGAAGGACAAACGATCCCACAAGAAGATGCGAGTGAAATTCCTAAACAGCAGCGGTTTTATTTTAACACTCAAGACCTTTAAGATTTTCCAAGTGTACATTTCATCTCTGACTGAATCTGTTCAGTCCCTCAGAGCTTACTGGTTGTGTGCAGCCTGAAAACATCCACACTCAAACGCTGATGATTCATAGTCTTAGACATACAGATAAATATGGGGCCATAGTTCAAAGCTGTCGGCGGTGAGTCGTGATTTGATTCGGTTTGACTGACATTTTTAGTTGGACGAAGAAGAGAGAACAAAGTTTGGAGTTTCAGAAAACGTGACAAAAATGGAGGAAAGAGAGTGAAAACTAGTAAATGTGGCTAAAAATATCAATGTTTTTTGGAAACTGACTAACCATTAATCCCTTTCTGAGATTTTACATTTTCACAGTGGATTTAAGTTGTAAACTTAACAAATTCTTTAAATAAATTCAATATAAAAGCAAAAGTTTCCCAAATTAGTGGATTGTGAAGTATATGGCAGTTTCCTCTCCTGAGGCACACATGTGCCTAGGGTGGGCAGATTGATCCAAATATTGATAATAGCGATACCAATGTTGGTATTGATATTATCGATACTAGTGTGATAAAATAGATACTTTAATGTAAGGCGTGAAAAATGTCAGAATCTCCATAAATAAGGATGATTAAGTAGTTTGTGATGGATTTGGTTCACAGCTGTGACAAGACACTTTCATACCCAAAATCAGATTCTCTTGCCGAGATAATGGCAAGTTTGGATTTTTAAAATAGCACGAGTAATAACTGTTTCGTGACACCTGATTATAAAAATGATAAATGTAGGACTTGAAAATGATCACAAAGTTCATAGATAAGGAGGATAACATATTTTTTGGCGGATCCGGTTCACCGCTGTGACAAGGCACCTACATGCCTAAAATCAGCTTCTCTCACCAAGATGAGGCTAAATTTGGATTTTCATGCCACAACAAATAATTTTGTTGTTCATGCGTTAAAAGATCAATGCATTAATTCCACAGATTAATCTCTTTTCAATACGGCATACATTTTGACCCCCTCATTAAAAAGTATTGTATCAATGATACTAGCCCTTTATTTACTTGATATCAGATTGATACTAAAGCTCACATACCCCTACATATGCCGATAGTACATCTCCATCACGTTCACCATGAGTTTGAGAGTCTTGAGGTGAGTTGCTGATGTGTTAAAATATCAGTCATGAGTCTTTATTGTCTGTACACCACATGAGCAAGATGGAAGCTGTTTAAATGATTTATAAAAAAATCTTATAAAAAATCTTGATGTGCCACAATTTTATAGCAGTTTTTTGTGCATGGACAATTTTGGCCATGAAGGTCACCAGAGGGTACTAAATTTGAGGAAGGCATTAAGGGAACATACTTTGAATTCTGGTCAAGGAGTAAGACAAGAAAAAGCAAACCATCAAAATCCAAGATAAAGTGTGTATTAAGGCAGGTTCTACATGATTTCTTTCGTTTTTCAGGTACCTGCTTTGTGGTATCTGCGTGTTCTCTTCACTCCGTCACACATTTTTCTGAGTCTGCATTCAATTTCCTTTTCCACCCTTGTCATTGTTTGGGATTAAGTGTTTTATCTCAGTCAATCTCTTTTTCATTTCTGTTGCTTTGAGTGTTTTCTTGCTGATGTTCAGGGCCAGCATCACTGTGATTGACATGCTGAGATTTTAGATCTCAGAAGCAGAGACACTAGAGATGAAAGTACCACAAGGTTATTCATCAAAGCAACAAAAGACACAACAACAGTGACATATTCACACATATTCTTCCTCTTCATCGAAGACAAAGCACAGAAATGGTGAGAGAGCTAAGAGAGACAGAGACTGAGATCATGAGAGGACAAAGCCTTTTGTTTGATTTCGAAGCCTACTGCAATGTTTGGCAAAATTTATCAAGAGAATATTCGTGTTTGATGGTGTGAAAGAGAGCTTTTATATGATTATGGTCTTTAATGGAGGTCACGGCCCTCTGGGCTTTTGCTAACACAGAGCAGGTTCATTACCTGTTCACTCTTACTGTTGTAAACTGTATTAATCAGGGTGATTTGCATTTAAATGTCCTGCATGTCAGATGTCAGTACTGCCGAAAAGCACATCAGCAAACAGGGTTGATGGATGCTCTGGTGCTCACTGTCAGAGAGTTGAGTCTGTGAGGAAGATACAGGATCATTAAAGAAAAAGAAAAATCTCTGGTAGCTTAAGTGATAACATGAAGCTACTTTGTAAATGAAGGCAGCTTTGTTTCAGATCAGAAGATCTATAAAGATTCTCCTCATATCAATGACTGGGTAAAGTTGGATAATAATGGATGTGTTAACCGTTTAGTTAATGTGACGGTAGCATGCAGTTGTCTGTAAGAATTTATTTTTTTCTTCTGTTTTTCTTTGATTTATTTAATTTCTTTTAAAAGTTTCTTTTTAATGTACTTTTTTGAATGCTTCTTCTGCACCCCGCTGCAATGCTTCTAATGTTTTATATAAAGCACCTTATTTTGTCTGGTACATGAAATGTGCCATACACATAAACTTGTCTTGCCTTGCCTAGCCTAATATGCTGAGTCATGTTGTCAGCATTTAATTTATTTAGCCCGAAGTGGTTTACCTTTAAATGTCAAACTTTTTTTTGTGTGTGTGTGTGTGTGTGTGTGTGTGTGTGTGAAGTAAATGAATAAAGAGGATATTCAGTTCATAGTCAGTACTCGCCTGACAGAATAAACTAAAATCATCTTATTAAACATGTACATGCACATCTCAAAGGTGCAGTGTGTAATAAAATCAAAAAGTTCAATGACAGAAAAATGCAAGTTTTTTTTATTTCTATCTAATTGCTTTACTAAAATAACTGTTGTGTTTTTATCCTCTTAGAATGAGCCATTTAAATCTACTTGCTGTGGGTCCGCTTACATGGCAGCTGCCTGATTTGTTCCACCGTTTTTACTTTGGTGTCTCTGAATGGACACCAATGTGTGTGAGGTGAGAACCTTCTGAGCTTTAAATCTTTTAATTCAATATTTCCTATTGAATAATAGTATTTATAATCAGTATTTTACTTATTCATTTCATATATTATTTTCTAAACTATTTCTATTATTTTCTAATTGTTTTTACCAACTTATTTATCAAACTTATTACTTATTTAATAAATTTGTATTCTTTGTACAAACTTTGATATTTAACTCTTGTTTTTTATACAATTTTGTAGTGTCCTATTTTATTTGATTAACATCTTTTATTTAAATGTCCAGTTTCTCCAATACTGTCGTATTATGTCCTGATCTTAAATATGCTCATACATTCTCTTTAGTGAAATATCTCCAATTGCTTTTAGCCGACTGGACATAGATTGTTTTGATTAATGAAGTGATTAAACGCCCACAGTTGTGCTACTGCAAAGGATGTCAGACTAATTAACCTCCTGCTGTAATTTCCTTAATGCATCAGCAGCTATTTTACCAAATTGAGTCATTTTACTAATAGAAAAAACAAACAAAAAAAACAAGAGGACATGGGTGTGAGGAAAAAAATGGTCAGATATTTTCTCAGCATTTTGCACAGTGTGACTCCAAGTACAATAGTAAGTCTTTTTTACGTAAAGACAGACATGCTACGTGTCAACAAGCTAACTTGCTAACATATAGGTGCTTAGAATGGAATAATTTACCATTTCAATCTCAGCTCTTAAGGTTTTAACAATGTCTAGAGGTGGAAATTGAAATCGAACGGATCACTCTCACCCTTCTCTCGTATTCCAGCTGAATATTTGAAATTATGCTCGGCATCCTGTTCAGGGAAAATATGATAGTACAACATAGACTTTAAAGTGGACAATCCTCGTCATTGGTTGATGTGAATGGGGTTTTTGGTGAGGCATAAAAATGAAAATGATTTTTTTCATGCGTTTCCATTGTAATAAGAAAATAGTTCTCATTATCATTTGGGCTTTCAAGTGATGAAAATGATAATAATGATCTATTCTGTGATTATATTCTATCATTTTTTGTGGTGAAAGTTTAAAGATAGTTCGGTTCACGGTGCTTCAGTCAGAGAAGTAAATTTATGATATAATCAACATTAGAGACTTTAAATAAAGTTGCCTGATTGTGCTCTGAGATGGCGACTTTTAAGTTACGTCAGAAGCTGCAGTCTGTAGATTCTCTCCCAGCCCCACTGAGACTTATCTGCTGTCCATTTTCCAAGGGAGTTTTTAATCGGCCACAGGCAGACTTACTCAGTTCACGTCTGAACTTCCGGTCGTGTGTGGCTTGTCAGGTTTGGCTGTCAGTGTGACTGCAGGCTCCTGCTTTAGCTGCTAAATGCTTTGTATGGAGCTGATTATTTCAGGCTTAAAGTACTTGCATGATACAAACATTTCTTTCCGTTTAACATCTTGTTTCACATCTCTTGGTACTTTTTAGCCTTGATAGTCTTTTAGTCCATGTTTTACTTGTGTGTGTGTTTTGCTTGCAATGTCATGTGCATCTTTTTATTGTGCTGTAAGTGGTTGTAATTTCTCTTGTGCTGTTGCTAGGCCAGGACACTCTTTGTTAAAAAGATTTTTAATCATATTAAGTAAATTTTTCCTGATTAGATAAAGGTTAGATAAAATAAATATAGCAGAAATGCAGAGAACAATCCATCAATAGTTCCATTTGGTTATTTTTTTCATTTTTATCTCTAAGTTGAATTATTAGGGCCAAGCAGTCTTTTTAAAATGCTCTTTCTTTCTGTGATTAATTAATCAAACCTTAATGCTTTATTTTGATATCTTTATTTATTATACAACATATGAAAACACCATACTTCATCTGAAGTTAGGACTGGTTTGTGGGGATTTTAATGTGTTTTCTTCAGTGACCTGCTTGAAAACATTCTTGCCATTTCTGCCGTGTCAACCGGATCTCTGAGCTCATTTGGTACCTTCGTTTTACCTCTTCTTTTGGGTAAAGAGTCATTCAGGGTTGTCGGGCTGAGATTTATTTGAAGGTTAATTTGGATTTCAGAGTTCACACAGCCTATAAAGCCCTAAAACCTCCTTCTCGCACAACTGCCTTCCAAAGATGGCGTGTCAGTCAAACACACCTCTCTTTACAGGGTTACGATTCAGGGCTTTGATCTGCCAGCAGATTGCTTGTCCAAAGAATTTCTGACACATTTCTGTCTTTCATCCTCCTTTCTTCTTCCAGCTTGGCTGTATGGACTGACAACAGATTATCATCCAGTAAAACCATTCAAAGACTCAACTTTGAAAAGCTGGCTAACCTTTTAAAACGTATTGCATCGCTACTGGTCATCTAATATCTGGATTTGTGAAAACACCTAGAAAAATTGAAGGGCTGTTTTCCAGAAACTAAATGGTCTCCATGGACTTTTGTTGTTTGTTTGGTGTTGATAAAGAAAATGAGCTGGAGGGCCATCTGAGGAGCATGTCTGAGCTGCAGCTCACAGATGAAAACCAAGACACTTTCTTTCAGAACTCTGCTGGTCTGGTTGTTTTTAAATATAAACACCTAAAACAGGTCACTTTTCTCTGATTATATATACACCGTTCCTTCTGGCATTACATACCAAAGCCAAGTGGTAGTGAAAGCTCAGACACAAATAAGACTCATTACAGTCACTAACTTCCCTCTACTGAGTGTTAGAGCAGGTGGTTCCAACCAAAACAGAAGTTTTAAGTTCTCTACCGGCCAAAAGTTATATGACACTATCACAATTTTTCCCTTTTTAAAAAAAAACAAACAATTGAAATTCAAGCCATTCAGTGTCTACTGTGAAATAAAACCATAGAACAAATAAATAATTGTAGTTAACAAAGAAATTGTAGAAGCCATTTGTAAACCAAACCAGTTTCTACACTTTTGACTCATCAAAGAAGCCCTTGCCACGATATCACCGGAACATTTTTTACTACAATGGAAAGAAAACCAGTCCAGTGAGCCACCAACCGGGCCGTTGAGTCTCAGAAACTTGTTTTCTGACTGTGACTGCAGTGTCACAGTCTGCTGTTTCTGCTGTGACTTTGGGGTCTGTTTGACCTCTTTCTGCCAGTTTCCCCCAGTTTCTAAGTGCCTTTTGATGGTGAATGAAACTGTACTCACTGGCTACTTCACTTCAAAATGTCTCTGTTGCAGAGACACTTTTAAATATTATGATAGTCTCTATCTTTTCAATTGTCAGTTGTCTTTTTCTTGTCATTTTAATGGCAACACACTACTTTCTGGTCTACTATTCAAAGAATGCACCCAAGGATTACGTACCACAGTGTTTTCCAACACTGTTTTTATATAGTCAGATGGGACACCTATAGGAATGGGCAGCACCAACTTTTAAGGTTTGATCAACCTCATTTGTTGCATAACAGCTATTAGTTCTTATGTCATTTCATGAACTTGAAAAAGACCTAAGATAACCTTACCTTTTTTTTTTATCTCTGGCAATTTACCATTGACCTTTATACCATTTCAAGCTATTGACAGGACTTGAATTCCTTGAATCTCAATTAAAAAACTGGAAAAAATTGGGGTGTTTTAAAACTCACGGATAGTGCATATTTGAACATGTTAATCTGACTGAAATGGAACTACAAAGAGTTTGCTTATAGTCGGATTAACACAACCAGATAATTTGGTTCACCACCAAATCACCTTTACCAGTGATGATAAACTCACTTTAAAATGCTTCACAGAAAAGTCTGATTAAATAGACTTCAAGTTGCAGAAATAACTGAGATGAAAAGAAATCTAAAGGTTTTACTTTTCTTTTTTTTACCTCTTTAACTCGTTTACTATAAAATAAATAAACAAAGCAAAACTAAATACTGAAACAATATTTTCACAAACTATTTCATCACCCATTACATTATTATTACAAATCCATGTGTTTGTATCCTTACCATGTAATTATCACAGTTACAAAGTTATCAGCTTATCTCTGTGCTTTTTGACTTTTAGGCCCTGATTTATTAAAGGTTTGCACGTGTTAAAACATGTGCAAACTTGATAACACACAAAAACACACTGCAACTGATTTACCAGCGAGGATTGTGCCTGTTAAACAGGCAAAATAGTTCTGCAGTCCATTTTGCGCGTTTGCCTTGAATGAATATGCAATCTGTGCGTTTCTGCTAGAACGCACAAAATACTGGGAGGAGTAGATGCAAATATATCAGCTTTGCACGTGCAATGTGATTTACTAAACATGGAACTGATTGCGATGGCTGTTTTAGTGCCTATATTTAGCGCTTCTGAAAGGCAGGCGTTAACTGGCTCAGATACGCACAAATGGCTGCAGTTTCTGGATGAGAAGAAACAGGTCAATGCTGCAGGATTGAAGAGGAGCATCCTTCTGATTCAGAATATTTTCTCATGAGCGGTGGGTGGCAATGACTGAACTTCTGGAACAAAATCTTTACATAGAAATGGATCTTTTTTTTGGGATGTTAAAATCACAACTGTTGTTCAGAAAAATGCTAAAAGGAGGCGCATTTATTTTTGTTATGTCAATAACAACTATGGTGTTGTCATTAACAAAACATGTTTCAATTTGTGCACGTTCCTGGTTCTACAACCAGCTCTAGCGTGCCATACCCCGGTATTCCAGTTATCTGGTCCTCGCAGAAAGTGCGCTGCACCTGTTGCTCAATATTGGTCGAAGGATTCTCTTCTTTCGGACCCCAACTTGTCTTATTTGCGGAGGTCTTATCATTAGCTTTGTTTTTTGTTGTTCTTGTCTAATATCTTGCCATTTCTTTTTTACCTCATCCAATGGTTTTGTTTTTCTAACTGCATTTACTTTTTCGCAAATAGCCTCCCTTATCGCAGTCGTATTGCAGCGTATTTGTGCACACTAAATCCTCATTTAAATAATGCTGTTTGCGCCTCTATCAATTGCGCATTCAATCTTAGTCGATCACCCGCAAATCATGGAAACACAACAGGCACAATTTATTTGCGCCACACACAATTTTGTGCTCTATATTGGGGATCTTAGTAAATCAGGGCCGTAGTGTCTGTTGATTACTAAAGAGATGCAGTGAAATGTTGAAGGAAATAAAGCCAATCCACTTTGGTCACTTTTGGTCCAATCACCTTCCCTTTCTGAGCTGCTGCAAATAACAAGCTTCATTAAACAGGAGGTGGCCGTCCAGAGTTTATCAAGAGATTGTGTGAAAAGCAGCTGACATCCCAGGAGATGTTTTCCTCCCGACTAATGCAGTACAAAGACACGACTTTGCAGGCAAATCCACACACAACTGAACAGGTTGACTTGTGGGTAATTATATTTGTGCATATTTGACAGATCATCTGACTGACAGGTGCTGCAAACAACTGTAATTATGTTAAGTATGAAGCTGTTTCATGCAGAATAGGCGTAAAATATCTGTTGTCTGAGATGCTGATTAAAAGACCAGCTCGCTGTTCAGACTTTTATTGGCTTGGACACGCTGTCAGGGAGCCTTTAAATACACCCCAGGGAGCGCTGGTGATGATGGTGCTGTGTTGTCGCTTGCGTTCATGTGTGCGTGCGCCTACGTTTAATAGAATCAAAGCTTGTTGGAGGATGTTTGAAGATGATCCACATTGCAGCAGATTTACAGATGTGGTCTGAGCATCTCAGGAAGGGATGAATGAAGCTCGATGAAGGTAGGGATAGCAGATAGATTCATGATGTGGTGCAGTAGGTTTTACCATAAGCCATGTGCAGAAGATCCCAGTGAATGAGACTATGTTATCTGTCAGTCAACGCAACAAACAATCATTCAAAGCATCCAAAAGTAAGTTCAACACCAATGTTAACATTTCAATCAGAGAAAATCCTCCTGTGTGTCTGTGTGCTGCCTCTTGAATCGGCTCTCAGCACCACTGGAATGTTATAATTAAAAGAAATTATTTTTTTTTACCGTATTTTTCAAATACATTCAAAATGCAGGAAATGCCACAATGCATGAAATGAATTTGCTTGACCCATCACTGTTTTCTGAATGTCCAATAATTCTGGCATCAGAAATGTATGAGAGTGGGGAGGTTTCGCAATTTTCAACAGTCCAGCAAACATTTCATTTCCGGCATGCCCAACCTGTTTTCTTCTTGTTTAGTAGTTCTAATGACAGAGAATTCAATGTTGTATCAAATGCTTGTTTGAGGAAAACAATATAAAATTAATGATTTTTTTAGGAATTGTAATAATGAAACCATATAAGGGTTATGAGTCAGACAGCTGTTATTGCACCAGAGTTGGAAGTTTTTCACCATCTTAAAGATACAGCAACAGATTTAAGAGATCTTTGCTTTTATAGAAGGAAAAGAAATAATGGTGTTTACGTTGCAATGCGCTCTGTGTAGTGACAAGGCCTGGTGTCTCAACCTAACCTCTGTTTGGCCTTTTCAGTGTGAAACCCAACTCAAAGTAATTGGTGAAGAAAATGCGTAACACATGCCTCAAATTGTACTGAGATGAAGAAGGTCAGAGTAGTGGGGGGAGGTAAGAGGGGAACAGAGTCAAAAGTATCTGTGCAACCAACTAAGCAGGAGAGTGGCCACTTGGACCCCCTTTTTCCTTTAGAGTGGCCTTAATTCTACATGACATAGGTTCTATTCCTCAGAGCTTTTGCTCCATATTGACATAATAGCGTCACACAGTTGCTGCACATCCATGATGAGAATCTCCCGTTCCACACATCCCAAAGGTGAAATACTGGATTGAGATCTGGTGACTGTGGAGGTTACAGGAGTACAGTGAACTCATTGTCATGTTGCAGAGATGGTTGAGCTTTGTGACGTGGCCCATTACCTTGCTGGAAGTGGCCATCAAGATGCTATACTGTGGTCATAAACAACATGTCTTGACCATGTCTACATGCCTAAATGTATTAAGTTGCAGGCATGTGATTGGCTATTTGTGGTGATATGTGACCTTTGAGCGTAGAGCTCCACCTTCTGTCTGGAGCTGTGAAAGTAAAGGTATGATAGAAACCTGCCATGGTTGATAATTCAATGCTTGGTAGCACAAAGACACACAAGTCTGCTCAGGTCCTAATGGTCCATCAACAATGCACACAGTTTTTGTTCAGTTGTGTTGTGTTTGAACTTTCCATGTTAGGGGTTCAGGTATAAACAGCTGAGAACAGTGTTTATTTTACCTAGCAACAGGGAACCGTAACTAAGGGAGCCGTGGGAGTTACTAAGCTCTGGTTAGTGGTGATGATTATAGATGGGAATTCTGCCAAAAAGCACAACAGGTCTCGTCATAAGAGTGGGACAAATGAGCTGAGGATGTTTCTCCAGATGGTTTTTATTTAGTTGTGCTGTTGCAGAAAACTGTGAGCATGGCATTAGCGTTTGAGCTCTTTTAGTCTACTAAATGAGTCAAATGCATCGGGGTAGAATAGAACAGAGCCACTGCTATTTATTAATTAGGTTTTCTCCCACAAGCCCTTTCTCCTTTTTTCATCAAGAGGAAAGCTGTGAAGGCTTCCTGTACTTAATTTCTTGCCTTTTGCCTGGAAAATGCACCCCTTAGCAACATCCTGTGATATTGTATTTAACCATTTCCAAATGGTTAGCAGAAGTTTTGAAATGATTTAAACAACTCAAGCTGCTTTCAAGCAAAACCAACAAACATCTTTAATTAGTTTGTGCTGCACACATAATGTTATACTTTGTACAAAATATGCTTCAAACTTTTATCCATTTTTGTATGAGAAGCTAATTGTAGAGTATTTAAATAGCATTTTCTTGTAATATTGGAATAGGACTCAAGCTAAGAGCTTAAAATATGACCTAATATTTCTTTAATAATAGGCTTTTCATTTACATTTAATTCAACAACAAGAAAACGAAGAGTTAATGAAGCATATCCTCTCTTATGAGTCATCTAATTAGCAAACATGAAGATTTAACCTGTGAAAAGATGGAGTGGCTAATCAAGAGCTGCCATCTAAAGGAGTGATTACTCCACTCAAACCTGGCAACAGAAAGTCTGCACAAGCACCAAAAGTACCACTTCACTCTGGTGCATCAGGTGAGACACTGCAGAGAGGTAATTGCAGAGATTTTTTGTTATGAACTTCCATTAATGACACTTCATGTTAAAATGCACTAAACGTAGAGACCATTAGTAACATTAGTAACATGAATCCCATTTCAATGCCAAAAAAAGCAAGTCACAAGCACATTGTGTTTTTCTGACAGCAGATTCATGCTTTAATTTATCATTCACAGACTGTGTTTTAGGTACTTCATCTAATGCAATCTTACCACAGTGGTACATGTAGCCAGTGTCAGTATGTTATAACATAGTATAAAATATGACTTTATCCATGTTCTTTTTTAAAGAATTGAAAGAAAAAGTGAAAAAAGTTAAACGTGTTGCCACAGGCTGCTCACACTACCCTCACTGTCCTCATTTGTGCTTTGTATTTACAGTTAGTCCAACTGGACAATCGTAGTCAAGCATCAGTTTAAAAAGCTGCAGCCGCAAGGAATTATGGGACTAAATGATCTGTTTTGTTAATAAAAGATGGTCCAGTGCTTTCAGTGCTAAAGGGAAGCAATGAACATCCTTTCAGTAGAAATGAGAGCTTTTAAACAGCTCTTATCATGGCTGACCATCCGGGTCATTTCATTAATCTATAAACCTTCCGAGGGAAATAAAGAGAACTCAACCAGAACCCAATAATTACACTTTGACTTGAGCACAACATTTTAATCAGCCTATTGGCAGAGCATCATGTCTTGTAGAAAATCCAGATTGTCTTTTGATAACTAAAAATGTCTCCAAGTTACACAGTATCAGCACCAGGTTAATTCATATAAGCCAGCTTCCGAGATACCGTAAATACCCCTTTCTTTCACCCTCATGGCTTTGCAATATTGACTTTGGAGAAAGTCATTCTGTGGGTGAATAAAAGGTGAGTGTGCCATGCTAGGGGCAGGACTTTCTGGATTATAATGTTAGATTGGGTTTGGATCATGTTTCAACAGCAGGTATCAAGCACACTATACCTAGAAAAAAGTCAGAAAGCATGCAAAGGAAGATATGAGATTATGTTTGCACTGTCACCCCAAAAATGCGAAAAACACCTAAAAAAGGCATTTCCTTATTGAATTAGATGTTGTTCTTGAACTCTTTGAAGTACATGCAAAAGCATTGTCTCTTTGGAAAGATAACACTCTAAATCTCTCTCACACTTTTTCATATAAACTTATATAAACTTTCTTTCAGAAAGTCAGCCCAGGGGCGGGTCCCCGCCGGTTAACGGGTTAAAAGATCCATTTCCCTGAGCTATGATCTAAAATAAGGCTGACGCAGTGTGTTTTTTTTAAAGTGGTAACATCCCTCTAATAATATTGTCACTGTGGCTCATTTCCAGAAAGCTGATATGGGAAAACGTGTCTCGTCTTATATTGTCAAGTTCTGCACAGTGACCCATTAATTAAAATCTGGCATGTTGACACAGGGAAACGTCTAAAACCTGCAGGACACTTGAGGACCGGAGTTGTCCCTCCCTGGGATAGACTGTAGAATTATAAAACCTGCTGAATTTGTGAAGCAAACAGACTGAATAAGCATCTGCATTGTTTATCACAGTGTTTACGTGTTTACTGGTTTGCTGTTCACCCAAAAAGCTGCAATATCTCTATTTTGTTCCATGCTACATCCTTCCTGGTAAGGCCGTAGCCTGTTTAGGAGGACACGTTATACAGAAGATTTGATTCCTTTTTTTTTAATTTCACAAATTGCATCCAACTCGTTTTAGCTCCAAAACTGTTGT
The DNA here is from genome assembly GCA_037177055.1 of Atherinosoma microstoma. Taxonomy (NCBI): domain Eukaryota; kingdom Metazoa; phylum Chordata; class Actinopteri; order Atheriniformes; family Atherinidae; genus Atherinosoma; species Atherinosoma microstoma. The sequence continues at coordinate 25,373,360 of JBBBVU010000014.1, read as the reverse complement.
TTTTTTTTTGTTTTTTTTACACAGTGGCACTTTATGTTGTGTTTGTCAGTCCATGCTATTTTCCCATTGGTAACTTAGTTATAGCTAATGGCAGCAGTCACACTGCAGGACTTTAAACCTAAATTTTTGGACATTGTGTGGAATTTGTCTCAGGTTGTTTTTGGTCATGAAGGCGTTTCAACAGTCTTTGAATCTCTCTCTCTTTCTCTTTTTTTTTTAACTTCAATCAAAAACATCACATTTCGTCAACGTTGTATTCCATCTGCATCAGCATTTACAGTCTTATTGAAACAGAAAGTACCAGAACAAAGCTAGAAATGTGGAAGGGCAGATGGAGGACTCATCATCACCCTGACAGAGAAAAATGTAATGCTGGGGGCTCATGTTTTAAAGAACAGAATGGATATTAATTAATAGTTAAAAGAATGATTAGATGATGAAAACTACTAAGGTGTATTTCTAAAAACACAAACTTCTTTATAGACATGGAATAATAAGGGAGTGGTTGTTTCCTATACGCTCAGACAGCACATCTTTAAAAACATGTATGACGTGTGTTTGATGTTGATCCGAATGGCCAGACCTGAAGGCAGTAAAGGCGACAGAAGGTGAAGGGAAATGAAATGGAAGGGGAAAAAAAACTCCCACACAGGAGGCAACTGACAGTATGGATGTTGGGCATGGTCACACACTATCCGACATGGGGAAAAAAGAGTGGGCGGAGAGGATTTCCAGCTCTTTCCGTCCATCTCATAAGTAGTTTGAACACTCTGACACACATTAGCGTGTTCATCCCTGCAGGCTCTCACACGTGAATGCAGCGAGAAGCTTCTGGATATGGACTGCAGTCTCAAGAGTCCATGTTGCTCCTATCTCTGAGTAGTGGAGCTACATTGAGCTTTATCCACATCCGCACAGGAGCTCTGTTAGGTGGTGGGGGGTTGAGGTTGAGGAGTGTGACAGAAAGAAGGCCAGATGAAGGGGCAGATGAGAGAAAAGTAAGCCTTTATCATACAGAGACTGAAGAAGTGAGATGATACTTTTTGAGAAAAAGGCTGTTGTTCAGCCTGGCTTAACGCTGATATTATCCTGTGATTGCAAAGACTTTTATCAAAATTAGCCAGGCAGCCTGCTGATTGCATCTTTTCCTATTACAATGCTGCCTGCAGAATAATTACAGTGTGCAAAATTAGACTTATTCAGAGGCCACAGAGGTCTTGAGTGATGACTCAAAACCCACCAGCTGCTGACAGACTTTTTGAACTATGGATTGTTTTTCTCCCTCTGAATCATCTCTGTCATGTTTACAACCCCCCTTGAAAGTTCTCCCTTCGGTAGTCTGTGAAAAGATTTCAAGATTTGATGTTTGGATATTGAATTTTTTCCCCCTGCTTTTTTTCCCCCTGTGGTTTTGAAAGCTGTGTTTTTCTTGCAGATGCCTATCTTCTCAGCGTGTTGCTTTTACTTTTTTTTCTTCATATCTCACGATGTAAAGCTGTGTAAGCTGGCGATGGTCAAGTGCTGAAAAGGGTGAGAGGCTGGACAAAATGCGTGACTCATAGCCGAACAGACCCCTGTGGATTTTGTAATCCTTGATCCATTTGTTGAGTCATTCTCAGATTTGTATTCTTTTTTATCACGTGGAAGTAAAATAGTGAGATTAGACTTTTCTAGTTTAACAATTGTTTATGCTGAAGGCCCTTAAATACTCCGCGAGGCCACAAGAATAAAATGACATCATTTTGTACTCGAGGATGTGGTTGAGGACAGTTCTCGACTCAGCTGGCAGAACTTTCTTCTAGTGGGACTCCGAGAAGTTTTGTGTGATTGGTTGGACATTTCAGGTGGGCGTGGTTGACATGGAAAAGCATGAAGCAGAAAGTTGTCACTTCTCCATTTCTACTGATGCAAGGTTGAACGGATAGTTTTAATTAACAACTGACTGAGGTGGTGAGAAAGTACAAAAATATATTGGTTACACGTGGTATATAAAGACACAGATACCGCCACATGAACAACCCCGCCCTGCCACAGACCAAGTTTCATGTTAAATATGAAGTAACCGGGTCAATTGCTCATTGCTCATAAAGACACAGACGACCCCCGCGCAGTAATCCCCACCCCGTCTCAGACAAAGCTTCTCGTGGAGTATGAATTGACCAGACCAAAACAAACCTTTTTCTTCTTGAGGCCTCGAGAACTAGAACAAAGTTCTCGCTTCTTGTGGAGTATGTAACAAGCTTAACTATGTTTAAGTGCTGCAGTGATGTTCAGTCTTCATGGTGAAAACTGAAAAAAAGATGTATTTATCATTCACAGGTAGTTTCCCTTACAGAAAAACCACATGCGCTCCACATGTGAACCACATGGAAAACATTTGGATCTGAGGCCCAATAATTGGCCCAACCACATGGCAAACATGTGGTTCTGGAACATTTTCATGTATTAGACATGTGATTCACATGTGTATTACATATTACATGTTTACATGTGCACCACATGTTAATCACATGTGGTTCAATTATAAACCACATGTGGTTCAATTATAAACCACATGTGTCAACCACATGTCATCCACATGTTCTTTACATGTGTAAAGAACATGTGTGGATCACGTGGTTGACACGTGGATCACATTAAAACCTTCCAAATCCACATGTTTGTAGCCACGTGGATCACATGTGGTCACATGTGAAAATCGTGTGGTTTTTCTGTAAAGGTTCACTTTGGTGGTTCTTTCCTATCGATCGATTTTCCTTCATTTAGCTAAACATTGTTTAAAAAGACTGCAGAAATGTGCTTTTTCTTAATTCTTGGCAATTATTGGGCCAATTCTTTCTTCAGATAAACAAACAAAAAGGCAAATTGCTTTTAAAACCTCAAATTCGGACATTTGAAAACTGTTTTCTAAGGAGTTTTTGTCAGCCAGGCTCCAATGAGGCTCTGTGTGATTTAGGAGGATATAATGTTCTTATAGCTGAGCTTAGTTTTTCATGACTGTTTAATGGTTGCATGTTTACAGTAATTTCCTGCAAAATGAGAAATGGCCACTGGAGTAAAACTTTGACTGCAGTCAAAGGAAGGAGAGCAGTTTTTCTTACAAATGCTTTTGAGGAAAGCACTGAACATAATCCAAGTCTCTGTAGAACTGTTGAGCCTTTCTTGTTCAATAAAACCTGTTATGATTATGTTATAATGAGTTTATGTAATATTTATTTCACTTGTCATCCTTTTTTTATTCCAATCTATTCTACAGTCATTTAGCAGACGCTTTTCTCCAAAGTGACTTACATCTGAGAGTGAGAACAACACAAGCAAGAAATCAAACAGGAGGGGACATCATAGTTAAGTGCTAGTCAGAGTGCTTTGAGTCCAGTTGGACACAGGTGCTGCCGTGTAGTGCTAGAGGCAGTGCTTTTCCCTCCCCCTCCCTATAATAGTCCCTTTGTTTAATTACGAGATCACGATCACACAATATTATCTTGGGTGTAGGTGTACGCTGCTTGTTCAGTGCTGAGCTGTGCTGAAGAGCTGGACAAATCTTTCTAGTCTTTAGCTTGCTCTTAAAAGTAGATAAGGACTCTGCGGATCAGACAGAGTTCGGTAGATTGTTCCACCACCGGGTAACAACAGAGGAAGAGTCTAGCTACTGATTTTGCGCCACGTTGTGGGAGCACTAGCCATCTTTCACAGGCAGACTGTAACTCTCGACAGGGAGTGTAGCTCTGGATAAATGAGTGAAGGTAGACAGGAGGCGTTAGGGTTATTGTTTTGTAAGCCAGAAGCTGAGCTTTAAATTTGATGCGCGCTGCAACTGGAAGCCAGTGAAAAGCGATTAGCAGCGGAGTGACCAGAGTTCCTTTGGGCTGGTTGAAGACCAGTCGTGCTGATGCATTCTGAATCATCTGAAGAGGTTGAGCATGCAGGCAGGCCTGCCAGTAAGGAATTGCAGTAGTCAATACGTGAGATGACCAGAGCCTGAACCAAAAGCTGTGTTGTGTGTTATGTCAGGTAGGGTGTGATCCTCCTGATGTTGTAGAGAGCAAATCAGCAAGACCGGGCAACCGCGGCAACTTGGACCTTAAAGGTCAGCTGGTTAGCTACCATGACATCAAGATTCCTGGCAGAAGACATAGGTACAAGTGTGATTGAATCTAACTGCATGCTTATCTGCAGGGGTAAGGAAGGACTGGCTGGACAGACAACAAGCTCGGTCTTAGACAGATTTAATTGAAGGTGGCGTTCCTTCATCCATGCAGAGATATCGGCAAAACCCTCCTCTCCAGGACCCCCGAATAGACCTTAACAGGGAGGCTGAGGAGTGTGGTCCCCCAGTAGTTGGAGCATACCCTCCCGTCCCATTTCTTGAAGAGAGGCACCACAACCCCAGTCTGCCAATCCAGAGGCACTGTCCCCGATGTCCATGCAATGCTGTAGAGGCGCGTCAACCAGGACAACACCACAGAATCAGGAGCCTTAAGAAACCCCGGGCAAATCTCGTCCACCCCTGGGGTCTTGCCACCGAGGAGCTTTTTAACCACCTCAGCAACTTCAGCCCCAGAGATAGGAGAGCCCGCCCCCAGGTCCCTCGGCTCTGCTCGCTCTTCTGAAGGAGTGCTGGTGGGATTAAGGAGGTCTTTGAAGTATTCCTTCCACCGACCCAAAACCTCCTGAGCCGGAGGTGAGAGTTGAAGCTCCTTCTGACAGGGGACTCTGTCAGACACTCCCAACAGTCCCTTACAACATGTTTGGGCATGCCAGGTCTGACTGGCATCTTCCTTCACCATCTGAGCCAACTCACCACCAGGTGGTGATCATTTGACAACTCTGCCCCTCTCTTTACCAGAGTGTCCAAGACATGCAGCCACAAATCCGATGATACGAGTTCAAAGTCGATCATCGAACTACGACCTAGAGTGTCCTTGTGCCAGGTGCACATATGGACACTCTTATGCCTGAACATGGTGTTAATTATGGACAGTCCATGCCAAGCACAGAAGTCCAACAATAAAACAACACTCGGATTTAGATCAGGGGCCGTTCCTCCCAATCACGCCCCTCCAGGTCCCACTGTTGTTACCCTTGTGAGCATTGAAGTCCCCCAGCAGGACGAGGGAGTCCCCGGAAGGAGTGCTCTCCAACACTCCCTCCAAGGACTCCAAAAAGGGTGGGTCCTCTGAACTGCCATTCGGTGCATAGGCACAAACAACAGTCAGAACTCATCAGAACTTTGATGAGAGTAGGAGAGAGAAAAGCCCTGGACTAGCGGCTTATAGTTGTGTGTGAACATCGGTCTATATAGAATAATGAGCTTGATATGAGTTTTGGTGGCCTGGGTGAGTGTATGACTCCTGGCCGGACTTTTTGACCCAGTCCAGCCCTGAGTGCAGCCATGTCCAAAACGTTAGAAAACACTGCAACAGGCCATCTTGTAGTTACAGGTAGATGTTATAATCCCACATTGTTTGACCATGTTGATATTCTGGATCTGGTTATCCAGGAGGTTCTAAATATAGGGGGTACTGGGTGAACTGTTGGGCATTTTGGGATTTTTCTCAGGTGAGTCACCCTATGGCATGGCGTAGGTCTGCGCTCCTGAGTGCTTCTAGTTGTCTTTGATTTTATTTTGGTTGATGCTGTTATTGGATGTCCAGGAATTCACTTTGATGTGTCATTATGTGAGTGTTTGGGTCTGTTGTGCTACCCTTGAGCTCAATCAGTCCCATACATACTGTTCCTTAATTTCTTATAAAATCCCAAACTCCTGACATTAGATCTGATGGAATATTGTCTGCATTTGTGTTTACCTGCGCAAGTAGCGGTGGGCATATCGGCTGCTTTCACATCTATAGCTGAGTTGAGATAGAGCACATAGTGTGGTATACAAACTCCACTTGATTAGCACCCTGCTGACATGAGCCAGGGTTATAATGGTGCAGATCCACCGGGATGTTTTACTCTGCTACTAATACAAAAACATTACATTGAATCTGTGTAGGATCTATTGTAAAATCATTGTCCACATCCACCGTAATCATTTTATGGTATAAACTATTTGTATTTGCATCTTTAATGTTAAAATTGGATTTTCATGTATACTGGTTGATATGCAAACCCCTAGCTTATGGTTAGATATCTTCAGTTATACTACAGCAGCTACACTGTCATGTTGGCCACTACTACTCACTAACTTCTCTTAAGTTAACCTTTAAATGATGAAGAACAAACGTTTGCCAGCACTGTAGTTTAAAATGATGAATACTCTTTCTCATCGTACAAATATTCCCATTTTCTCTGTATTTACTCTACAGTTCACTTGCATGAAAATGCTACTGACTGAGTCACATATATGGGCATAAATGGTTTGTTGTGGTTTGTTCCCTGGGCTCCTGTCTGGTTTCTGTCTTATATCTGCTGACTCACTGGTGTGCACACTCTGGAAGCCCATTGATATTAGATTTCCTTCAAACACCACAAACCTGAGCAGATTGGAGATGTGTCACTCATGGGGACATTTGTAGATTTGTTTGAAGAACAAAAGAGTTGAGGTGCATTGTGACACCGTGCTTGCAGAACTGCAGAGGCTCACATTAACTTGTAGTACCACCCACAAAGCATGAATATTTATAGGATTACTTGAAAGACGAGGAGGCTCATTAGCAGACCCAGAAGAAACCTACAGGCTTTGTCTTTGCTATTTTAGTCCAGAGTGCACCCTTAAGCTGTGCTGGATGTGGCTGAGCCGCAATAATCGCACTGTCCAGGAATATTTTCAGGCAATATCTTTTTTCGTTCACCAGATAAAAAGTGGAGGCTCTTTTGGCTTCATGAGGAGCTGTCCAAGGTGCTAAAGGGTCACTTGTGCTCTGTGTGTGTAATGGATGATCACATATTCCCAGTTTTCTGAATACTGCAGGGTCTATACCCCCCCCCACACACACACACACACCCACACACACACACACATACTTTTCCTTGCAAGTCCTCTCCTCATGAGGGCTGAGAGGATGGCTGATTAGTGCATTGATCCTTGGAATCAATAGAAGAGGGCTATTCATCAAACCTCCACTGCAGCAAGTGCCTCATGTTGTACGCTTGTGTGTGTGTGTGTGTTTGTGTGTTTCAGTACATGGATAAGATTATCTGTGTCCAAGATGCAGATCCAGTTGCAGAGAACAGAGGAAGGAATGCAGACACAGGCATGGAGAAGAGGAGAGGCCACCCATCCAACAGATAAACCAGTTGATAAAAAGAAAAAAGGGAAGATAAAGAGTGTTTTCTTTTTATAGTGGCTCGTAACCTGTGATTCAATGCAGAGTTGAGAATACATGTAGAGCAACAGGATGTACAGAAACTGGTGGATTTATAAAGGCTTTTTTATAATTAATTGTTTGGGTAGTAGAAACCTCCAACATAGATAAAATGTATCTACTGAAGTGAGATAAATTAGTTGTCATGTGAAATGATTTTAGTTTTATTATCTGTGATTTGCTTTATAAATCAGCAGCTCCATGGAAGATAGAAATCCGTTTGGCTGGTGATGGCTCTGGTGCTTTGCCAAAGATAAGACTGGTAATGGGAGAGTGGTATTAACTCTTCCACATCACTCTGTTGCTGTGGCAGTTTTATGTGCATAATACATGACCTTGATATTCATAGTAACATAAAGAAGTATGTCAAGTCTATACATTAGCCTTATATACAGCTCACCTGCATGTGTTTAAGTTTACACATACATACATACACACACACACACACACACACACACACACACACACACACACACACACACACACACACACACACACAC
>JBBBVU010000014.1:25353502-25364851 GCA_037177055.1 Atherinosoma microstoma | reverse complement strand
CACACACACACACACACACACACACACACACACACACACACACACACACACACACACACACACACACACACTCAGTGGTTAATGTTAAAATTTTGAGTTTGAATGTAGACAGTTATTACTGATCTCAGATCAGTTTGTTCCAGAGAACTGAAAGGCCAGTAACAGAAAGCTCCTTTAGTAGATGTATCTCATGTTCTGGGAACAGCTGATAGGCATGATGACCTGAGAAGGCAGGTCAGACAGGTACTGGAGTGGAAAACCATTAAGTGCTTTATGGACTATTAGAAGGATTTTAGAGGTCATTCTGACTCAACTGACTTCCATGCTGGAGTAATATGCCAACTCCGAACTAAATGAATTGATTCGATCATCACTTAGAGCATTACAGGAGACAGACCCATTCCATAAGAAGCTGGAGACCTGAATCTGTGATATTTGGACATGCAGTAGTTAATAGCACTGATACAGATAAAGAGTTTGTTAAATAAAGTCAGGCTATCTATACAAGTGTTTTGTCTGTATATGAATTGTAAGGTTGAGCATGTAAAAGTTAAAGAACAGATAAGCTGACCCTTGTAGAAGATAAGAAGATAATTTTTCTTTTCAAATTTAAAACTGCTTTGAAACAAAAAAAAAGTTTTATCAGGGATGCACACCGACTATAAAATTCTGGGCCGAAACAAATGTTGAAGAAATAATTTAGACAAAGAAACATTTTTTCACTAGACAGTATGGCTGGAAAATTCCTAAAATTAACAGCGTATTGGGATATTTTTTCAGGAAAACTAAGCCATATTATCAGTGCATCTGGATCCATTTAATCATGTATGTTTCTTTAAATGGTTTAAATAAAAGTGTTTCCATGAACTTGCCAAACAAACAACAACATTCTCTCAGCGTTTTCCAGCAAGGAACACAGTAATTTCTGCAAATGCAATTGACATGTTCCACTTTAAACTTTAGCTTTGTAGATTTGTTTTAACAATATAGATAAAATGTGCCTTACCTCCTCTTTTGTTGTCAAAATTCTGCATGAAACCAGCCTCATTCTTTCCACCACTGTCCAACCACTGTCACAGATTTGTTTTTCTTTCTATATGTTGCTAACTTTGTTTAATGTCACCTCTCATTCAATCAAACTGTATTTATATAGCACTTTTCAAAAAGAGGAAGCCTCACAAAGTGCTTTACATGTTAAAAACAAAGAGATGCTTCCACACACAAACACCAACTCACCGGATTAAGGAAACACTAGAGTAAATACAAGTCCGGTAAGATTATGACTGAAAAAAATAAAATAAACAAAGAAAGGTTATAGAAAAAAGTAACAGTAATGCAATGAAAACATCACAAGAAGAGTAAACGACTCATTAAATCAATTTAATTGAGAAGGACATTCAGTTTAAAGACAGAATTAAAAAAAAAGATGTCTTTAGTCTGGTTTTAAAAACTTTAAAAACAGTTTCTGCCACCCTCAGGTTTTCTGGCAGACTTTTCCACAATGTTGAGCATGAAAGCTCAAAGAAGATTCACCTTGAGTGTGTGAATGTTTGGCATATGTAACAGTCGCCTATTAGAGGACACAAGGGCTCTAAACAGTTCGTAGTATTTAAGAATATCTGAAAGGTAAAAAGGCTCGAGACAATTACGAGTTTTAAAAACCAATAAAAAAAAACTTAAAATTGACCCTGAAAAGGGCTGGAAGCCAATGCAGATGCTTGACGATGGGAGTGATGTGGGCTTTCTTAAGGGTTCCTGTCAGCAGACGTGCAATAAGAGTTCTGCAGTCGTACTAAAGTGTTAAAATAATCAATACTGCAGGTAATAAAAGCAGGGATCAAAGTCTCTGCAGCTTGAGAGAGAAAGTACGAACTCTGGAGATATTCTTCAGGTGGTGAAAAACAATCTTAGTGACATCCTTGACTTGAATTCTAAACTAGAGTTTCAGATTCAATTCAGCTTCGCTTTCAGGTTCAGGTAAACAACACCAAACTTTTTTTTTTTTAACATTCCCCTCTTTTTTTAAAGACGGTTTATAGCTCTTCATTACTATCTTGAATGAGCAAATTCTCTCATACAGATATAGACCTTTAGCGGATTATTTATATATATAAAAAAAACCCATTTTAAAAGGGCTTTTTAGCCCATTAAACCTCTGCAAACTCAGACTCCTAAGTATTTACATGACCCAGCATTATTTTTCATGCTCAGCAAATATAAGAGAATAAAGCTTTTTAATTTCAGAGCAAAGTCGATGTTAATGCATCTCCACTTTGTGATTGCAGTTAACAAGCTAAATATCGACTATATGGCTGGTAAATATGGATGTTATAAGGAAGTTATATTCCTACTTTAAGTGTGTCACATGCCCATCTTGTCCATCCATTGGGTTTTGAATGTATTCCTGTTGTAACAATTAATGCTCTCCATAAATCAAATGTAGCAACAGGCCAAAGAGCTACTAGTCATTGTATTTACATGCATCCCTGTTGCCATGGAAAAACTACCAACCACTCTTTTACCACAGTTGACCCATATATAGCCAGCTGCTGACTCTGTTGCATAATATTTTGCAGTGAAACACACAAGAAAATACATTTAACCTCAACAAAGCCAGACGGTAGAGGTTACCCTCCCCCCTATGTGAAACAGTCAGATTATTCTGCTGAATGTTTGATGATTGATTATTAACAGGATCAGTCTGTACCAGAGAGTTGGATAGCATCACACTGGAGAGCACTCATTTGTTAATTCAGCATCATTCTTTTCTAATGAAAACAAGCATGTCAGTGGAGCTTTAACATTTTGCTCCTGCAGCAGTCTGACTGACCTCTGACCTGCTGGATGAATGCACGTTTGCCTGCCTGACAGCCTACAGCCTTCTCCGCTGCATATTATTCCAGAAACGGCTTGTATGAATGTGGGTGTTTTACAGCATTTTGCTTTCAGTCTGATTGTTGCTGGCCAAATGACTGCTGACACGTCAAAAGCTGCCTACGTATTTTCACATCACACTGATGAAGTCTCTTCCCACCTGTGCATGCAGGTCAGTGCAGATTCATCATCTGTCCTGTCAGCCAGCAGATGTGGATCCGTTTGACCATATGGGCAAAACACTGTACACACTGTAGACGCTGATGTGGTCCAGCTGAGAGTGTAGGGACAGTAAAAGTCTTCCGATAGTGATTAACCTCATTTTCAACACCAACTTGGATATATTACAGCCATTTCTCTTCATTCTGTACCAACACTTTCCCCGATGATTCACGCACTGAGTTCAGTGTTGGGCGAGTCTGAGTGGTGGATACTGTAATGATAACATATTACTTTATAGAGGAGATAATGTAAAACTCATGAGTCATCCCTTGGTTTAGTTTGGATTGTTCTTTTTCACAACAATAAATTTACACAAGGATGTTTGACATAAACAAACCACACCACACAGCACTCTATATAATCATTACTTCATTAAATTATAGACTTCATATTTCATAATAAGAATCTCTTACCCTTTTTTTTTTACCTAAAAATGTAGATTCTGTGCTCTTTGTCCAAACACTTTAGCTGTCTAGTGTATTTCAACTACATTTATGAAATGAAGTACAAAAGCCCTATATTGATGGAGTTGTTCCAGTATTGGTTTGGAGCCATAGCTTCCAGTTCTAACTGGTTTAAAGCAGTTCTCTCTGTTTTGACGATGAAAACCCTGTTTTGCATCAACATTTTTAAACAGTATTTGAAGTTATGTTTATTTTGTCAAGTGTTTGAATAAATTCAGCTGCTGCTGTATAAAGATTCCTCTCAAAACAACATGTATAAATCCAGTTTGTTGGTTTTTGCTGCTCAACATTGAACTAAGTTCACATACACTAGTGGTTGTTTAAAACAGCTTTTAAAAAAACACAAAACTGCTGATATTAAAGAAGTACTACTGAACTTTGGCAAATTTTCTCAGTGTAGCCCCCGAACGACGGCTAATTCAGCATCCATCTTGCATCCTGTATCTTCTCTGAGCTCTCTCCAGCCAGTAGAACTCAGTCCGATGTCAACTCTTGTCTTATCTCTTGCTCTGTTCCTTTCTCTCTCTCTTTTCCTCTCTTCCTCGAATCATGTCCTCTCATGTTTCTTTGCTTTATCAGTCACAGTGCGTGTTCAAAACAGCCAGCATGTTGATATCCGCTTGCTAGCCTGTGACAGGTTGCGTAAAGCAAAGCTCAGCTGAAAAAGCACGTCGCATCCTGGAAGCAAAAGTTGTGAAGTGCAGTTTCTCGACTTCAGGAGGGCAACAACACCTCCAGGAATGTACATTATAAATGTCACTGTGCCATCAAAATAAATCCGAAATACATGTTTTTAAGGTCAGAAAGTTATATAGAGCTGCTTTAAGATATTCATGCATTCAGGAAAATGTGATAAACACAGATATCTGTTGTTTTATAAACTGTCTCTCTGCACTGAATGCCTAAAAGGATGTCTCATGGTAGATACCTGACCACAGCTTTGCAAATATGTTAACATTTGGATTTTAAGTTAATACAGACAATAACTATGTAGGTGTTTGTCCCGAATTGTTATAAAAATAAATAAATAAATCTAGATAATGAAGAATTGAAAAGTGTGGATTTTAAAATAAGAAACACGTAAGAACCCCAGAGAAATAAAACAAAATCTTTTTTCAACATTTGTCTGATTTTTCTGAGAGAAATGATGTGCTGTCTGGTGATGTTTGATTTCTACCTGAAATACTTTACCATCTGTCAAGATTGGTATTGCACAGAGGGGTGGCTGTCATTACCGCCTCATTTTTCTTTCTGGCATCTTTCAATTTCATCCTGTGATGGCATTCGGAAATGGGTTGAGTAGGGTTCTAACTGGACCCATTTCATTGGTTGCATGCAGACCTTTTGTATGCACAGGTGAAATTGCCTGCATGCTAGGAGAACGTGCTCATCTGTGTGTTTGCATGCACGCTCATCTATTTGGAGATTTTTGACTGTGTGCCTGTCTTACTGAGCACAGTCATGGGAAGTGAGGGAAGCATCTGTGAGGGCAAACGGAAGTGAAGGGGATTGATTCTCAGCTTTAAATAAACACACTCTCCTCTCCTCCAGCTGAGTCCTCCCCGACATGTATCCGCCCCACCTGTCACTCAACTCACCTGCTCTCATGCACCACCATGGCTAAACCAGCAGCCGATTGGTCCAACAAGAACAGGAGCGATGTCAGCCAGACTAAATCATTGCCTCATCGCTCTTCCCAAACTTTGCACTTGGCTGGAGAAATAAAATGAATAATTAATGCTGACAAATGGCAGCATTCCCTCCTTAGAGTGGCTCATCTGTCGTCTTATAGGTTAAGGCAGCAGTGAAAAATGCTACATGGAAGCTTTTATTTATTTATTTTTTCCTTTCCTTTGCATGGCAGAATGGTTCACTGTGTCTCGGTCACTCTCTGCTTGACAAGCTTTGTGAGAAGCAGTGTGTGAGAGCATGCACTCGTACACAGAGGTGCCGCCTCCTCTCCACACAATAAACCATCCTTCTGTCACACTCAGATTTTATGAAGGTGATGCAGTGGGCAGGTGCACATTTAAGATTATTTCTGCATATTTAACACTATAATATTATCCAGGAATACTGTTCAAATAGTATATTTGTAACAGAAAAGTGCCACTAACACATGACAGCATGCCAGGTTTAGAATGATACCTTATGGCCTGTTGTGGTTCTTGTCAAGTTTTTTATGTGAAAACTGATTTTTGAAATGACAATTTTCTGTACTAGTTTGGCTACTTTGCTCCTTATGTGATTTCTATAGGTATTTGTTATCATCTGGGATGATGAGAAATCCTGAAAAAAATTGGAAAGCCTAGTAAAGTAACACCTGGAATACGAGTTAAACTCTAAAACACTGCAAGATGAGACATTGTGGATGAAGGGCTGGAGTAGAACAAGGAGCAAGGACAAGAATATTTCAACTATTCCTTCCCTCTGTCACCCTGGGGAACGTATGGGATTGTATGTGCAAACTTGTAGAGTAATGTTTCATTTCTAGCCACCATTCTCTAAATCTCAAACGTTTGCTCAGCGTTTGCTCCGGATTTTCCAGCCAGACCTCTCGTAACATCTCCGGCACATCGGTGGCTGATACGATGTATCAATGTGTTGGCAAATAATCTAGACCGTGTGTGAGCTTGTAAGTGTGTGTTGTGCCGAGGAGAGTTTGTATTCTTTGTTGACCCTCCATGCTGCTGAATATGGATGTAAAGTAAAGTAGCTTTATTGTCCCAATAGGGAAATTAGTTTGCAGCCCAGATTACAAAGAACATTAAAACCATGGGCTCAATGAAATACATGTAATGAACAGACAGAAACGATACAGTACATTCTTAAAAACAGATGTAAAACACCAATAAGCAAAATAAACAGAACAATCAGTACTTTAGGTTAATGTTAGTACTAGCAGTACTAACATTAGATGAAACCTACAACGGCAGGTTAAATAACTCTGTCATTCAACATTTTAATGGCAGATGGGAGGAAAGAAAACTTGAATCTGTTTGTCCTGATGATGGGCATCTTCATTTGACAACCAGAAGGTAGTAATACAAATTCTGACTGGAGGGGATGATTATGATACTCTAAGATGGCCTAAGCTTTTATGAGTACCTGTCTACTATATAAATCACAGAGCTGCTCCTGAATCCTCCCAGAAACCTTACCAGACTACTCAGTCTGTTTCTGTCTGCTGCTGTCAGGTTTCTGTACCAAGCAACAATACCAAACATAAAAACACTTTCAATAAAACTTCTTCAAGAAAAAGAGTCATCCTCATTGTAGAAGCATTCAGTTCTCATTCTCCTCAAGAACCAAAGTCTCTCATAAACTTATTTAGAGGTAAAAGGGACATGTTCCTCAAAACAAAGCTTATTGTCAATCATAACCCCAGATATGAGTCCACCAACTCAGTGTCAGCGTACCAGGCCTCTGCAGGGCTCAATATTGCACATGGGGGAATTCAGCCATTTGTATCAGGTGTTTTGGAGAAGGAAAGCATCTAAAGGTTTCTGGATAGTAGCTCTGGTGGACTGGACTTGGCCACTCCTGGTATAAAGAATATAAAGAAAAATAAGATGGAAAAAAGGAGGTCAACAGGGAGGTCAAGTGTGCCATTAAAGCTGCCAAAATGAAATAAGACGACAAGGTGGATCCTTTGCTGAAGGCAACCTCTGCTCAGCCTGGCAGGGCCTGGAAAGCATGGCTGCTGGGAACACTGCCACCCCCACCACCAGAGAGATCAGGTAGCATCCCCGCTTCACTCCCAGATGACCTGAACTTCTCCTACTCCAGATTGGAGACATACAACAGCACTCAGCTCATCATTCAAGACAAGATAAAACAAGAATATGCTCAGCACCTGGGCCAGACAACATCAGGGGGTTCAACCTGAGGTACTATGCTGCACAGCTATGGGGCTGTGTTCTAGCTCCTGTTCCACAGCTCTTTGTCCTGTAGCACAGTTCCTGAGCTGTGGAAACGATCCACAATCATCCCCATCCCCAAGAAGGACGGCACCATCAAAGCCCTACAGGACCTCCTCTCTGTGGCCCTCACCTCCCTGGCAATGAAGGCAATGGAGAGGGTCATCAAATCACATATAATGAGGAAGACAGACACAGTGATGGGCCTCCAGCAGTTCACATATCGCACAGGCGGGGGGTGGATGTCAGAGTCATTTATCATACACCATGCATCAACACCTTGAACTTCCCAGCATCACAGCCAAACTTCTCACACACTGCAGTCCCACATTCTGGCCTAGAAACTCTCCAGCCACTTCCACTTGGATGACCAGGTCACCAGTTTCCTCACTAACCTGTCTCAGGAGGTCCTGGTTAGTAACACATTCTCTGGCCTTCTTCACACCTCAACTGGCTCCCCACAGGGCTGTGTTCTCTCACTGCTGCTCTTCATCCTTCACACAGATCACTGCAGAGCCTCCCAGCCAAGTTACCACCTGGTGAAGCTTGGAGATGACACGGTTCTCCTCTCTGCTCTCGGGACTGGTACCGCACCACGGATCAGCCCTGCAGGACTTTGTGGACTGGTGTGACAGCTCCTGTCTGCAGCTGAATGTGGATAAGACCAAGAAGATGGTTGCGACATTCTCCAACAAGCAGCGGGATCTAGCAGCAGCAGTCACCAGCATCATTCATGGGAGGCATGTGGAGATTGTGGAGGAGTGCAGATACTTGGCCACTATCTTCGACTCTTTATCAGCATTTCATATTTGCACTATTACACACACAGCTTGCACTACTGTTAACTTGGACAAATTCTTCACAAAGCAGAACTGCCATTTCTGTTATTGCAGCTATTACATCTGCACAGATAATGGTGTACTTACGGTATTATAGTATATACTGCACATTATTATTGCACATCTTATCATTAACAGTATACTGCTCAGCATACCATGGCACATCATATGGCATATCACACTGTTATGTTATATGTTATGTTATGACCACTCTGTGTGCTACCCATTGTCCCTTGGGGACAAATAAAGTTTTCTGAATTGAATAGAGTAAGGGGGGAGACAGCGTCCTTGGGGAGAACCAGTGGAAGAGTGCAGCCCTTTGGAGAGGGTAGCATAAACTCTCACATACTGGGTTTTATCAGTTACAAAAATGCCGAATGCAGCCGACAAGATTAAAATCTAGTTTAAACAGACTAACGAGCTTCTCGCCTAAAAGATGTGGCTGAGGAAAGGTCAACAAACATCACTATAGCATGAGTTTTTGATCCTTCCATGTGGCCATGTAAAAAAATTAACAAAGTAACCATATCGTCCTCCACACCTTTACCAGACCTGTAGGCAGATTGTAATGGATCCAGTTGATCTTCCACCTGATGTGTATAGATGCAGTCTTCAACACAAGAAGTAGCCTCATTTGCTGCTCTTCCCAAGTTGCAAAGAAAACAGCGATTTCCACATCATGTGATGCCTCCTGCACACTTCAGACAGCTTTTCTCCTGCTTCTTCCACCTGACATTTCCAGTCAGGAGAGCTCATCTCCAGCAGAAAACCTCCTGCTGTGATGTGTTTGCATGAACATCAACTGTGGGCGGCCTCTGCATTTCTCATGGCTGGATATCTGTTAGTGAGCTGCTGCCCTCCCTCCTCCAGCCCAGATTACCTTGTAGCTGCACTGCAACTCAGCTATTTCCCTCAAGCAACCACTACAAAACTGCCTCTCTTCTCCTCTCCCAGAGCTTTTCATCATTTATTGGAAATCAAAGTCTACTAATTTTCTCAAGTTTCTGAATCTTTAAACGAGGAACATCTTTGAAAATGAGTTGACTCTCTGGGTTTGGTTGTGCTTTTTCCATTCTGCTTTGCTCTGTGGTTAAAATTCAATAACAAGATGAGAAAATCACATTTTCTAGCAGCTTGATTCTTCCTGGTTAATGATACAAAACAATTGTTTTACAGCAGTTCCTAAACAGATAAAAAGAAAAGCTCTGGACATCTTTTTGATGTAAACCATGTCTGTCAGATACTGGCTCCAGTAGAAACAGTCCAACAAATAACCAGCTTTCTCTTAGATGGTCTTCTATGTTTAACCTTGTAGTGGTCTATAGCTGAAAGACAATGTGTAACAAAGCTTATCATGTTGTAGAAGAAGATTTCATTCACTCATGCATCCATCACTCCAAAAGTTGGCCTTTTGTCCTGTGATTCTAATAAAAGGTTATGAGGAATACTTCTCAGTCTCTACGTCAACCTGCAGTATGTGAGGACTGAAATTTGGATCCATCAGTCAATCAGACTTTATTTTCATAGTAAATGATCCACAATTATAGAGCTCACTTCTACACAATGCTTTATATGTTTTTCATTCACACGAACAGTCAAACAGCACTTTTTTATTGAGTGCATCTTCTCTTTATACAGAAGACAGTAATTTTCCTCTACAACCCAACACTGATGAGCACTTCCAGGGCAGTGTAGGCTTCAGTGGACACACCAGGGAAAGAAGAGCCAAGCGTCCAGTTAGAAGACGGCTCATTTACCAACACATTTCATGTCTATTGAATGCAGTCCTGTGTTTTACAAGTAAAAATAATTTCAACACGAGTGTGGCGCTCTGTGACAACATAACGATGTGTCCAATCAGACAGAATCTGACAGGTCTTAAATTATCCACCTCAGATAAATTGCTGGACATTATGCAGAGCGATGGCTACCTTCAGCTGCTTTTCATTTTTATGAGTCTCCGTCTGACTCTACCCAACTGGCTTTCAGATGAGTCCAGATGAGATGCAGCCTGAAGCAGAGCTGGAGGCGGTCACTGTACCAGTGTACTGCCTGCATGAGCCTTAACTCTTTTCTTGACATGAGAAGATCATGAACCCACACTGTCTCAGCTCGTTTCCTCATCCTGAGTAAAATGAACACTAACACTTTCCTCTCAGAGTTTGACAGAGACATCATGCATCGAAGTATGCAGCTGGAAAAAGTAGCTACTTCTTGGATATTTAGTTTTTTTGGTCACCTCACAGCAAGCCATCTGCTCTGCATCCCACATGAAAGGCAAGTTTATTTGCACATCACATTTCATGTAGACAATTCAAAGTGCTTTACATAAAACATTAAAAGCATAACAGCGAGCGGTGTGCAGAGGTAATTTAAATAAAAAAGAAAGGGAAAAATAAAGGACATTAAATTAAAAACATGATCAAAGCCCCTTAAGTTGTTAGGAGATGACTATCCATTTTATTATGCAGGTCATGGTCGGAGCAGATCCATTTTCTGCTTGATCAGTTCAGGTTGAGTCTCGGGTTTTGTGTTGATTCTGTTCAATACGAGAGTTGGTACACACAAATCCGAGCCCAGATCTCTGATCATATAATCACCATAGCCATGTCGCATATGACGATGTAATACCCTGTTTGCCCAGCCCAGTCTGTGTAAATCGCTACAGTGGCAAATCACGACCTCACTGAGCTGCTGACATGTTTCAAACTTCTTGTCTTTATTTTTCAATTTCAGAACGAGACTTAAACCCCTTAGAGAAAAGATTGCTAAATCTAATGACCACTGGGGTCACGGAGGAAAGTCTGAGTTCACAATTTTGAAGGAGATTTTTATGAGGTTTTTATGAAATGTCTGAGATGCTTTGCTCAAAATAATTACTTCTCCTTTTATAACTATAATTTCACATTGCAACTCATTTTAGAACATGAAGAAAGTGACTCCAGTCGCTTTACAGGATGCATGGCTTCAGATATTTTACAGATTGTAAACATGTCCCTGCTTTCAGGTGTCTTCCCTCAGACCCTAAAA
>JBBBVU010000014.1:25317917-25331307 GCA_037177055.1 Atherinosoma microstoma | reverse complement strand
CCCCCCCCCCCCCCCCTTTTTCAAAAAAGAAAATGTACCCCCAGGAAAGAGTTTTGGATGGGGGTTAAAAGGGGGGTTTTTCCGGTTCCAAGTTTTGGTTGGTCCCTTCCTTCCCCCCCCCCCCCCCCCCCAAAAAAAAAGGAGCTCCCTTGTGTAACATTACCTCTAAAATTTCCAGATGGATTTACTTAAACCTCTTGTTCAGGACAAGATGGGGGTCCTGTTTTGGTGTAGGCATGCTCAGTGCCTTGATTTGTGAAGATGAGGCCCACAGACTCAGGTTCTGACGAACCAATAGGGGGGCATTCTCAGACGGGGGAGGGTGGTGGAGGATTTTGAATTTACTCTGTTTTCAGTTTTATGAATTCTAAAACAGTTCCATGTCTTTTGTTGAGAGCCTCTCTACCTTTTTATTTATTTATTTATTTGCGTGCGGGCAACTTGAGGACAGTTTCCTGGGCAACAGGGAACAGAGTCAACACCCGCTGGTAGCATAAATGTGTTCCTCTTACATTGGCATACTGTTTCATGTGTTCTTGCTTTTCATTTCCTACTTAGGCCTATATTTAAAGAAAAAAAATCACACATCTCAATTATTACTGAGTAGGTGATAAAGATTAGATACAATCCTTTTTTTTTTTATTTATTTATCTATTTTTATTTATTTTTTGCTGTTAGTTGTTCATGTTTGTTCATTATTTTGCCTTCCAGTTGTTTGTGTTGTGGATTGAGGTTGTGAGGTGACAGATGTGTCGTGGTGTCGTCCAGATCTTAAAGCTGGGTTCCCCAAAGTGTTTGTCACTAGTCGTGTGTTCTTGCAGTGCTAAGCAGAAAATATATTTTTAATAGATGTGTATGCATTAAAAAAAGAAGTTTTTTATTTTCACTCTTTGGTCTGATGAGATGTTAAGAAGCACGGGTTGTATATAAAATGTAGGTGGGAGAAAAGATATGTACAATCATGTAAGAAAAGGTTTATTTAATTTATTTAATAGATAGATAAATAAAGTATTTATCTATCTATCTAGCTATCTATCTATTTGGAACAAACAAGCTGGTGTATTTTCTTTGTAACTCCATGTTTTTAATGGGTTTCAACAAAGAGTGTTTCTTTTTTAATTGTGTGATTGAGGCTGGACTCTGCTCAGCTGTAGAGCTCCGTTTTGTCTGTCATTTTCACTGCTTAGCGTCAACGTAGAGCCGTGTCTGTATAGACATTTTGGGAAACACAAACCCAGAATATCCCTCCTGTTCTTATCTCTTGCTGTACTGTGCTGTTCCCCTACAGTGACTGATATGGTAGAAACTCGGTAAACTGCTTCGTGGTCTCAGTGGATCCGTATTGCCATGTGCTCTGTGTGTGAAAGTGTGATTTGGGAGATTTACTGATATAAAAACTAATTGAAAGTGAAGAATAAGGAAGATGACAAATCACGGGAAATTCACTCACTCAGACAGTGTGCAGCTGGAGGGGTAACCCAAGTTACTGATTAAGCTGCATAACGCAGTATTTTTTACCCCATAAGGAAAGGAATTATTTAGCTGAAGAAACTATGCACCAACCCTCAGAGCTTGCTTCACCCTCTAGTGACACAAACAGCAGCTGGAGTCAGATATAAACCCAGGTTGATAATACCCCCATTCATCTTCAGTTCTTCATGTAGCAGTTCTGTTCATTAATTCATCGGATTCACCAAAATCCTGATGAGTGACAGTTTGAGTAATATTTTTAGAACACTAATTTGAATATTTAAAGGTACATTTCACCCGTTTTACAAATGAATATGAGATTATCAGGCTGTGGCAGTAGTTGTGTAATATCCCCCCGTGGGTCTGGAGGGAGCTTTTTACAGCCTGCTATCAGCTATTAAAAATAATACACACGATTTGGGGAGTTTCAGGATCAGCACAACCTTTCCTAAAAAAGAAAAACAAAGTATGTTTCCTCATAAACGAGACATGATCAGCTTTTTATCAGCAAAAAGATTGATCCTTATGTCTGTGTTCTACTTCTAGAGGACTTAATGTTTGACTATGGATTAAATGGTTCCTATGGGGGGAAGATGCCATCCAGTTAACTCATTCGTTTTGGAAATAACAATTTTGGTTTATTTGTAATGAAAAGAGGCCATATTGATGGATGCATAAGACAAGCTTGGGAAAAAGGATGAAAAAGGTAGCATGTGCATGAAATCCTAAGTCCGAGCCACAAAACTTCATGTAGAGCAGTCATATAGTGCATATAGCAATAAACAGTATTTTGGTTTTCACCCTCTTTTGTACATAGTTGAGGATCTGAAATCAGGTTTAAAACTCGCCTATAGGGAGCAGTATGAGGCAGGCAGAAAGCATGAATAGCATTTAGCAGAGCTGAGTTTATCTGAGCTAATCTAATCCACCAACAATGAACAATAAACACACAAATCCTAGTCCAGGGGTGTCCAGATTCGGTCCTTAAGGGCCACTATCCTGCAGGCTTTAGATGTCTCTCTGATCCAACACAACTCATTTAAATTAAATGGCTCCCAACTCCTCTCATGCAAAATTGTGACATCTGTCTCATCTTAATGATGAGAAAGTTGCATGAAATGTGTCATTACCGTTCAGACGAAGGTTGCTTTGGAAAGGATTGGACATCTATGTGGCCTGGGTAGAAATGAAAAAAAATCGGATTTGTGCTGTTAAGACTGTCATAAAAAGATCAGACATGGGCCACAACGTTGGATTTGAGGCACTATTAGCGGCAGTGTGAGCATAGCCTTAAACAAAGTGAACCTTTTAAAACGGTGTATCCCTCTCCTCACCAGAGGATTAAGGATTACTAAAAGAGAAGACCAGACAGACAATGAATGAGGAAACTTGCTCATCTGTTGTTTACTGCAGGATAACTTTTGTTTCTGCCACGCAAATTGTCTGCTTCCTGTACTTTGTTCATTTGAAGTGAACCGTGACCTGTGTTTTCAGGTCCAGTAGGGCATTTACACCTCCACAAACAAACCAGACTTTCCAAGCTAATGAACTAACTTTTAAGTATGAAGGTCTGGCGTGAATGCACACACAGTCTGTGTGTTGGAGGAAGCTTCAATCAAAAAAGCAGCTATTTTTATTCCTGATCATGTCTGCATGGTTTCATCTTTCACCTGCACGCAAAGAGCTGCATGAAACTAAAGAAAAATGTTGGACCTCGAAATTGTTTTCCATCATTTTATAGGTAACTAATACCTACAGGCTGCACGATATATTAGATCCCTCTCATTATCACAGCACAGATAACACAATAGGACAAGTGCAGATGTGAAGGCTACATTGAAGTCCTGCATCTAACCCTCCTTTAGAACACCTGAGCTTACTTCAATGTACTGTAGAAGTTTTTCAAATCATCCCCACATTGAACAATATTGCATATTGCATGTTTTCAGAATATTGTGCAGCCTCACTATTAGTATCTACACCTTTTTACTGGCCTATTTATAATTATTTTATCTTATCTATGACTGCTAGTCTTTGCGAGGGTCATTTGAATTAAATTATAAGACTTATAATTAAAAAGGGAGAGAAACTCCACAATCATTTTAAAGAAAACCATTCGTCAACTAATATTTTGCAATAAAGAGAGCCTTACTTCCACCATTTTAACAATGAGATTGATCACTTTTCTATCCTGCTCTGATTGCAGTGACTCTATAGTTTGGCTTTTAACCATCCATCTGCTGTCAGATATGACTCCAGCCGGTCACTAGAGGGTTAAGCATCACTCAGCAGCAAACACATGAGACGCCACATAGTGGAGTTGTAATTAAGCTAATGAGAGGGGCTCATTCTGCACCGCAGTCTTGTAAAGTTATTGTAATGCAGTTTGATCATTCCTCAACAAACCCAATTAGCCTGCTGTATGTTTACAGGAGGAGGAGGAGTGTTTCCTTTCATTCACCGCTCAAACACAGAGAAGACACGCCGGCATGTCTTCTATTATAACAAACCTAAATATAATGATAGTAATAATAACAGTAATCATGGCAATAGGAGCTGTTGTGGTTGTTGTCACTGTAATAGATAAATGTGACACTGCAATGTGTGTTTAAGCTATTGGTCGGGGTGAGACGTGAATAAGGCTGTGTTAAAGAGTGCAGAGCAAGCTGAGACTGAATGTGTGTGGGGTAGGAAATGTGATGTATACAGGGAAAGGCTGCGTCTGACTACCAAAGCCTGCCAGACTCACTGTCATGCCATCAGATAAAATCAGCGAGCATTAAAAACGCTAACGAGGATTATTGTTGGTAAGAACAAGACTCTGCTCTCATTACACACCACAGGATTTCAGCTAATAGCAACTTGCTTACAAGCCTGATAATGCTGCTTAAATTGCATATAATAGAAGAATTATGTACCTTTCTCAGTGTACAATGGCCCTGAGAGAGCAGCACACCACAGTTGGAACAAACAACACAGACACAATAAAGGCTAATCTTGACTGCACAGATGCGTTGTTTAGAGATGTAGATGTTGAAAATGAAGAAAACTCATCCAAATTAAAAGCAAAAAGAGCTGCGAGTAAAGTGCTACTGAAATGTGTTGTGATGCCATTGTAGCCATCTCGTGTGAATGGTTGAAAAGAAAGATGGAGAATGAAGGAGAATGTTTTTCTTAATTTTCTATCTCAAAAATAAAGTTGTAATGTTAAGTGTAAAGTAGAAGTGAGTTTTATGAAGTGTTGTGACTGTAAGATGCCATCCACACAACACAGGGACTGGCTTGTGGCTTCACTTTATTGTATGTCACTGGCACATTGGGACATTTGTTGTGATAATGCAACTTGTCAGCCTGAGCCATACACCTTCTTTTATCTTCTATCTTGTGATACAACACATACCCCTCCAGCCTCTGTATTGCAGAGTTGGAACCACCCATCCCCTTGCATCTGTCCATTATCAGCTGCTTCTTTGGAGGTTTTCTCCTTTTGAATTAACCCAATTTTTAGTACATTCTCTTTAAAGTGGGCGGGTTTGGACAAAAAATTTTGCAGGAGCCGGTGGTAATGGTCAGAATTTTAGCGGCCCTCTTGGGCTCTAGTACAAAATGTATATATCTTCATTCTTTAAATTGATTTTATGGCATTTTCACTTTATTAGTTTAACCTCATTATAGAAAAAGAAATATATACTGTGTATATAAAAAAAAAAATCTACATTAAACCCAACTATGAGCATCTAATGAAGTGATATTTTTATGATAAATACATGAAAATTTGACGTTAAACTTTACTTTTATCTGACTTTGTTTGAGTTTTAATCACTTTCTCATCTGTGATAGTATCTGCAACCCTCGTGCCTCCAAGGCTGAACGAAGCAACTACCAGATTAGTCAACTATCAGCATAAGAAATCTGCAAAGAATCCAGGAAGTTGATGTGATGAAACAGTTTCTTTTGCAGAGTAATAAGGAGAATCTAAATGTCTCCCAAGGACATATAGGAAGAAGCAACTGCGTGCTATGGAAGGTTAAACTTTCTCAGTTTGGACAAGTTAACGAGCTATAACGCAGTATTTACATTCAGCGCAGCACCAAATGAGCAGAGTCTGTCTTAAAAACAAGGCTGTGGTAAAGGGAAGTCATGCATATTGAAATGTGACATCTTTGACACAAGTTTCATATTTTTCAGCTAAATCAGCGTCTTGCTGACAAGTGATCAGTCTGAGGCTATGACCTCATTTAATATGAACTATTTTTACATCTTGACTTGGCAGTGATGTGCTGTACGTGTAGCTGCAGCCAGCATCAAAGTGGCTGGCAGGCCCTGGTTTTCAGACCCAGTCGTGGCTGTGACTCCAGTACAGTTGTTCAGTGCCTATATTAAATGTGAGGTTGTGCCTCAACTATAAATCCTGTTCTCTAATAAACAATTTTGACTTGCGGTCTGATTCCACATGTCCTGTATACCTCTTTGCCCCCCACCCCCACCCTGTCTGACTCCAGCTGCTTCTCCTGGGGGGAAAGTGGAGAGAGAAGCAGCCCAGATAACAGTGTTCATCTTCAGCGTGCGCCTGTTTCCACGCCAGTCTCCGAGGAGACGCATTGTGGGCTGTCATCAGAGAAATGTCACCTGTTTCATAATAGATGAAGCCGACATCAAAACCCACTTCAAACGCAGTATGTGGATGGAGGACTCCTAAAGAGCGTGTGGGGGAGAGAAAAAAAAAGAAGTGAGCAGCATTTCTTCTCGCTCAGTGTGAGAAGCTGGATGTGTGACTCTGGTCAGCTGCTTCTCCAAATGAATTTCTCTCTTCTTCAAACTCTCAGAGGAAACCACCTGTCACGAAGAATATGTGTCATATTAAATCCCACCTGCAGTCCTCAAGAAGCAGCCGTTCACTCTACGGTGCTATGAATGAGATAATGCATTGTTTCCTGCACCATTAGAAAGCACTTCAGCACGTTAAGCAGCAGCTAATTAGCTGCACAGTGAACAGGATGAGCATCTCTTTGTAGAAACTGAAGTTTCCTTGCATGAACAAAGGCTTGTGCTCCATATTTAGTGTACAAGCAGGATGCTTTGTAGCAGAAAGAGCCGTTTAGCTTTGTGCCAAATGTTCCTGCGCCTGGTAAACTTTCCCATTACTATCAGAAATTTAAATGAAAAACAATCCTGAATCATTGCTCATAACTTCTGAAACAAACATGGCTCAGAGTTCATACTGAGGTACGTGAAAGCTGATATTCATTTCTGGCCAGCAGCTTTAAGTTTCTACATCCAGATTGAGTTGGCTTTTAGAAGTGAGAATAAACACTGGCGCTGAAAATGAATCAAAGCTCTTTTTATCTACTTTCCATGAATTGTCCTTTTTTTTTAAATATCTTGGCAGGATTTTTTCTTTAATTCTTCAGATTTTTGTTAATGTTTCTACCAAAAGTCCTTTATGGTTTGTCTTATGTTTAATTTGCCTTGTATTTCATTCACAGTTTCTTCATGCAGGGCTGGCTCATGATGTAAGGGAACTAAGCAGCTGCTTGGAACAGCCCCCAGCCCTCACCCAACTTTACTCGAAATGTCAAGATCTTGATTTTAAAATGATAAGCTAATAATAATGATTTAAAAACAAAAACAAACTACAAATATATAATTGAATGATTTAAACAGAAATGCTAAGATACACTAGAATTAAGTGCTATACTATTTTAATGTAAATTAAATGAAAATTTCATGTTTTGCAAATGGTAATAGTTTAATCAGTTCTCTGTGTTATGGTGCATACACAGTGTTAGAAAAACGGAGCCAGAATCTCAGACAAGTTGGCTCCAGAATTAAGCTATCTTGTAATAAAAGATTCCATGTTTTGCACTCTTTTGTACCTCTTTTCCAAACTCTAAAATCAAAAATAATGAACAGGTAACTGTAAATGTGTCTTGTCTTCTGATATAATTGAAATGAACAGAAAACGGGTTCAGTATGCTACATCTGCAATGTAATACAAAACCATTATATGGAATTTACAGCCAGTTTAAGGTTAAGAACCAGAGCCAAAGTATCATGTAAGCCAATTGTAAATAATGCAAATGAATGGCTGTATTACATTTACACTGTATGAAATGATCAAGCATCAGTAATAGTTAAGCGCAAGACGTACACGTTGAGCCCCTTAGTACCACCTACACATGATTCAAACGCCACAGCCTTCTTCAGTATTGTTGCAGATTGATGTCCATCCCTTTGTGATGATAGTGTACCATCAAATAATCTCCAACTGGTTTCTTGAACATGACAATGAGGTCACTGTACTCCAACGGCCTCCACAGTCACCATATCTAAATCCAATATGTCACCTTTGGGATGTGGTGGAACGGGAGATTCTCATCATGGATGTGCACCAACTGTGTGATGCTATCATGTCAATATGGAGCAAAACCTCTGAGGAATGTTTCCATTTAAAGCAGTTATGAGGGCCAAGAGGGGTCCAACCAGATACCGCGTAGGTGGGTCTGATAAAGTTGCCGATGAAAGTTAATCAAAGTGAATCTACAATATCTAGTTTTTTGCTTAGCAGTCCCAACCTGAAGGAGGCCGTGATCCAACTCAAACACTGATTTCCAACAAAAAGAGAAGACAAGAAGTCACATGACCCAACTCAAACAGGTGAAGTGTAGCTGATCTTCAGCTTTATTAACCTCCTTTGTCTTTGACGTCACTAAATCAGAGGATGCATTCTGAAATAAAACTGATTTACTTTTAGTTTTCTACTTTTGCTTTCTTGGTCTGTCCCCCATTGCTCGATGAAGCATGAGCACTAACCCTTTCTGTTTTGACAGAAATAATTTGTTCATCAGTGATTCCGAGATAATACCTGTCACATCTTTTTCTCCTATTAACACCTTCTGCATGATAACAAGCGCATGGCGCTACATTTTCTACTTTGTGCTGGGTAATCTGTGGGGACAAGCAGATGACTGGAGGTGGGAAAAAACCACAGGAGATGTCTCAGGTAAAGGGCACCATTTCTTTTCAGGGAAGAGACGTGGAAGTGCCAGAAAAAGCAGTGACATTTGTGTATCACATTATTCTGGGCAGTGTCCTCGTCAGCTTTTATGGACGTTCCTCGACACGGTGATATTTACAACTATCCTTCCTGTGATGAGTACAGATTATGGAAGAGATCGCAACTGGGCCGTAAACATCACAAACAGCTGGATGATGATTTGTTTCTGTTTTATAGAAGAAGGGGCGGGGCCACAAGGGTGGCCTTTTATTTGGGCTATATATATATATATATATATATATATACCGTGAGCACTGTATCGAACAATACAAATTTTTTCATCAACTTGTCCTCTGATGATTCGCTCAGTGTTGAAAGCTCAGTGGATCTGCATTCGACTACTCTGCCTAGGCCTCATCGTCGAGCACAGATCCAAGAGATTTGTTAATTTATTATTATTATTATTTTGTAGTTTTGGCAACATTTAATTAAAAAACTGTACTTCTGAGTTTAAACAAATATTTGTAATTAGTTTCAATGAAATTACAAGTTAAAAAAGGCATTAAAATGTTTGTTTTTTTATCGAAAAAATATCGAACCGTGACACTGAAGTATCGAACTGAACCGAATCGTAAATTTTGTGTATCGTTGCACCCTTAATAAGTTATAAGTGAAGTTGTGCGCACATGTCGTGCCGGTTTGGACGGCCGTGGTAACCCAGGAAACAGGGCTTTGGGAACTACTTCCTGTTGTCATGTTTCCTGTTCCTCACCCAGGGGTTATTGCCTTATTGTGGACAGCTGTGAGAGAATCAGGAGGGCTTCAGAACAGGAGCAGGGCAAGCCCAAATAACTAACTACACTCAAGGAAACAAGCCCAAAAACCTGTGACTGATGACAATTGCAAGTGATTTTACAGAAAAACAAGCTGAAAGTGGTTTCTAACCGGCAGACTTGGCAACACAGCTGCCTTTTTCTGGTGCAGTTGTCTGTTTCTCTTCCTTTTTTTATCTAGCCAGCTTTGCTTCTCGATCTACCGTCTTGTTATCTGCCTTTTAAACTCCCATCTGTCTGCGCTGTAGACATACAGCGCATGTTGGAGTTGTGTACATAAGTTCACCGCCGGGAGCCTGAATGTATCATGTGGGATGGTTTAACTCATCTAATTGTTCTGGGTGTTTCCCGACGGCTACATTAAGACTGCAGAAGTTGCAACAGTTAAAGTAAAAGCACCGCGTCAGATTTTGTACTCTAGGTTCGGGTCCATGTGGGAGAGGTTCTGGACCCGGATCAGGTCCGCGGTCTGCTAGTTGGTGACCTCTACAATTACGTCTGACAGCCACAACATACCACCGGCAGATTGACAGACGGTCTGCTTCCAACATTTGAACTTTTATGAAATTATACATATTTTAATGTAAATAATTTATTTTCTGAGTAGCACGTTGCTAATGTGTTCAAATTATCCATGTTTCTCTCCTCATATGTTGTTATTCACATGATTAATAACATGAAATGATCCAGTCTGGATCATTTCATGAACATCCTGCAGTTTTACACTGTATGAACTGTATCATTGTGTCCCCACATTATTATTATTAGACTAATATTCATTTGGCTTAGATGAGTTCATGTTAACTGGCTGTGTTTTCTAACATCCAGTCCAATCAGCTTGGCTCTCTCTATCTGCTTTTTCCTTTTTTTTTTAGCCCTACTTTCACATTCCCCTGACATTACTGCTAACAGGAACTCTGCGAAGTAAAAGGTTTGAAGATTAGCCGAGTCAGGCAGTGTGGAGAAACGCGGGTTGGGATCTTCTAAAATCTTAATTTTCCTCTGGAGTTTCATGACTTTGGTTAGCAAACGCTAAAATAAATTGTATTTGCATCCAACAGATGCATCAGAATTTACCTCAAATTACAAAGGCCATATTGTTGGAAGGTTGTTAAAAACCATTAGAGATGAACCATCTGCTCAGAGCAGGTGTGGCAGAAAGACAACACTCACCTTGGAGTTGTGAGGAGGGGAAAAAAAGCTTTGCACTGTGGGATAAATTATAGCTGGATGGTGAGAAGCGTGGTCGGTGAGCATCTTCAGAAACTACCACAGCTTTGCCTGTTTTCAGGATCGATGTTCCCCGACCGTTTGTACATCTGCAGTGGCGATGAATTACTTCTGTAGCTCCCCCGTGGTTCCACCTGCACCTCAGCAGCTGCTGCAGAGAAGCCTCACAGCACTGCAGACACTTCTTATGTGCTGCTCTTTTAGGAACATTTCTTCAGATGTGCTACCTGAACACAACCCTGAATGCAACTTACTCTCAATTGCAATGATTTTATTCTTACCCCATATTCCCAAGAAGTTGGGATAATGTATAAAATATAAATAAAACCAGAATGCAATGATTTATAAAGCTCATAAACCCATATTTTAGAACAGGGGTTCTCAAACTTATTTGTCAAAGGTCCATATCTACTCTCCATTGATGGCCAGGGGTCCGGAAAAATGTGCAAAAACACATTTATTGATCCAACTTTTTCACTGTATTTCCTTTCATGTATAAACAACATACATAACTTAAACAATAATGCCAGAAATAGTACAAATAAACTGATAATGTAAATATTTAACATAAATTAAATTCACCACATTATGGATCATCTGCTCTGTTTTGCAGCCAGCACCTAGTGGAGGAGGGGGGGACTGCAATTTTTGGCACTTCCGCATTAGCTTCACGTTTCTAAGCCCGAGGTTGCCGCTTGGTCGAGACACACTGATTAATAGACTTCAATGGAAAACTAAACCAAAACCTGTTAAACCCTGACAAGGCCTTGGTGATAGATGCAGAATGTAGTTTAGCATCAACTAATTTCTGGAAGTCTTCCTCCGTCCATGTAGTGATTTCCACTCAACAATCATGTCTGTTTTTAATGCAGTGCTTCTTCAGGACCCAAAGATCACCTGCATCCAGTTTGTACCCTGTGCCTTGTCCCCTCGCACAGGGATTCCACCTGATTCTCTGAATTTTTTTATGACATTATACACTTTAGATGGTGGGATCTTCAAAATCTTCACAAATTTACATTCAGGAAAAATTTCTCCACGATGTTTAGACCCAGTTTGTCTCAGATTGGTGAGCTGTGTCCATCTTTCCATCTGAGAGACTCTGCCTCTGTGAGATGCTCCTTTTATACCCAGTCATGTTACTGACCTGTTGCCATGCAACATAATTAGTTAGTCAACTGCTCCTCAAGTTGTTTCTGATTTGTACCAATGACTTTTCCAGCCTTTTGTTGCTCCTGTTCCAACTTTTTACAGACGTGTTGCCGCCATCAGATTCACAATGAGCTCATATTTTCCATGTAATAATAAATAGTCTCACTTTCAACATCTAATATGTTGTTTGGGTTACTTGGAGTATTGGAGAAATACAACAAGAGGCCTAAAAAAGAAAGTAATCAGTGTGTTGTAATGGTCCAAACCTTAACCTGAGTGGATCAAAATTCTTCCACAACCATAAGAGAGAGTGATATTTTTGTCAGCTCAGGGCAGGATAAAGACTTCCTGTTTGCCTGTACTTTGTTTTGTTAGTAGAAGACGATGGTGTCAGGGTCAAAGTCGCAGGGATGCAGTCATGTAGTTTCCTCTAACAGTCCAAAATACTAAAAGCTATAAAAAATTCACATAGTTCCCCCTTGAGCAAGCATCACGCTCCCCTCCCCATCCCCCACATCGCCTCCCTTACCCCACCCCCCTTCGCCCATATAAGGATGAGTAATGTGAGCAACATGCGCAACCACTGGAGGAATATATTATCCCCCCCGGCCGGGTGGCAGTGATGAATGTCCGGGATGAACTCGCTGCACAGTCACCGAGGCAGCTCCGCACACTCCAGAGACCTCAGAGAGACTCCGAGCTGTTAGATTCTTTAGTTTTTAAGTGCACTCCTCTCTGACAGGATGGGGACACTCAGACCACCACTGCTTCCTCATCCCGTTGTCATGGTAACACGAATCCAGTGCTCAAAAAATCCTGGACACAAATCAACAGGTTGCTTCCTGGACGACTTTACAACAGAGTTGGATTGTGTCATATCCCCACCCCCCCACACCGGTTTGTTTGATGGAGAGCCAGAGAATAGTTTTTGTGTGAGCCCACAGAGGCCTGCAGCCACCATCAGATGCCGATCTGTTCGAGACTATGACAACTTAATGGTGCTGCTCTTGTTTTATATCATCGGCCTCTTCAAGGTTGTTACTGCCGCCCACGCTGTTCAACGGAGCCGCTGCTAATGAGGAACTGAATGACAAACAGGAAGTTATTGACACCACCCTGCTGGCCTGCCTCTGTAATTAGCAGTCTTGTTTTTAATTTGTCTAGCAGTGGTTCAGAACCCAAGATCCTGCCCAGACTCACCATCAGGACAATCCCCCCCCTTCTGCTTCCCTCCCTTCCGATCTTGGTTACAGGTGAGGAGTTGTGAAATAGATGCAGAGGCATTATCAAACCTGAGGCTCCCACTCAGACTACAGCAGAGATTAATAACCTCTCACTGTGGGTTGCTTCCTCTCCTCTGCTTCACAGTTTTCTTCTGCGGAGGAGGGGAATGATGCACTCCTCTCCTTTCGCCTCTCGCTGGCTTTGCTGCTTTGTGCTGAGCCTGCTGAGGTGCAACATATAGCCAGCTTTCCATTTACGCACCATCCTCAGCCACTGGGAGAAAAAAACAGTAGTCGCTCTCGAGCACAAGGCAAGGCATCCTTTTTAAGCCAATCACACATTATTTATTTACCTCTAGAATGAGGCACCAGATATAGTTTCTCTAATAAATTAAATTAAATTAAATTGCACAAATAGACTGAGCAAGTAAATATTGGATAAGTAATAAATTAGGATGATGTTTTCTATTATTATTTAAGGTCAT
>JBBBVU010000014.1:25285002-25300578 GCA_037177055.1 Atherinosoma microstoma | reverse complement strand
TATATATATTATGTTTATATATACAAGTTATGTTTTGTTAATTTTTAAGAAATCAACGCTAAAATAAAATATGTAAATATTACACTTAGTTTCTATAATCTATTTGTAGGAACGTCCCAATACAAACAGGTATTTGGTTTGTTAGAAACTGGGTTAGAGTTTCCCTCAACTCCTGATGTCTGTTGTTCAGTGATAGCTGCATCTTAATACAGTTTCCGTAGAAGAAGGAGCTTGTCAATATGTCTCCTATATGTAAATATTTGAAAAAGGAAAACAAGAGCTCTTGTAAAACCACAGCAAAGTGCATTCAAGTACCCTGTGTCTTACCTGCAGGTGACAGAGGGAAGAGCCCTCATAGTTTTACAAAGAGGGTAGAAAAACTGATCAGGAGCCAAGCAAACAGCCACTTAAAAGGAAGAGAAAACCTAATTGTAGGCATCTAAAACGAAAAGAAACCCAAAAAAATAGTAGGAGCAGGATTCGTACCCCAGTTTGATTTGGCTGTAAATAGTTGTTTTCTTTGACTCTGCATATTCTCAACAAGCTGTCAATGACACGTACATTCAAAAAATTATCTTCTGGATGAACACAAATTGATCAAGGCACACATTTCCACACATTTAAATCAAGTAAATTGGCCAATTCTTGATTATGTTAAATGAAAGCATTTGACATTAGTTGGTGAAATTTAATCAGATGACATCAGATCTATTTATTCTCTTTCCATTGAATCTAAACATTCTAAGTACACAAGGTTAAATTGATTTGAATTCCTAGTTAAATAGGATTTTTGGGCTCGAGTGGCCTTTATTTCACAGTAGCTTGACAGGAAAGGTGGTCAGAGAGGGTGGGGAATGACATGCAGCAAAAGGCCCCAGCTCAGGATTCAAACCTAGCCCAGCTATGTTGAGGAGCCTTAGTTTCATGGGACGGCCAATGACTCCGTTGACCTAAACGCCACCCCAGATTACTACACGCACGCAGAAACCTCGGCCCATCACAACACAAAAGTTGTTGTTTTGAAGCAGTCATGCTTCGCTGGACTAAAGGTAGCTAATCTAGTTCATCAAACTTTTGTCTTTTTTGAGTGCAATCCAGAAATAAAGGTTGTTTTCTTTACTGCCCTGCAAAGGTCTCTTCCCCTGATTTAAATAACTTAATGGACTGTGTTGCAGACATCTTGAACGTGTGACTGGTATCAAAGATTTGATCCTGTTTGGGTTTTATTTGTATGAAATGTCAGCAGGATGACCGTTCTCTCAACGATTCTGAACACACCTGTTCATGCAAAATGATTAAATATGTCCAAACCTTTGACTGGTGTGGCATGTTTTAAAGGTTTAGGTTAAAAAAAAACCAACAACCCAAACACACAGCAGCTTCATAATCTCACCAATATACTGTCTTCTATCTAAACAGGTCAAGGTAGGACTATTCTACGGAATAAAGACAACAAAACCAACCCTTGTGAAGGCATCGTTGAAGTCTTCTATAATGGCATACCAGGCTACGTTGGAGATAAATTCTGGGACGCACAAACTGAAAATGTTGTGTGCAGAATCACCCACTGTGGGACACCGAAGTCCTCAGAAGACGAGTACAGATACACGGATCACAAGGTCTGGCTCAACGAACTCAATTGTGTTGGGACAGAAGAAAGTTTGTGGGACTGTCCAGGCTGGCCCGCTCCAGGACTCAGCTTCTATCTGAAGCCAACTGTGAAAAAGGTCACATGTTCAAGTAGGTCTATCCACTTTAACTGGGTAACATATGGAAAATATTGTATTTATTGGTGCAGATAAATATCGATTGAAGGCTGTTATGAGTTATTTGCAATATTGATATTCACATGATGACTGAATATAATCTTATTTAATTGCCCTGTTATGTGGTTTTGCTCCTTCAGATGAAGTAACATTAAGCCTGTCTAAACATAACTGTTCTGGAGCTGTCCGGTACTCCACCGGAACGGAGAATGGTTACTTTTGCAACGACAACTGGGGTAAGAATACAGTACACAACATAATTCTGTCTATATTAGCCTAAAGGAACAATCAAGAAATTTTGAGATAGTGATGTGCAAATTGGGGAAGAAAAACTTGTTTTTCTTTTCCCTTCCTATTTCATCCATCTGTTCATATGGTAAGCGTCAGTTTTGTGAAATGTTTAGCTCTGTCATAATTATCATTAAACACCCCAAATATAATTTCTTAACATTAAGGAATAAAAGAAGCCGGGCAGTTGTGCAACAGCCTCGGCTGCGGAGGATTCAAAGAGTTTCCAAACCCCGAGTGGATGATTGAGAATGATTTCTATCAATCAAACAAGATGAAAATAAATTGTTCAGGCATTGATCCTGTGGATCATCTGTGGCAGTGTGCAAGTGAAAAATCCTCAACGTGCAAACACCCCGCCTCGGTTGTATGTGAAGGTAAACACACACATGCAAACACACACACACACACAAAAAGAATTAGATTGTAAAAACTGGTTTATTCAAACAGGTTACGAGAGAGTGCAGCTTAAAGGAAACGAGTCAAACCCTTGTTCTGGGTTTCTGGAGATCGAAAAGGAGGGCAAGTGGAAACCAGTAAGCAGCAATGGCAAGGCTGAAACATTCTGCCAACAAATGCACTGCGGTAATGCCAACCTCACAGAGTCTAAAGGAAGTCTGCTCAAGTGCAAGGGTAAGCTAATGGATATGTAAATATCAGCTAATTCTCACTCCTTTCTCTCTATACACACACTCGCTCTGTTTATAATATTTATAATATTGTTTTTTTTTTTTTTACTTTTCCCACAGATACAGTAGAGGTTGTTCTGACGGGCAAGTGTTATGGATCAGTCAGTATTAAAGTGAATGGTAAAATGAAGCCAGTGTGTGCCTCCACCTGGACGGACAATGAAGCAGAAATGGTCTGTGCTGAGTTAAAATGCGGCAAAGTAAGTTTTTCCAACTTCCTTCACGTTGATTACACAAGACTGAATAAACAACTGTACATAACAGAACTGAGATTTTTACTTTTGACCATATCTCATCAGCCGTGTTGAATCATTATTATTTTTCTTCAAACACAATCTCTTGTGCTTTGAACAAATAAACATTTTCCATTTGTCAATGACAAATTTAAGGTATCCATAAATGCTCTTCTCTAGATGATAAGCACATCTAAGAAGAATACAAAATCGGGAATAATGGACTACGTGAAATGCAACGGCGGGGAGTCCTCACTGTGGCACTGCAATGCCAAGCACGGCAAAGACATCCCCTGCTCATCCACGCCTTATGTTGTCTGTGCAGGTACGATATGGCAGGGATCCTTCTCACTTTTAATTATTGGCACTGTAATGAGCTTTCGCGGTTGTTAATGAACAACAATATTTTATCTTTACAGTTCAATTCATTTCAGCCCATATTGTTACATACATACATGTCTAAAATAATATTTGGCAAATGTCTTGTCACGATTCAGACAGCGTTGACGTGAAACTGGTGGATGGTCCTGGAAGATGTGCTGGAAGATTAGCAGTCTTCCATGAGGGCCAGTGGAAGAGAGTTGACGGGAAGACTCCACAGCAAGAGTATCCAGATCTTGTCTGCTCACAACTGAATTGTGGAACAACAAGATCTGTAGATCTTAAAAAATTCAGACAGGGTTCTGGTGCCTTTCTGACCTTAAACTGCAAAACAAACCCTAAACAAATATCTGATTGCATTCAAAGTGACCAGACTAACATTGGACGTGGTGAACGGGATGCTGTGGGAATAACCTGCGAGGGTGAGTTTCTTTCTTTTTTTCTTCTTTTTTTTTTGTCTTTTGCTCTAAGCTTTTTATATTACCTTTAACTGTCATTGCCAGTTCCAGAGTAAGGTGTAGCAGAAAAGTGTTTATAGGAGTAGGTAGGAACACAAATAACAGCATCTTCAGGTTATTGTAACAAATGAGAGATATATTATAGTGTAAAGGTATTAAAGACCTAGGGACACTCCATTTAACTCATAATAACTTGAATATTTGTTGATATAGAATACAGCTAAATGTATCCATAAAAAACAAAAATCAGCTTTTGCTTTGTTAAATTTGATAGAAAATGCCTGTTGTCTTGTAGTTTTTATTCAACCAAAATATGTTCAGAACATTTAAATTCACAAACATGGATACAAGTCAACAGTCATCTAAATGCCATCTGTAACCAATATTTGACTTTTTTATTAGTAAATGAACTGGAACTTAGGCTTTCTTTTACCTCGACTTGTGTTCTATGCATCCGTCCTCTATATAAAAAGTCTGCAGATCATTTATTGTACACAGTTTCAATATAAACTTAAATGATATACCTAGTTTTATATTGCTGAAGTCTTTCATTTATTGTGATATATTTGTACTCGGCTCGCCTGACCATCACTGCAGTCTTTGGTGCTTATATTTATGTTTTGTGCATAATTCTCACCATCATCAGCATGTTTTCCTTTGCCTCTGAAACAACTCAAATGTCAGTAATCTAGTAACTGTTCACGCAAAAACTTCAGTATACGGTGGTTTTTGATGCCACATTAGCTTTGAATCATGGCAGATTTTCTCAGTCGTAGAACATCTGTGCTGCTTTGCTTCATCTACAAATCAGAGCCGCAGCATCACTCTGCAGACAAGTTTTTTTCGACAACAAAAACTGACAAGCCCTTGTGTATTTGTGCTAAAACAAACTTTAATGCATGATTGTTTTTTTTCTTTTTTAAAGATTTTTTTCCTTTTGAGATCTCAGGCTAATCCGAAACACATTTGCCTCTGATTTTTTAGCTAAATGACATCAATACTTCACACAGCTTCACTTAAAAAGCAAAAAATGATAACTACCATTCCTAGCACTGACATTGGCCTCCAAATTCATTTAAATATAATTCAGAATTGAAACAACATTTGCGTGGTTTTCATTGAGAGGCTAAAAATATCCAGGTTTCTGTTTCATTTGGTATTAGTGACAGCTATTTAACTAACTAAAAAACTAGCTTAAGGTTTACCATTACTGTTGTATTTGATCAGCAGTTAAATAATATGAATAAAAAGAAACATGCACATCATGGGAGTTGCCTTGAATGCTTCAGGGACTAAAAGTTCATTTCACTCCAACCAGCTGTTTAGTATTCAGGATTTGCACTTCCCACATCATAATACTACTAGAAGTAAAATATTGGAAGTAAAGCTATAGATACTGGAGATAAAATTGTGAGGAAAAAAAACTACATTTGCTGCATTTTCTTGATTTGTTGACATATTTTTTTTCTCATCAGGAAATGATCAAAAAGTAAACTGTTTCAGCTAAATATTCTTGTGTTTAAGGTAGCACTCATGCAGGTCAGATGAAAAGGTTTTCATATGAATTTCCTCTGCAGGGCTGCAGCTTGAGTGCACTCTTAGGCTTGTGGATAACTTGTTTGAGTATAAGAATTGTGTTTAGAAGTTTGTGTGCAAACTTGGCCTGAATTTGTTCTCTTGTCAAAGACAATTCACAAACTTATACCCTCTGCAGAGCACGAGTTGGTTTTTCTGAAAGGAAAGAAATCCTGTTCTGGCACCGTGATGGTAGAACAAGGAAACAATAACTACTGGCTGTCAGGATCCAATGAGACGTGGAACCAAGAGTCTGCAAACACAGTGTGTCAGCAGATGTACTGCGGGAACGCTAAAAACCATAAATCTGAGAATTTTGATAATACGACGCACAATCTTTGGCATAAATCCTACAAATGCTCATCAACCAAAAAGTCTTTGTTCGAATGTGACAACTCCATCTCCCTTCCATCTGACCAGAACATGACTGTCGCCAATGTGGAATGTGAAGGTAATGTGAGACAAAGAAAGTGAACTGAAAAGTCCTTCATTCACTCTGGGGCTTGTTTTACTGGTGAAATATTCTGCTGATGCTATTCTCCAGTCAAATTGCTGCGCTTTTAATGCTTTGCTTTTTAAATCCTGCCACAGGTGAAATTAAAATGACCCTGAGCGATAACTGCTGGGGAACCGTCAACATTTCTGTACATGGGGCGCATGGAGGTGTGTGTGCAGACACCTGGAAAGAAGAATGGTCTAAAAAACTGTGCTTGAGTCTGAAATGTGGGGACAAGGCCTTAACATCCCTAGCACAACAAAAAAATAGTAAAATCATGTTCAAGAGTTTGCACACCACGACTGAAACTACCCTCCTGAGCCAGAGCAACTTTGTTATAATGGAGAGCGGAGATGACACATGTACACCAGCCTATGTTGTTTGTCCAGGTATTGTACTGGTTTTTAAATATTCCTTTAATCCAAAACAAATCTTAAACATCTGATTCTTTTCTCATCTCTGTTCAAAGAACCAACACATGTTTTATACCATTATAAAGCTAAGATTCTTGAATTTGAATGATGTAGTCATTTCAGACCAGTCACCAATGCAATTTATCTTTGAAGCCATACTGTGCTCCAGTAGCAGATGATGCTGCGACAAAAATAGTCCTGTTACATCAGCAAGGGTCCAGTAAAAATAACTGGTCAACAAGTCTTTCATCTAGAAAAACCTGTTTTAGAATAAAATTATAGGATTTTAAGGGGTTAATTGATGAAGATTTGTATCTAATTTATCAGCCAGATTAGGCTCTAGGTTTTAAACTATTTTTTCCCCTTGTCCCAAAAGAAATTGGGCCAAGAAAAATGAAAACTTTTGTAAATTAACCAGTGTATTGCGTAATAAGAGGGATGAAACAACAATATACATTTTCATTGTTGTTGCTGACAACTGCAGACCAAGTGCAATCACTAAAAACAAATGTTTAGTTGATATGTTTGAAGCCGGAGCTGAACATTCATGAATGATGAGTAATGAGTTTTTGTTTTAAAGAAAAAGTAAAAATAACAAGGCAAAACAAGAATAATAATTGGAATGATAAATAAATTACTTAAAAGTTTGATTTCTCAAATTTAAACCGATGTTCCATTTGATATCAAAAACCACCAGTTGGAGCTGAAAGTCAAGTCAGTTCTGGTGTCCAGCGAATCAGTCTGTCAATTTATCCATCAGTATTTTAAGAAGGAAGACGAAAAATGATCCCTCCACTTGTACATCCTTACAGGAGTGCCATGCCCAACTTTAAACAATTGCAAAAAATGAAAAAAGGGAAGCACATCTCAAGTTTTAGCTTTGATTAACCTTACAGAGGAATGAGTAAAATATACAGCATTCAGCTAAAAGTCAAAGGGGTTGAATAAATATTAACTTGACCAGTTTCCATTAATTTTCAAAATCAAATTCTTCCCCTCTTTAAATCAAACTATAACTTTAAATTTTATTTTAAAAAAAAAACAACATACCCAACAACAAGGTATTTGCTGCTTTTTTTTCTCCTAAATTCCTAAAGTTTTCAACTATTTGATGAGATTCCTTATTTAAAAAAAACATTCTCTGGATTTTCTTTTTCTTTTTTAATTTAACTGCTGCAATAAGCTGATCTAATTTCCTCATATTTGAATAATTATCATAATAACAAAAAACACATTGTGTATTTTGTTGCAGGTAGCATCAAACCCAGATTGAAACATTTCCGGGACAAATGTTCTGGAAATGTTGAAGTGCACTTTGAGGGTAAATGGCTTCCAGTGACCTCAGAAGCTCTGACAGACACTGAAACTCAAAACACCATCTGTAAGCAGCTGGATTGTGGAACGGCTGTCAAGACTCTTCCCTACTTCGGGCCTACATCAGCAGTGGGCGCAATCGTTACCAAGCTGAAGTGTCCCAAAGCTGCCACTTCTTTAACAGCTTGTGACATCACTTTGAAGCCAGGCCAAAGCAAAGAAACCTCAAATCTTGGAGGCCTCCAGTGCTCGGGTTTGTATATTTCTTTTCTTTTCAGCTTATATTATCTAAATGTTTTAATATCCCATGTTTTCTGTAACCAACGTGCTTAAAGTAAAAAATGATGGTCTTAAAATGACAGAAAACAGAGTTTAAAAAATAAGAAATTTAAAACCATTCTGTATCAGGAGTTCTCTATAAGAGACATTTTCATCCTCAAATCCAGACAGGAATTTTTTTAAATTTCTATCAGGTTCATTATAAATGACTATGGCCCCATTTCACCATGTACATATTCATTTAAAACCTTTTTTTAATGTGGTCCATCACTCATTTCTATTTTTTCCTGCATGGTGGTGCGGTAGTTTTAGCTTCAGCTGGGGTGGAGGGGTTCGAGCCAGGTCTTTTTGTGTGGAGTTTCTATGGTCTCCCTGTGCATGGGTGGGTTCTTTCCGGGTACTTCAGCTTCCTTCCACAGTACAAATCTATGTGTCATAGGTTAATTGTTCACTCCAAGTTCTCCTTGGAAGTGAGCATGAGCATAAGTGGTTGTTTGGCTCTGCATGTTGCACCTGCGATTACCCCGTCCCTTGCCTATAGCTGTTGGGATAGGCTCCAAGACTACTTCTGGCTTGCTTTTGCAACACAGGAACCATTTATCTTTGCATACAGACAGAAAATAATTTTGGACCATTTCAGGGAGGTTTCAAAAGCATATTTTAAGTTTGAGGCATTGACAAAGTCTCTGTGCCAAGAGTATTCAGTATCAAAATGAATATTTTCTTCTTTTTTGCAAGTATGAAAATAAGCATTTAGGAAGAAATAGGAAGAAATCAACAGTTTACAATGGTTTAATGATACTTAGTGAATTAAACATTACACACTTGCATTTTTGAACAGGAGAGCTTTTTTTGTTTGTATGCAACATAATCTATATCTGTGATTTCCCCTGAATCACATAAAGTGATTTTTTTCTTCTGTTATATATGTCCCTGCTGCTTGACTTAGAGTGGAGCACGATATTGTTGGAAGTCCAGGACACCTGCAAGGGGAACGTGGTCGTTTACTCAAATGAAACACGAAGTGTCATGCCCAGTCAGAACTTGACATCCAATGAAGGGAAGATGATTTGTCAGTACATGAAATGTGGCAAATTTGTGTCAAAAAAGGAAACTCAACGGAAGCGAAATTGGCCCCCTATCTGGAAAAAAACCTTCAGCTGTCAAAATAAAAACAAAAATGTGTGGGACTGTGTAACAGAAAATCTTGGACTGTCAGAGAACAAGAAGCTCCATATTGAATGTGAAGGTAAGATTTAAAAGTTTCAGTTTAATAGTAGGGGCAGAGATAAGGTAAAATCAATAAGAAGAATTTCTTCTTTCTTACCCTGTTGTGTCATCTACATTTAAACATTTTCTTTCTCCCCTTCTTAGACAAGTCAAAGGTCACTCTTTCTAACAAGTGCAGTGGAGTCGTGAAGATAAATAACATTGAAATATGTGCAAAAAATTGGAATATGAAGTATGCTCACATGGTTTGTCAAGAAATGAATTGTGGCAATGCTATAGTTGAACTAATGCCAGGTAAAGCTGCAACAACCATCAAGTCTGGACAGAAATATCTCCACGTCAGCTGTGATGAGCACCATTACAGGCTTGGTCAGTGCAATAGATTCGAGGAAACATGTGACACAGGACTGGTCTCTATTAGCTGTATTGGTAAGTACATTTGCATCCTTTTCATTATTAAACCCCTCTGTTTCTTTTTCTTTCTTTTTTTTAAATCACTGGAGAAATGAGTCCAATTAGTTTTTTATTGTCCATTAAATGTGAAGTAAATGCTTTCTTCCTGCAAGCTTTTCATATGCCTTGCTTTGAATTGCTATTTCTTGATAAGATTTAGACTGAAGCTGGGAGTAGTGGTGCAGCCAAGAACTGAATCATAGCAGAGCCACAAACTTTAACTTTGCATTTACACAAGCCAGAAATAAGAACATAACAAAGAAGAAGAAACTAAAATCAAATGATCCTTCAAGATTGCAAGAATAGTGCAGGGATGTCTAACTCCAGTCCTCAAAGGCCATGGTCCTGCAGGTTTTAGATGTTTCCTGCTCCAATGCGCCCAATTCAAATCAAATGGATCCAATAGCTTGCTGTCAAATTCTGCTTAATGTATTCATTTGAGTCAGTACTTTTCATCATGGTTTCTCTCAACCAATTCAATGTTCCCAGCATCTTTGTGCATTTAATTCTGCTCTGTTGCAATTTGTTGGTTGTTTTTGTTTACATGCAGTTTGATATACATATTTCTCAAAAAGTAATATTCCCTGTTAAATTTGGAAATATTACCAGAGCATGAAAAAAAAAGCTTCTATGTCAAAACATTGACTTACCAGCAGCAAGTCCATATACCTAAGTTGCTTGGTGGTTGTCTACTCCCTTAAAATAGAAAAAAGATGTTACATTTCCTTCTTGTTGGCATGCTAGCTGTGCTTCCGCTTTTTCTGCTAAAGCTAACACCCTCCAGTTTTGCCTTTGCCAGACAGAGAGGAGTTAGGCTTGGTTCCTAACATTTTCCATTATGTTTTCCCCCTACCTTTTTCTTAATATGACTTTCATTTTTGCAGGCAATGTCAATTTCAACACTACGGAAAAATGTGGTGGTGTGATTGAAGTGAATTATCGTGGTCAGTGGGAAAGTGTGTGCAAAGAGTTTCCTGACAAGCTAAAGAACATGCTGTGTCAGAAGATTAATTGCAGTTCCAGCAGTGTTTTTCGTAAACAAGGAAATCCTTTGCCAAAGGTACATCTTCATATTCCACTTTGTTTTTCTGTGCTTCAGCCCATCTGATTACATAACACAACATGTCTCCATTTTTACTGAAGTAGATTTGATCCTAAAAGAAAGAGTGGCAGATGAAGCCTTTTAAACAAATATCATCCAAACGTCAGTGCAGAAATGACAGGACACAAGTTCCAAGAATTTTCCTTGGCATCTATTGGAAAAAGGGCTGTCAAAATATTTGGAATGAGGACTAAATTGCTCTGTTGTTTGTTGTGTGAAAATATGTAATTGTGATGTTTTCATTTCATTCAAGTCCCCAGAAACAAGCCTGGTGTGTCCTAGTGAATACAATGATATCAAAGATATCAGGTACTGTGTGAAAAACAAGTCCTGTTCAAATAGTGTGCCAGCTACTGTCTACTGTGAAGGTAATCTAAACCCCAAATCCTTCTCATAATCTTCATCTTTTAATTCTGCAGGAAGGGGCATTTGCTTTTTTGCTATTCTGGCCCTGTCTAGTTATACAAATGCGGATTGAAAAACAATTCTCATTACATCATAGTTTTATTTCATTTCAGGCTATGATCCCAAAATTCCACCGGAAGAAGAACCCACATCTCCAGTGCCCATTATTGTAGGCATTGGATTTCTTCTGGTCGTGGTGATATTGATAGTTATATTTTTACGATATTACCTTGGCAGGAGAGCAAAGAAAAAGAGATTTCCACGTGAGTACCTTTAACGTTTTGCGCTGTCCTGCTGTACATAGATATTCTGGAGGACAGTTGTTGTTCTTATTGATACAAATGGTACCATTAAATTTATAACACTGTTGTATTGCAGAAGGAATGCTGCCAACACAAGACGCAGAGTTTGAAAGTGGTGAATATGAAGATGTAAACAAATCAGATGAAATGGAAGACCTCAGGCATGGCAGTAAGTTTCAAAACTTTTTTTTCATTTTTTGCCCCGTCTGTCAAATAATAAAACTGTCATTGTGAGACTATTTTTAGACATATTTCTCTCTTTTTACCTGATGTTGATTTAGAATGGAGGCAAAGTGTTTTATTGTTGTTGTTTATGCAGG
Source organism: Atherinosoma microstoma (assembly GCA_037177055.1). NCBI lineage: Eukaryota > Metazoa > Chordata > Actinopteri > Atheriniformes > Atherinidae > Atherinosoma > Atherinosoma microstoma. The sequence continues at coordinate 25,288,874 of JBBBVU010000014.1, read as the reverse complement.
CTTCAGACCCGAAGCTGAATTCATAAGGGAGAAAGATGTGCAGAGCACTTCCTCTTTTCCTTACGATGATATTGATGAGGTGGCTGAGTCTCAACCCCTGACCCCTCAAAGCTCGATCGCTGGACCTCCAACAGACAACAACATGCACAAAGGAGTCCTTGACCAAAGCGATGGAAAGTTTCACACCAACTTCCATCAGTTCTTTCCTCATTTACTTATCTTAGCTTTTGTCTGCAGCAACCAGACTGTCAGGGGTTGAACTATTTCTCTTGACTCTCTTACAGATGGAGTAAATTACGAAGTGGATGAACCACAAGATAATTACGACGACATTGACGCCTTCCCTGCGGTCAGCCAGACTGCAGCTGAAGTCCACGATGGGCCCAGAACCCCTCCTGAGAGTGATGCAGCAGTACCTCAAGACCCGGTGCAGAAAGATGAAGATTATCTTGTGCCAGGTCAAGATGGGTGAGCCAAGTTAGGGTTGAAATCAAACTCGAACTAAAATCAATCTGGAAAATTGAATAGTCCAACTTTCATACAACTATTGTAATTTAATCCAACAGATAAACAAAGAAGTTAGCAAAATAAATCTTAAAACAGTTTAATGCTGATCTTAATTTAATTATAAAGGTTTTTAACCTTTTTTTTATTTTTGTATAAACCATTGTCTGTGTTTAAATTCATAGATTTTTTCAGCAAATGCTCAAAATGTTTTTTCTTTTAATCAATTTACTTTTTAATTATCAGATGTAATTGTTTTAAAACTATTTTATGTAAATATTGCAGATTGTCTTTCATGATTTTTTTAAATGATGATAATGATTCATCTAACCCATTAATATATAGTGGTAAATTGTCAATTTAGAAGCCATCAAGCTTTATTCAAGCTTTACTGTATTAACTTCCCTTTTTCTGAACTGGAGGTTACATTCCTCTTGTGCATACAGTCAGTAGAAACAACCTTTTCTCACTTTAAGTTAGACTTAAGTGAGCATAAGTATTGGAGCTAATTTTCATTAAATATGCAGCAACCGTCTACAATCAGTTAGCTTAGCCTATAGGGATGTGAATTAGACATCATGCCTGGTTGAATTTGGGATAAATTAGTTAGTTTGCACCATATTATATGAATCCTGATTGCATCACGGCAAATTGACCCATTAGACAAACTACACACAAGCTAACCAGGCAAAAATGGGGACAGGTGCAGAAAACAGCAGACCACTCTTTAAAAGATGGTCCTTCTGTCCCAACATGATCTGCTTACATTGTCTTTACTGGGAAAACAGCACAATCAGCTGAAAGTCAGTCATAGCCAGGCTAACAGTTCCAATTATTTCAAAAGTTTATGCTAAGCTAAGCTAAGTAGCTGAGTTGCTGCCCGTTGTACAACTTGCAGGCTCAGATAAGACGATAGGAACTGTGCTATAGCATCCTACTAGCTTCTTCCAGGAGGTCCTGCTCAAGATGACAACATGTAAAAAAGAAGTCTGGGAAAGAGAGGGAGTGAACATTACTTTCCATGATTTCTTTCTGTAAATAACTATGTTCCATAAAACTTTCTGCAGATATGAAATTCAGTTTGCCATAGTTGACATCGTTTTTCTCTTTGGCCTTTCTCTTCAATATAAAGGTTTAGCTTTTTGAATGTATTGTTTAACGTTAAAAGGATATTGTACAAAATGCTGTAGATGTTGTTGAATCCACTTTGTTGGGAAAAAAAAAAGAAGAAGCAGTTCTCTGATAATGAAATATATATTATTTTTATGCTGCATTATGTACTTTTATTCATATTTCATTAGTGAAAAGTGGCTTTTGGCTTTGTTGAACTGTGTTATTCCTTTGGTTTTATTCATCTTGTTGCACTGAGGTAATGAGCAACATGATCCATTGAACTAACCTTTAAAATAAATGTTGAACAAGTCTCATTTATGTTCTCAATTTTGACTAACACATTAAAATTCTTTGTCGACTACTTTTATTTGCTGTGTATAAAACCTTTCAGGCTTAATCTTTTTGTGAATCCAGCGGGTTCTCTCAGACTCCGCGCAGTGTTTTTGGAAATGGCTCAGATGTTGAGTATCAAACTGTATGTTAGTAGGTCAAATATAGTTTGATACACAGCACAATAAGCCGTTCTCTCCACAAGACGTCTTTTTCGGAGTGATTTACAGTAAGTAACTCAAGTCGTGAAAATTTGTATCCACTTTAACAGTTCGTCAAAGTCACTTAGACGTACAAAAGCAGCTGCTTACTACAATGTTACCACAAATCTTACCATGTATGTGAGCATCCATTAGGAGCTGACAGACCTGCAAGAGCCTCACATATTAAGTCAAGATTTATCCAATGGCCACTAAGATCACAGAGACAAAGGATATGCCCAGAGGGACTAATTTGTAGCCAGTACTGCTGTATGATATGTAGACATCACACCCAGCTGTGCTGGCAGAGGCAGAGGGATCATGACGTAGGATTAACTGCTGAGGCTGAAACTTAAATAGATGCAGACTTTCTGAAGTGCCATTAGACCAGGATGCAGTGGGCCCAAACAAAGTCAGAGAGCTTAACTATTGTGTTGTTTACTTCAGATTGTAGGATTGTAAGAAACACTCTTTGCTAACAATAAGATAGTTCTGGAAAAACCGAGGATAGCAAAGTTTTAAATTCTGTCTTGATATGATCCTCTGACCCTCTTTCCACTTGGAAGTTAAAGACCGTTCTGTTGTTTGGCCTTTAGCCTTAGGGTTTATTTTTGAGTTGATTGGGCAATTATTTTATTCCCCCCTTTAGCAACACTATAAATCCACACATCTGAACCTCTGAATGGCAGCCTCCCGCCTTTGCCTGGTCAGAGAGTGATTCATATATTTTTACATTTTCAAACCATGTTTTATTTGCAAGAAGTTTTCAGATGAGGTTTTGTAGATATGTGTAAATATCAGAGTTCATCTCAGGTTTAGTTGTTCAAACTTTGAATGTCCCTGAACTTTATTTCCAGCTCAATGTGTTTCTTTTGTATTTAAAATGTTAGTAAACGTGAAAATCTTGATATATACTGTGATGGGTATCTAGCTGCAGGTGAACGTCTACACTGCTTTGAAATATGATCATATAAAAATGGTAATTTTAGAAAACTAAAACTCAGGGGCACTTAAGTGCACAAAAATATCTACTTTCTTAAAGGATGTATTGTTCATATCCTCACAGGGACAATGAAACCAGCAGCTTCTTTAAAAGAGATCCTTTAAAGAAGCTCTTCAAATAGGACATGGCCATTTATTATTAAAATTACATGAAGTTTCTACCATGTTATTGGCCACCTTTTTTGTTCAACTCCCCATCCTTCATTGTACAACACATATTTATGTTGATAGAGGTTGCTTTAGTTACCACATATGGGTGTAATTTAACAGAAATAACTTCCTTCACAGAACATTTATATGGTGCTTTTTCCTGTTTCAGCTTCACCAGCGATGGTAGGGCCTGATAAATAATAACACATAAAGTAATAACATTGTAATTCAATCAGACAAAATTAATGACTGGATGATGATGGATACTTTAAGTATATTACAAATAAACAAGTAGCAAACTATAAACAGGAAATAAATTATATTTTATGTTATTACTGAAGATTATTGAACATTAATTCAATCTTTACTGTCATTATATCTTTATACAATGATCATTCAGCTTTAATTAAAGCTTTTTATTTTAAATCTGCATTTAATTTCATTTCTAAATTAGACAGGCACTCAAGTTCCAGCATGACTGACCTTACTGCAGTGAAATAACAACAACAATAATAATAATAATAATAATAATAATAATAATAATAATAATAATAATAATAATAATAATAATAA
>JBBBVU010000014.1:25239826-25251124 GCA_037177055.1 Atherinosoma microstoma | reverse complement strand
CCTCCTCTTAACTTCATCCGCTGTTCTTCTGGTTTTTCCAACTGCATTTACTTTTTCGCAGATATTCTCCCATATTGCAATCATTCTGGTGACATTTTAGATTTTTTTTCAGCAATATCTTTATTTGCCTCCTCTACTAATATTTCAACCTCAATTGGATCGAATTTCATTTTGCGTTTGCGGTTTCCTTACTCTCCAGATCCTTCCATGACAAAGCAATAGCGCCGCTAAATCCTCATTTAAATACTGCTGTTTGCATATGTTATCAATTGCATGAGCAATGTTAGTAGATCACCCGCAAATCATGGAAACACAAAAGGCGCTAAATAATTGCGGCGCAATTTATTAAGCGGTCGCTATTTGGAATCTTTGTAAATCAGGGCCTTAGAGTATTAACTAAAAGCAATAAAAGGGAGAAAAAAATTCCATTAAGGACAAAAGCTTAGGCTTTGCCAATGGTGCACTACCCCACCTCCCCTCAAAAACCCCCCATTCTAAAAGAAATGATGACTATAATTTTATGACCTTCGTCAAAGCGGGGGTTATATATTTGGTTTCTCTGTCTGTTTGCAACATAAATGAAAAAGTTCTGGACAGATTTGTATGAAATTTTCAGGAAATCTCAAAAATAAAAAAATGAATAAGTGATTAGATTGTAGAGGTGATCCCGATCACCGCCTGGAATTTTTAAAAGGATTTTATTACTATGGGGCAATAGAATCTCTAGTGGCAAAATTATCCCTAACTCGGGCTGCGATGGTGCGACGGTTAATTCTGCAGCCTCACAACAAGAAGGTTGCTGGTTCAAGCCTCAGAAGGAGTTCGAACTTGGAGGGGTTCATATAGTGAGCTTTCCGTGCAGAATTTGCATGTTCTCCCCACGTATGCATGGGTTCTCTGTGGGTACTCCGACTTCCTCCCACAGTCCAAAGACATGCTTGATAGGTCTAAATTCCCCCTAGTAGTGAATGTGAGTGAGAATGATTGTTTGTCTCTCTGTGTTTGGCCTGTGATAGACTGGCAACCTGTCCAGGGTGTACCCTGCCTCTAACCAGTCAATTGCTGTGATAGGCTCCAGCCCCCCCCCATGAGTCAAAAGCACAGTTTTGACCCCTTAATGCCTAAATTTATTTACAATTATATACAAACAAAATTAATACTGAAAAGGCTGCAATGAATAAATATTCTTGAGATTTTCTGTCACTATGCATGTGAAGATGTCTTGCTTATAACTTGTCCTTTCTGATGACTTGTATGCTGCTTTCTGCTCCTTCCCCACAACAATTACATGCAATAGTCATATCAACTCAGTGTGCAGGCTCATTTGCTATTCTCAACATGCTATAAAGAAAATACCATGATTTCCGGAGAGTTATTCTTGCATTTCTGTATTTATCCTCTGTATTCCAGACAGACGTTTCTCCTCCCTCACATATCCAGTACAGCTCATCTCCAGCTGAAAGCCTCCCACTGTGATGTGCTTGGGTGAACAGCAGCTGCAGAAAAAGACTGGACCAGAATGATTGAACTTGAAAACAACCAAATGTGTACATTAAATGGGAGCATATGCAACCATATTATGTACACATGTATTACACTTTTTCTAAATAATTCTTTCTCAAACATGAGACATGACATAACATTAATTTGTCAAACACTTGTACAACTGCTTCAAAATCACACATCTTATGTCATGTCTCATTGTGCAAATAGACACGCATGGGTTTTGGTAAATTTTTTCTGGAAAAGCCATCTTTTGCATGGAAATGCTTTGTCTGTCTGAGCTTCTTGAAGTTAACCTCCCGTGGTTGTTCTCTCCATGGAGGAGGAGACAGAAACAACAGGGGAGCGGAGACGAATCTGACATAAAGACGACCACATGGTAAAACCCTCATGTGCAACGTGGCCCCTGCTTCTGACATGGACCACAGGCACATGTTAGTGTCCGCAGGGAACAGAGATCTCAGAGCGGCCTCAGTTCATGCACAAGCATATGCATGAGTTTACATGCGTCAGTAGGCTATATGTTTTTTTCTCAGGTCCAGTATGTGATTAAATTTTATTGATGCATTACACTGAATGTAGCTAGGAACTGCCAACTGGGATTTCCCTCTTTGATATTACTGAGTCAGAAGTGTGTCATCTGGACATTTTGAGGGATGTGTAGACTTTCATTCTAGCACGTTTCAGTTCTCCGAATGCTCCGAGAATGTTTCTTTGGTTGCAGAAATGTTTCACATTTTGGGAGTCTCGTGGTTGATTGGGGAAATATTTCTGAGATCTATTACGTCAGTTTTTTTAGTTGCATAATTGGTTCCCTCAAGATTGTCTGAGCGTCTAAATTTATAAAATTACAGCCTTCAAGCAACCTTTACAGAAAGTTACCATATGGTCGTGTTTCATGCTTTTGTTCATGTTCTCTTACTGTCATGACAAACTTGAAAACTTTAAGTTTCAGACAATTAGGATGATGATGGACGATAGTGTTAATTTTCATTAGTTTGAAGAAGCATGAAAATAAGATCTGTTGTGTTTTCTTTACCTTAGAAAGACCAGTTCATATCCTAAGATACTGTAGCCAACCTTCCTCATAGCTCCGACAGGTTGCACTGCTACAGAGGGGACAAACCAAACACTCGCTCTGGAGTAGACCGCTCAATTCTTGTCATTTTGGAAGGTAAGCGTGAGGTATGACATTTGTTTAGTTCACTATCAAACAAACATTAACAATGGAAAAACAAAATAAACAAAACTCTAAGTTCAAAATAATCAGAAAATGATCAGTAATGTCTTTTGTTCTTTCTTTCCCTTAAGATTGCTAATTGACAGCTATCACACCACTTCGAATGAACCAGAAAAAGACAGCTGATTTTTTTTTGTAATCACACCATTCAATCCATTGGGTTTCAGTTGTGTATAGTCTGCAAACCTCATACAAGCTCTGTATCAGTCATTCAATTATCCAAGTCACTTTTATTAATTCATATTAGCTTAAAAAAATGCTAAGCATGATGTTTCAAAATCAAAACACTTAGAAGAGTCAAACAAATGTAAAATGTTGCTGGATTGTTGGGCTGGGAATGTTATTCTGCCATGGAGTTATCATCTTTGCTTTGTTTGGCTAAAATGGTCAAATTCTGTGCACAAGGGTAGACTGCAAAGAAAGACAGAAAATGGACCATACCGAGAGAAATAGAATAATTCTTCAAGGACTGAATAAACATCTACATTTGACTGAATTAACAACCCTGTTGCAAAACCTCCACTAAGATCACTTCACGTCGAGCGAATTAAGTGCTATCAGTCTTTACAATATGGCAAATAAACAAAGCCAATTAGATCCTTAAAACTTTGTTTGCCACCAACTTCAAATTCTCTGTTATCTTTCCTATGTGGTGGACTAAAAAGGGAATGTAAAGCATCATTTCCACCAATGGGTCCAGTTCAAGACGGTACAAGTTGGTATGCACTGTTTTGCATTTCCACAGGCAAAAACTGGGAAGGGTACCAGAATATCTGACCCGAACCATTTTTTGGGATCCATCTATTGGGGTCCCAATCTCACTGATCTGATCCAAAGGGGTGGATCTAGACATGCTGTAATCCATGGATTGGTCAAAAAAGACATTGCTCCCTGTGTAACTCGACACAAAGAATAAAGCGCTAACAGCACAATGTTCATATATACTGTGAATTGTTTCTTGTGCCAAGAAGAAAGAATACAAACAGCTGGATGCTTCTGTTGTGTTGCGCTTTGACATCACAGTATTACATAGCTGATACATCTATTGCCATCTTGCCGATGCGCTGCTGTTATGTTGGTGGTAGAAATGCCGAGAAGAATGGTTAGGTAGCAGGGTACATACATCATTGTAAACTGTTAGGTCACAGAGCCCCCTACTGGTGAAGGGAATACAGTTTCTTATTCAGTCCCAAGTATTGAGTCCTGCACATTTATGGAAGTGTCTGTAAACACAACAGCCGCCTACCATGTAAAAGTATGGTCGGCTAGAGAGATCACGGCTTACCGAATCAAATCGCACCAAACTGTCCCATACCAACTTGGACTGGTGGAAACAGGGCTTAACTGACTAACACTAGCGAGCTCTGGCATGCTAGTTTGTAATTAGCTTACCAGCTGCAGTAGTTTGCTAACTCGACCTGCGAGTGGTTTAATGTTGCAAACTTCAGGAACATCTTACTGTACATGGATGAATTCTGTTGTGATACTTTGTGGTGAGATCAGGGCTTTCATCCATAACCAGCATTAGCAGGACTCATTAGCATTATTTCACATTTCAGTATTTCTTCATGCATTACTGCCCAATTTCTTTTCTATATAGGCAGGCAAGATTAAAGCAGTGCTTTTAAGAACATTTGATGGCTTCTCTTCTTTATGGCCTTAAATTTGAGATGCCACTCAGATGAAGAGACAAAAGTCTGTTCTTTACAAGACACTCAATAACTTAATGGCCCTCATCACTTGCCTTCAAATTCACTTTGACCCCAATTTCATCATGCCCTTCCAGTTCTCTTTGGGAGCCGTGCATCAGTAGTAATGGGTTGTGACGGATGTTTGAGGGAAGTGCTGTGGGATAACAGGGCCTGGTGTGGTCCTGTGTTTGCAGACACCATGGGAAAAGGACTGGGGTCCAGCTTACAAGCCAGCCACAACCCCCCCCACACACACACACTCCTCTTTCTCACACACAAGCATGCATACCTCATCTTCTCTACCTTCCCTTTTATTTAATTTTTTGCATATCCCTTTTTTTCCTCCAAGCTTTTTCTTTGCCTCTACCCATTTGGATTGGGAAAGCATTAACCTATAATCTCTCCCCCTCCTCCTTCCTTTTCTTTCATGCCTTCACCTCTCCTTGTCTTTGCAGTGCTTTTGTTTCTCAGAGCTGCTGGAGTCCGAGCCGTGGAATGCTGCTGACAGCCTCGTTCCCCCTCCTCCTATCGCATTCTCATGCTGTGTCACTGTGGAGGGGGTTTATCGAGGCAGGGTCATAGCCGAGGAAGTGAACTCGGAAGTTTTCACAAGAGTTTAGCATCTTCAGCACGGCGCCCAGACTGCATATAAACTCATTCAGTGATGCATTCCTCTTCCCTGCCCCAGGCCTCTAAGGCTTCATTTCAGCAAACAAATATTTCCATGGTACTTTTTGAAGACACTTGTTATAGCTGAACCTAAATCCAGATTGAAGCTGTCAATCATTGAAGGAGACAATTGAAAATGATCGAAACTATGAATAATGTGTTTTCTGTGTTCTTTTTAATCCCCATGGATATTTTAGCTAATTTGTGTCACACTTTATAACTCTCAAACTATTTTTTGTTCATGTCTTTTTTGGCTGGAAAAAAAACCTAAAATGTAAAATTGTCAAGGATGCTAATAATTGATAGTAACATTAGCATTTTCTAATATTTAGGTTCATTGATCATTGATTTAGGTTTCTTAATGCAGTAAACCCCTCACTAATACACACCTTTCTCAAAATGCCTTTTCCTGTTATTAAACAGCATGTGAACAGGTTAGCCAATGAAACCTTAAATTCACTGATGAGCTTCCTAGGCATGTTTAAATTGAACACATTAAATGTAATTTCAGGTTAATTGGGTCTAGCAGAACCTTAAAATCAATTTGGAGTTGATGGTTTATGTATTGGATTCCAGGTCAATGGGATTATACCTCGTTTGATGCTCAGACTCCTTTTTTGGCTAAATGTGAGAAGACAAGGCCATAGATTACATGGGGTGGGGGTGCAGACGCACCACACACACATTAGGGGTGAGGGGGCATTAGGTCTGAGGTACCAGTGAAAAGATCTGTGTGTGGCGGTCACTGCAATTCTGAGGCCTTTCTCCTAAGGAGCCTTTGTGTCTCGTCCAAAGATGGCAAGCTCAGAGGAGCACAAAGAGACTAGAATAAGGAGGGAAAGTGAGGGGGAGTTCTTTCTCTTCCCCCCCCCTTTTTTTTTTGTAGCCTTGCTCCGCGATGCTTCTTTCTGTTTTTTGACTTCAAAGGTTTCTCTTTGGTACTGGAGTGCCTGTCATGATTCACATACAGGCAGTTTGGAAATAGCTTGGACCTCTTTTGTCATGCACTCCTGGCTTTGTAAACTATAATGAGGAGATTAAAAAAGATGCAGGCATAGATGCAACAGTTTTGAAAATGCTTTTTGAGAAAACTTTATGCAAAAACTGCATCACACTGTGTGGGGTATACTTTTTCCAACAGTAAAGTGTCCATATACCAGCAGTTCATTTTAGGTGAGAAGTCGTGGATGAGTTCTCTAATCTTGTTTTTCTTGGAAATAAAGATCATTTGTACAGTAAAATCATCCACTCAGCTCCCTCCTGCTATCTAGTTACACTAAAAATAAATAACTACATCCCACTATGGGAAAAAGCTTCACTAAAATACACAGACCATCTGCTAATGCTCCATTTAGCTTTCCAAGAAAGCAGGCCATCTTGGAATAGAAACACGGAGAGGATGGATCTGTGTTTGCATTATCGTCTGGCTGAGTGCAATAAGTGTCTTTTATCGAGTATGATCCCATTAGCAGGGTAGTGCAAGCCAGATTCATATCCTGACATACACATTTATGCATGCGCTCTCACACAAACATGCACATTTTGCAGAACTAATGTCGTGTCTACACATGAATGCACGGACCAAAACACATGCACCTACGCAGACATTTCAAAGTGCTTGCACATGTGCACACACAACACAACCCTGCCACTGTGATGCTCAAGGACTGTTTTGTCCTACAATTGTTGCTAATGAGTGGTTTTGATGTGGGAGGCATTTCCTTCCTGGCTTTTCCTCTCCACAGAGCTCCATTAAGGCCCAATCAATCATCGGATCGCAAGCTAAAACCCTTTTCTGTTGCTGATGTCTGGTGTTGGTTGTAAAGCGCCTCTCTCTTCTTGGAGCTCCAAAAGATCGCGGGTCCATTTGTTAATGGAGGTTTGAAAAATGTGTTGAGTGGCAAAACTTCAACTATGTACACATCAATTTTATGCATGTCGAATGGTAAACTTAGGGTAGTTACTTATGTCTATTTTTAAGTACCTGATGGCTGACCTTTGCTTCCTTTTTGAAGTTGCCTATTTTACCTAAATATTACTGCAAGGTTTCACACCCGCGTGGGTGGGAGTAAGTGCACAAAAGTTAACTGCATTTTCACATTGACAGCTTAGCTAGCTTTAGCTCCTGAGTGGAGTTAATGAATAACATTGAAAAGACCATTTAAGCAAGACTTTATGGTACAAACTCAAAGCTCTGGTGTTTCCACTCACTCACTTATTATTTACATGCTTTTTCTCTCATGTTGATGAGAGGTCAAGTAGGACGGCTTACCTTACAGGGGCAGACCTAGAGAGGTCACCAGGGTGCCACTGGCCACCTCTGAAATCTGTTTGGACACCCCAGGCACCAATTGACAAAATTGACACATCACTGGAGGAGGAGGGTGGAAATGTCTTTCCAGAGCTACATGGATCACCAGTATCACTACACCAGTTTGATGTTAATTAGTCATCCTTTTAAAGTATTGACATTTGGCTGCACATTTCCAGAAGAGATTTTGTCCCTGTGCATTACATCTATGTAAAGCTACTAACCTTATTTTAGTGCCTAGTCATATGCTAGCACTAGATTCGTTTTAATGGATGGAAGCCATGTGATTTTTGTTTTCAGTGAGTGTATTTAGGGACTGTACAAATCAACTCAGTTAATCAAGATTTTCACATTGGACCTGAAAATAAACTATAGATATTCAAACAGTACCTCAATATCCACGTTACTTAGCACTGACTAAGCTAGGGCTACATGATCCAGTTTTGATTTATGTGATTCCAACTTTCTATTCTTGCTAGTCAACTGAGTTGGATGTCTGACGTTTATGTTCACAAATCCATGTGGAATTTGTGATTGTGTGTGTCTGTTTGTTGCAAATCTGGATATATTGCAGGTACAGGTGCTTCAGAGGGCTGAGATAGTCCAGTAGTTGTAAAGAGGAACTGGTAGCAGGTACAGAGCAACAGCAGAAGTCATGGTTAAAGCATGAGTAATGCATGTGTAATATTTACAGTAGCCTATGAAACCTAAACAGTTAAACACGTTATACAAATATGTGATGACAGTATTGTTCATCAGTTCTTATTGATGTAATGATTACACAGTTTTCTCTTATATTCAGTTCTATTGCCAGTACATAGTGATGATTCTGGGGAAGACTTGCACACAGGGTCATCTCAGCCTGGCTGTAGCTCAGAAGAATGTACAAGTACGGGGGAATCAATATATTAGGAAAACAACTTGTTGGTTTAAGTTTGAATTAAGTATGAATTGTGATTATGTTATTGATACAAAACAGCTGATCAGAAACAATGGAAATACCATTTTACTTAATAACGGTAAGTTGGATACAGGCCTGTAGTTATCATGAATGCTTGGATCTAGATTACTCTTCTTCAGAAGGGGCCTCACCAAGGCCGTCCTAATTCAATATATTTAAAAACTCAAGCTCAAAGAAACCATAAAATGTATTTAAAAGAGATGTGGGAATGGGGTCTAAAAGGCAGGTTGTTGGGTTTAGCTGGGAAAATACTCGACCAAGCATCTCTGCATCAACCAGGACAAAAAGCAAACACACTTATTGCTTACTAATTATCCTTTATTCTTATAGCATGTTAGCGTATCAGTAGACTTCTTTGAAGTTGAAGCTTCTTTGAAGCTTTTCTTTATTGCTGCTATAAATAGCTGTATCTGTCAGATATATAGGTTGCACTTGGATTGGGGTCTTGTGGGACACAACATAGATACCATAGGAGCAGGCCATAATGATCAGAAATCCAGCAACAGTGGGATTTAAAAAATTGCCCCACAGGACTTATTTGAGAAGTTGTTTTAAGGAGCAACTTGTCAAATCAAACCTGGAGCCCAAACCTCTGAGCCGTGTAAAAAAATGCACTGATAAAGACACACAGGTGTGTATGATCAATCCATACACCACAATCTGACATCATGCAACTAAAGCTCCATTTTCTGTGTGGAGGTGATTTTTAGCAAAACATGAAATCTCCATGGATTAAAAATTCATCGCAGAAAGTGTAAGATGTCAGCCTTGTTATGACAAAGACCGTTCTGCAAGAAGACTTAAGGGTGGAGCCTTATAGCGTGCTTAGAATATCAAAGGCTCTCATTTCTAAAGCATCTTAAAATCTTGCCTCCCCACAGACTGAAGGTGTGCAACAGAACTTCATAATAATAATGTACGATATAAGCATTAACAGTAATTTAATTTTATAGCTACTAATACTGTGGGCAAAACTTAGAGAGATATATATCCTGAAATTTACAGATGTTTCATATCTCACTACATCAGACCAAATTCCTCTCATCGTGTTATACAACCCACATGTGAGCTCATCAAATGACTTAGAGGTGGTAGGTAAATCATGGATCTTTTTTTAATTAGTAACTTTAAAACCCAGGACAGGATGGAGAAAATTTATGTAAGCCATTATTTACATTATTTCTCTTACTGTTACCATGATCATCTGCACCTAATAAGATTGAATTGCAGGGAACTTTATAAATCTCTGATTATTTGACAACTAAATGGAGTTTTTATAGTCATCGAGGTCCAGACTGTAGGTACTACTGTAACCCGTGACCCTCCACAGTCATGAGGAAGGGGAGAGTTATCCATCGTATATGAAGAGCTTTTAACCCCTGGGAATTCTGCATCCGTTGCATGTGGATGGTATTATGCTTTTATGTGCTACTCGGTCTTAATTGTCAGGACATCTGTAGGAACCTATACAGCTGACTCATTTAATACTGAAGATTCTTCATCCATATTTCTTTTTCAGTTTTCTTTCTTAATGCTTAGCTAAACAAAGTATCTGGGATTTAATTTAGCATTCGGCATTGAGAAACGAGAGGGATATTGATTCTCCATTTTTTTCCTGCCAAAAACACAATTGTACTTAGAGCTTCTTCCATCAAAAATATAATAACCATCTGCAATTATAGAAGCAGTTTATAATCATTTACATTTTGCAGTATGGCCAAATTAGGTTTAACAAAAGAGGGCTTGAAAAAATAGAAAGTGGCAGTCTATATGTCTGGAGCTCCACTTCAGGCCTATTCATCTGAGCCTTTCAAGCAGGGACTGATGTGTAGTTGTTGGACATCTGTGACTTTGAAGTTGATCCGCCACTGATGCACCTCTGAGCTAGCAAGAAAAGTTGTAACAAAACTGCTTACACACATCAAGTTAGCATCTAAACAACGGTGCTCTTGTCACGTATCTGATTCAGCAATGCCACGACTGACGTCAGTAGGAACACACGGATGTAGTAAATGAGCTACCTCTATTTGCTACATGTGGAAGAACAGTGGTCATGTGGTAAACTGTCATGGCTGGACTGTGGTGACATGTGGAGGCCTTGCATACTACTGCACTCGAAGGGAAGACCGGATACCAGTATGGATTTAAAGGGGGGTATCATGTCATTTTCAGGCACAAAGAACCCTTTTATAACACTATCAAATACCTGTGTGTCCTTCAGTTGTTTTGAAAAAGCTGTATATAGAAAAAAACAACTCAAAAGAAATTTAGCTTGCAACGTGTCTGTAGATGAAGCCTTGAAAATTCGCCTCAGTGTCTTTAAGATTCTCAGACCCTTTCTGACACGCCCCCTTCAGCATGTTTCTGCAGCTGAGAGTGGGAGGGGGGGAAAGGGGGGTAGTAAGGAGTGCTCTGCTGGAGCTGAGCTTAGCAATGGAGGGGAGGAGCTTTGCAGAGTAGGAGGTGCTATGCAGTAGCAGCGGTTTTTGCTCCACTTGGTGGCTTCCACAGGAAATTCAAGGATTTCTCAACTAAGTATGAATGAGTGAAAGCAACCTGTGGGGCATGTTTTTGGGTAGGGAATGACATGATAACATGATAAAAGGCTAAATAAAGTCAATTTTGCATGTTACTCCCCCTTTAATACTTTAGCATGGAAGAATTTCGATCGAGTCAGGGGACATACAGTAGCTGATATTAATAGTAAAAGGAAGTGAAAAGATTTTCATTGGGTAACATGTCACAGTTATCACAGCACTGTAGTGTAAGTGAGTGTGTGTGTTAGAGAGAGGAACACAATCATTTCCTTTCTTATGCATTGTTTATACAAAACAATTGCATGATTATTTAAAAAGCAAAAAAAAAGCCTGATAATGAATGCCAATGTCTTTTAATGAAATTTTGATTTGATTTTGTAGATATA
>JBBBVU010000014.1:25190311-25205752 GCA_037177055.1 Atherinosoma microstoma | reverse complement strand
AGATAGATAGATAGATAGATAGATAGATAGATAGATAGATAGATAGATAGATAGATAGATAGATAGATAGATATGTCATTTGTGACAAACAAAACCTTGTTCCTTCATAAACACCTTTAAAAAAGGTTTCTTTGAATGTGAAGAACCATTGCAAAGTTCTAAAAGATGATATAATAATCATTTGAACAGTAACTTTCCATTTTTATAAATGTCAGTGGAAATGTGGTCAGTGGAACTCTTTCTTTATATCTCATTTTCTCCACAACTATCGGTTTGTTTTCTGACTTGATGAGCTTTGTCACCCTTTCCTCTTCATCCTCATCTCTCTAATGTGCTGATGGGCTGATAATGGATGCACTCCCTAGATGTGCACACACTCATTAGAAGGATGGAGTGCTGGGCTGCTGACAGTGACTGTCTCATTATCAAACAGCTTTCAATTCACTGTAAAAGGTAACAGACTTATGAGCTGTATATAAACATTCATGGGCTGTATTTTTTCTTTTCTTTTTTTGTGTGTGTGAAAACAGTAGATATGAGATGGGGTTACATTTGAAAATACAGTTGGAGGTTATTGTGATAAAAAACAAATCCTTTTATTGTTTGTAAGAGCAAAAGCATGCTGGCAGGCGGCAGGGATTAGTGTAGTACGGATGAATGAATTGATGGATTCTGTGCTTCTCACCCTTTCTCTAGAAGTGAAAGCCATACACCCCACATCTGCTGCCTTCAACCAATAAACACAACACATCCACAATGTCACTTCTTCATGTTGGAGATTATTGAGTCTACCTTTTAAAAACTGTAGGCTACTATTTTTATGGTCTGAGACACGTCCATACACCAGCCTGCCTCCATGTAGACAGTGAAAAAAGGGGCCTGTCCCTAGATGAAAAAAATTCAATTTGGTTGTGTGCTCTTGTATTGATCCACACATCAGTTGCTTTATTTATTTATTTATTTATTATTTTCTGACAAGCTATGATTTGTAGAAGCAGCGCAGCCCTGGGGCGTCTCCTTCATTTCATCTGAGTGAGACAGGACAGGAACAAGTGTACTGCAAGCTGCCAACAAGCCAATAAAAGTTTCCATTGCTGCAATTCACTAAACAGAATTACTAAACTTCATCCATATGTGGAGGACATCTGTCATCATTGCCACGGATGACGTTTGATCCCCAAAGGACTTCATTTCCCAGACTAAAAAGAAACTGACTTGCTATTTTACTGTCAAGCTTCCATAAACTGAAGGCGGACATCATTCGGTGTTCATCTTCTTTTATTTTGATGGTACTTTCGAGTGAATAAATCAAAATGACATGAGATGTGTTTCATTTTCTCTCCCGTTCATTCATAAATCACAACATATTCAACTCCTGAAAGTCTCACACCCCTGAGATGGCAAAACTATCTATAACCTCTTGTTATGAGGGCTGAACAATCAGCTATGATTTATTCTAAGAGTCTCATACATAGAAACATTTCTCTCATATGCTCATGTGTATATACTGTTCGTTTCTACTCCTGTGCATTATTGGATGCAGATCTTGGCTGATATAAAATGAAATCTCCTGAATGAGGAGAACCGCACTTCCAAATGTCTCCCCAAGCACCAGGAATCCAGTCTGATTTGCATAGAGAATGTATTTTTGATCATTTGGCTTGACAGTGTGAATTTTAAACATTACAGAAAGGAAAGAAATGTATCCAAATGGTTCACATCTGCAGTTTTGTTTGGGCCACATTTGGCCAGTGTAAGGTTGGCTGCCTAAACTCTACCACATCTCTATCAGATGTGGCTAAAACATAGATTTTCTGTGGACCTTTGCGCCACACCTGGCCCTAATGACACTCAGAGCAGCTTATGACATTAGAGTCACATCTGTTCCACAATGTATACCACAACTCAAGTTAGGCCAAGCTATTGATCGCTGAGATACATCTGGGCCAGTAACTGAGCCATACGAGCACCAGTTTGGCCCGTAGTTGATCTAAAACACTCTTTTATATGAATCCCACCGACATGGTTGCAACTTTATTTGGTTCAGTTAACTTGAAATCAAGAGAATTGTTGAACCAGTTTAAATTAATTGCTTCCATTTCCAGCGTGATTTGATGTAGTTCATCCATGTTTTTTAATCAACTTAGTTCAACGCGACACTCAGACTGCAAAGGCTCATGGGAAATGCATATTCAGGATGAATATAACCTCTTATGATTGCTACTGTATAAAATTGGTGTTATGTGCTTTACTCCCTGTGTTATGTTTACATCTAGACGGTGTTATTGGAATGTTTGTGTATGAAACCCATAAACCTAGCAATTCTGATTGGCTAGAGTTCCAACAAAACACATAAAGGGAGATCTAATGTTGTTCTTTTGTCTCAGTATTTCTTTTTACAGTAAAGTACCCCCATTTTAGAAACTAAACTGTGATATATAGCATTTAAATATTGTTTTCACACTAATGTAAATCATAATGCAAATGTAAAATTACTTTGGGACCAGTTAAATATTTTATTTGGAGCAACTTGAATATTTTAAGTTAACTTTCCATGAAATTGAGCCAGTGTGATTCAGGTCTGTTATTTAAAGGAGACTAAATGACTTGAGTAAATTTGACTCAAAACTGTTGATTTGCACAAACCTGAGTTGGATAAACATAACATTGTTCGGATAAATAATCCTGATATAATCATTCCGTTAAACCTTGTAGTTTGAAAAGAGGAAACAACTATTGTCCCCTAATATTTGCTTTTAAACAGTAACACGCCACTACAGATGGTCATAAGAGAATGAATCCCCTCATCCCCTCAGTATTCTCAAATCACACACTTAAGTGTGTCTTTAACCGTGTCCTAGTGGGTATTGATTGTGGAGGAAGCATTCGTTCTCTTGTTATTAATAGCCTGAGAAGGAAAGCCTAATGGGAGCCCTACTTCCTCAAACCAGTGTATTCATAGCAGGATCATTACCACCACCATTGACCTTCTTCCTGCTCATCTGTTTGACAGACAGAATACAGAATATACACTGTGTGCATGTGTCTTTTAACATCTATCTTTGTTGGGACCGATTCAATTTTTTTTAGACCTTAGTAGACTCAGTAGTCAGTGTTTACTGAGAGTGAGGATGTTTTGATCTATCCTTGCTCAGGGACACAGAGGTGTTTGAGGATTAAAACACATCTTTGGGGGCAGGTAATGGGCAGGGTTCAGCAGCCAGCTGTAACAGCCGGTATTTACAGATATACCTTAACTAAGCAAAACTTTAAAGGGTGGTTGCACCGGTGAAAGCATAAATTAGTTTTCATTTATAGCATGGAAAGAAGTCTTGCTCATTGCAAATCTTTCTGTATGGCCAAGGTGAAGAGTCACATTTCAGGTGATGGATGGGCGAATTTTCATCTACATCTAGCCAGAGCGTACCTAAAAGTAAGAGTAAAAATTGTCTAAAAAATGTTTTTAAAAAGCTTACATTGAAGTCTCTTGGAAAGAAACTGGGCAGCATCTTCACAGCACCACCATAGCCTTAACTTATATTCCTTAAACTTACTTTTTTTAAAGAGAGTTTATTAGGATGCAGGCTAAGGTGGAGGAAGGAACTAACTTACGCCTTACAACAGACAAACTCATATAAACTTCAACAGGAAACCTTTCTTCACCTCTCGTTTTACCTTTACCATCACTTTCTCAAGATGTGGTAAGCCCTTCGGGTGCTGTTTTGTTCTGTGGTTTCGCACATGCAGCAAAGCTAACTTGGGTACGTTTAGAAATGAAAATACCAGCGGGAATAAAAAAACTAAACAAAATAGGAGCAGGCTGCACAGTTGTGAAATCTTGCAGTAATATTGAAGTGATCAGGTTGGAAGTTTGGACTGTCTGCACTTTAATAAACTAGAGTGGTTAAGCAGTTTCGAGGTATCTTGGAAGCAACATCTGTGCAGTGAGTAAAAGCTGCTTTCATCTGGTTGCAGCTGTATTTTGCCTGGATGCAACACAAACAGACCTAAAAACTCATTTTCCCCACTTTCACTGCTTTGCTTAACAGCTCGAGGCATTTTGCCTGGTTTGCCTTTTACATATGTGTGTAAGTGCACATTAGAATTGCCCCCTGAGGTTGATAAAGTTTACCCTACCTGGTTATGGGGAAAAAAATAGCCTAATGGGTGGAGGGGGGGGGCAGTTTATTTCTTCCATGGACAGCATGGCCAGTGCATTCAGCCTCTCCTGGGTCATGGTGTTTCTGAGAAAAGTTTTTATTCTTTTTAATGCCGAGGAGCACCTGTCAGCTGCAGTCATGGGTGTGGTGATGACAACCTTTAGGAGATTGACAGTTTTCTGAAAAGCCATTCTTCCGCTGAGCATGGGTACGACTTCAAGGTGCTGCTTGGTGCATCTTCAGGAAATAACTCTTCAAGCCTGTCTGCCTGCAGCAATGTGGCAGAGAAAAGGTGGTCTGTAAAGGAGAAACGCGTTTCACAGACCTGCAGAGAGAAAATGAATAAATGAAATGAAAATCAGACATCTGAAGTCAGTAGCAGCAGTGAGTCCATTAGAATAAAATGACTGCACTCCCATGAACTGTAGCTGACCTCTATAACATACCTCTTCTGCAATGTTTTCATGGTCCTCTGGACTGAGTGCCTTGCACCTCTTTGCAGGCTGAGGACCACTGCTTTGATCACTGAAGGTATGGAGAGAGTAGTGTCTGGTGCTGGTGTTGATCTGAACAATTTGGACACAGATCTGTAAAAGATTCAGTTTGACAGGAACTGTGTGCTGTAAGTCCTCTTTACTCAGGTTCAGGTCCTATTAAAAAACCAAAGTTATTTTGTTATGTTTGGCAGCTATGAATCTTAGCGAGTGGCTTTGACTTGTGGATCCCCCAGGGATCAGTTCTTGGACCTCTTCTGTATAAATTGTAAGTAAATGCTCCCGTTGGGCCAAATATAACTTTAACATCAATTATCACAGATATGCAGACGATTCACAACTTTATGAGTCTTTGTCACCAGACAACTGATTCAGATTCAGAATGCTTTATGTATCCCCAGGTGGCAATTCAGTTTGCAGACATGAGTCACAGCAAAGAACTGGACATTATCCACACATTCCACAAGATCAGTCATTGTACAGGACAGAACATCAGCAGCCAAGGATCCAGACATTAAGTTTAGCAGTTTCACCATCAGTGACAAAGTGCAACAGAAATAAATAGATACAAATAGATTCAAACAAACAAACAAAAAAACATATGTAACACCTCACAATAAGCACTGTCACTAGCATTTAAAAACCTAATGACAAGAGGAATAAGAATTAGCATATTTGTTTTCCTAGTGTGAGCGAGATAGTGCATCAAGGCAAACCTCTCCTTGATGTCATTATCTGAGTGGCCAGTAAATAAATAAATAGATTTACTGTGTCCATGTCTGGAGCAAATAAACAACTGGATGAGAGAGATTTTTCTACAATTAAATGAAGACAAAACTGAGATTGTTTTGCTTGGTAGCAAAGAAAAAAGGGTCAGCGTTGGTAGACTTCTTGAGATTCAGGCTCTAAAAATCACAGACCGAGTTCATAACCTTGGAGTGTTGATAGACTCAGATCTGACATTCAACAGCCTCATCAAAGCTGTCACTAAGACAGTTTTTTATCAACTCAGAAACATCAACAAAATTAAAAGTTTAGTCTCCAAGAAAGATCAGAAGAAACTTATCCCTGCGTTCATCTCCAGTAGACTGGATTACTGTAATGGTCTTCTAACGGGACTTCCTAAAAAGAGCATTAAAATGCTGGTGACACGATTTAGAATTTTTTTTACCATGTTTTATAAAGCAAAGAGTCAGTCCAGATGAACTATGTAATAATTGCAAAAGCGCCTGCATAAAGTTGTTTGGACTGAATAACCGCCTCCATTCGGCTGATTTTGATCAGACTGTGGCGCTGCTCACCAAGGAGGAAGAAGGTGTAAGTGAGGTTTCAGGAGGAATGCTTGCAACTGCTGTCAGCTTCATTTATAGCTTACATTAGTATTATGTCATAAAAAATATCCTGTTAGAAAATATAATAAAATAAAATAGATAAAATAAAATAAAAAGATTTTAAAAAATTATGCAATTAATATGCAATTAATCGCGAGTTAACTCAGGACCCTCACGCAATTAATCGCGATTAAAAATGTTAATCAACTGACAGCACTAGTTACTGCCGTGCCTTCGCCTAGTCGCTATTTCAGGTTTAGCTGATTCATTCAGACCAACAGCGGGACGTTGTGTTGACCGCTAAATCAGAGTTTTCTGTTTCACCTTGTCCTTCTCCTGACAGCTCCTCTGTTGTCACAAAAAATTGTACGTGTACGGGGATTGTTGTTGTTCACGTGGCTTGTACAGTGCGCAGCGGGCAGTGATGTCGTCCTATTCAAGAGCTTCCACTTTGGGTTTACACGGCTCCGCGCCACCCCCTGTCGCGAGAAAATCCCACCCTAAAGCCCATCCTCAAAACATTGTGGAGTCGGCCCCCCGACGCCGCGTTGTCGTGTGCAAGAGAGGCCAGATTTTGCTCTTGCAGCATTGTCATGTAAACATGGCCTCACTGCTGCTGCAGCATGTTTACCTCACCACTTTCATCTTTGAGTCTGAATGGCTCTGCACAAAGTCCGCTCTGTTCGGTTTTATCCTGTAAGGTGTGATGCCCCCATATTCCTCAGCATCACCAGACTCTTCTGAACTGGAACTAGTTGATGATTCCACCATGCAAACCAGTTCTGGACTAGATGCGCTGAAACCAACATAGCTTTAGACGCTTCCATCATGCTGTAGACCGGCCTGCCAGCTGCAAGCCATCCCCCCACTGACGTCACAACATGGCGGAGGATTTTTGTAGCTGCTGGTGTGGTGCAAGTCGAATATTCACGTGAAGACAAGTCTGTCTGACTTATAAATCCACAGAACTACTATTTTGCCATAATGTGATATAATATTGCAAAATAACATGAATTCATTAACGTGTCACCAGCACTGAACACATCACACCAGTTTCAAAATCTTCACAGTGGTTTCCATTCAGTCACAGAAGAGATTTTAAAACCTTCCTGATGGTCCACAAATCCCAGAACGGTTTAGTCCCAGAATACATTGAGGTATGTTCAGAGAATATAAAGCCAGAAGACCTCTTACATCAAAGGACTCACCTCTTCTAGTCCAGACCAGAGTCCAAACTAAACATGGAGATAGGTGGAAAAGTTCCAGGTGACGGCCTTGTGAAGCTGGTATTAAGATCTGACTAAAACACATTTACCTGTTCAGTCAAGACTAAAATCAGATTGTAGTTGAGCTCAGATACACTTTTCACTGTCAATAAATCACAAAAACTCAAACATTTAAGATTTGCAAGTTACCAACACATATTTTTGAGTGTAAGAGGTTTAAGGGAACATACTACGTGGAATTTATGTGGATCTCCACAAAGGGAAAAGTTCAAGTAGCATGTGTCTTTTCCTCCTGTCTCCCTCTGTTTATTTCTTCTTTATATACAAAGACCTTGAATGCACTAATGCTGCACACATCCTTCCTCTCTCTGCATTAAGTGATGCATCCTTTCCTACTGTATCTGAGTCATGCATTTATTCTGTAAGATTTTGTGAGTTAATCGCTCCGTCCTGCTGTTTCACACTCTGTATGGGATCTCAGCTCCGTCTGTTATGTTCTATATCCAATATTCTGACAGGGAGCCGCCTTGATCACCTCCCCCTTCCCCTGGCATGAGTCCCATGAAGCAACAAATTATTCAGAAACTATTTCCTATCTTCATAGATATACTTTTAAAATAGCTTTTTCTTGTCCACCGTTTAAGCTGCTTTAACAGCAGGTGCAAAGAGCATGTATGCAGAGGATCTCAGCTGCCTAAGACACACGTCTAAGCTGAAACACCATCCTCCCCTCCAGCTTACATCCTGCTGTAGCTGTTTACACAGATCTGCATCTTTCCTCCTCTCATAAACCGAAGCCCTACAGCTCCCCACTTCCTTTTCAAGCTGTAGCAAAAAAACAACAAAAAACGAGAAGTGTTTTTAGTTCTACTGTTTTAATACATGTTTTTTTTTCTATTTACACATGCAGATTAAAGCATTCTTTTATCAATAATGAATATTTGCTTTTATTTTCCCTGTGCTGGCCCTCTCTGCCCACTCATCTTCTGCTGTAAAGCTTGATATCCACTAGCTTCCTGCCCTGCAGTACTGTAGTAAACAGCTTTTTAACAATCACATTGTTGGTGTTGCATTTAAAAAGATACTTAACTTTAGAAGGTTAGCCTGATGTGCCACATTAAGATAAGATTTGCAGTTTTACATTGCCATCTGGACAGACAGCTCTTTTTATATGATTGAACTTTCGATGGAAGAGGAGGAAAAAAGTAGCACAAAGCCGAGCCCTGTGTTTATAGAGGGGAAGCCGTAAAGCAGAGTGCTCCAGATCACATGATCCCATGAGAGATGGATCCACTCCTGCAAAGTTACAAGTAAAGAATGTCTGGTTTCTGAAGAGGGCAGCCCCCTCGGAGCGCCGACATGCGTCAAGCACTGTACATTGCCCGTGAAAATCATCCATTATTACTCATATTAGGCTAATATTTGGGTACGGTATCCCTTTAAATGATAGGGATACTGTCATTTAAAGTCTCAATGAATGTCATTTACTCATTGCTATGAATCTGTCGTTCACATTAATATTGCCTCAAATTGGATTTATGTCCATAGAGTTCCAAAGATGAGTCCATATGGTCACCATTATATTATATTGTCCAATGTTAAAACTTTCCGAAGGTTCGGAGTTAATGGGTTGTGTAGAAGACATCCCATAATGTGACTGTGAGCTCATGAGTTCCATCTGAGGGCATCATAAATTGTCCATTTTAGTCAGTTTCCCAGAAGTCAATTTTGTCTGGTCATGGAGGTAAAGAGTCTTGTATTTCATAATTTCCCAAAGTGTCAGTAAAGTCTGGGGATATTTTCTTCAAAACGGAAAGAGGCGGAAAAACGCCTCGAGCATACAGGGGAATGACAGGGGAATATTTGATCCCTCAGCTTCCTCGTAATGTTAACCCATTCAGACCAAAGACTCAGAGAGCCTTCCAAATCCTGAAGGTCTGAATTGGTTAATTTGGTCCAAACAACATAGAATTGTAGGAATAAAAGGAATGTATAAATGTTGGCAGAGTTCTGCCACAAGAGAGTTTTCTGTTCTGACCCTGATTAAATAAAGTCATAGTCACTGGTTTGGAAAAGATTAAAACTGCCCTAAACAACCTGGTCCCAAATCTAAAATATTTCACTGTTAGAAATATTCAAAACCGATTCAGGAACAGTTAAATTACATAATTACTCATTTTAGGGAATTAGAATCTAACGCTAATTTATTATATTTAATATATTGTGTTTCATTTAATTTAAACTCAGCTCATGTGTGTCATCAGGATTGTGCAGGTGTGGTTCAGTACTGACAACATTAACCCGCAGTTCTATGATTCATTTAATTCAAGATTAATTTGGTTTTTAATCTGTAGTTAGGGTAAGCAAAATAATGTGACATTTCCTGAGTCTTGCACTTCGAACGTGTGATGAAAATTAAAATCAGAAAGCACAAATCGCTGAAGTGAAATAACCTAAACTGTTTGTATTAGAATATTTTTGCAGCTATCATCATTAAGATGATGATTGTTGCCTTAAAATTTGGACTATCTCTTTAAAAGCCACTCCATCCATAATGCATAGATATTATTCTGTCCCATTTGCCTCTCTGGTAAGCAGTAAGAGCCACTCCAGCATGCTAATAATTTTGGTATCAGAATGTAAAATACAAATCACAGTTTGGAAAACTGGCTGATTTCTCAAAATGATGCACTGCAGCTGCAAAAGGAGGCCTCTCAAATAAATTTAGTCCATTAATTCAAAAGCTTTGCACAGAGGTGCATGTACATGTGTTAAGTGGGGAGTTTTGTTTATCAACAGCAGTGTGAATATGACGTGTTCACTCCATTCCTTTCACCCTCATATATTAGATAGTTACATATTATATGCTTCCAGTAAGGAACTAAGAAGATGATTGGTTGTTTGTTCAGCAGTGTTTGTTCATTCTCACCTGCTTATGTAATGAATACACTAACAGCAGCAGGAAGAATGAGGAAGCCGGATATGTTTTTTTCCAGTATTCAGCCCGGAGCTCCCCCGTGAAGTGCTTCCTGATATGGATGTAAGAGTATGTAAACAAACATGGACAAAAATGCACTCGCCTGTGAATGCATTCAAGTGTGTGCGTCCGTGTGCACAGATGAACAGGTGGGCGTAAGCCCACGCAGGCAGGCAGATGTTCACACACAAACAAACACTCACACTTACAAGCCTTCCTTCCTACTGAGTCAACAAGTAGTTGGTGAGTTTGTCAGAGTTCAGGTTTCCCTACAGCTTTCAGGATGTCACAGCGACTGGCCGTTTTCCTGTGGACACAGAGAGACAATGTCTGCATGAGTAGCTTTTGAGCCACATTCACAAAAAAACACAGCAGCTCTACTTCCACAACATGTTTTTCTAACATGGGTAACAGGATGGATTTTACAGCAAACAGCAGAGTACATTCTGCAGCACTTCCTCCTGCAATTCAACAAAAACTGAATCAAAGTCCTTTGTTTTATGAGCATAAAACCTCTAGATTCTGTCTGCAGTATTATTATGTTGCTTCAACTCACAACCTGGAACTTAACACCTCCTAACAGCTTTGATTCTTTTTTCTTTTTACTTGGAAAAAGAAGAAAAAAAATAAACATTTTCAGCAACATTTGAACCACTTTAAGTCTAAACAACCTTGGACTCTATTGAGTTAAATTTTAAAATATCTCACCAATGAAAGAGAAAATTCTATGTTCGCTTGTGCAGAATCTTAAAATGAAGAATATTTCATAGCTCAGCCTCCAGTTACAGAAGCTTTATGTTGCAACTCAGTTCCAGCAGTTACTATAAGACATAGATAATTTGCAGCTGGTGGATGACCTTTTGTAAAAAGAGATAAAACTAAAGAAAAACAGTTTGTCATCACTTAAAAAACAGAGAGAAAGAAAAGCTGTCCACGCAACAAACACGATATCAGCACAATACAAAACCTTTTTCATGTTGATATTTTGGAAGCATGTGCATGCATTAGCATGCCTTATCTTTATTCATTTAAATAAGACAACACACAGTGGCACTTCTCTTCATTTTATGCATGAGATCCAAACAGAAAAACAGAATTCAGATTCTGGCATTTAGCTTATTGTGAACGACTCCTCGTGAACAGCAGTATTATGTAAATAGTTTGTACTGTATATGTGCAGGTGAGTGTGCAAATACCTCGACCCAGTTGCAGCACAGTTGTAACCACATGCTGTTCATATAAGAAAACCTCCTGACATAACCACAAAGTCTAATAGAAATCCAGCAAAATTGAAACTCTCTGCTCATTATGCATTTGAATCTTGTTCACTTTTGCACATGACAGCTGTGACACAAACTTGGATTCTAAGTTGACGTCAAAGATGCACTATGTACGTTTTTGACCTTAAAATCCAGTGTTTCTGACTTGTTTGATGACACAGTGACATTTATTATGTACATTTGTGGAGCAGCATCCCAAGGCAGAGAAACTGCACTTCACAACTTTTTTGTCCAGGATGCAGCTAAATCACACGGCAGCAGGCGGTATCAGCACAGACCGTTTTGAACGGGTACAGTAGCTGATTCAGCAAAGAAAAAACACATGATGATGTTTTGAGAGGAAGAGACAAAAAGGCAGAGCAAGAGATAAGACAAGAGTCACTATAGGACTGAATTTAACTGTCTGGAGACGGTGGAGCTCAAAGTAGCCTGTAGTTTGAATGCAAGATAGATGCCGAATTAGCCAACGTTAGGGGGCGCCTCTCTGAGAAAATCAGGCACAGTTCTAAAGTGCCTCTTTAAAGATTAAATGAATATAAAATGTTAATGCATGTTTAGACCATGTTTCCAACTATGACTCACCACTTACTTATGATAATAAGTTCATAAACCACCCCCCAAAAAATCAAAAGACAATTAAAGATGCAACTATTTTTAAACCCATGACATCATCTTGTCTCCATCTTCTGATCAAAATAGAAAATCTCATCAAGTTTACATCTGTGCAGTTTGTGAAATGCTTTAAAAGCATTGAAAGACAGTTGTGTCTTTAAAGTCCCTTTAACAAAGGCAAAATTGAAAAATAAAAGATTTTGCAAGAGGAAAGCATTTAAACTGCATTCAGACCCATGTCAAACGACAGTAGACCTGACATTTAATTGGTCTCGGCTCAGCTTGTCAAAACTGGGAGCACAATGCCCTGGTGAAAAAGTTTCTTTAACTGAAGATGCTGTCGCTTGGGTAATAAAAACTCTTTATTAACTCTTTTTTTTTTCTTTTCTTTTTTTCCCCCACAGAAACACACCTACGGACCTAACATCTCATATTCAGGCTCTGAAGCTGACAGCACCTACTCACAGACATAAAAGAGATGAGATAATTTTCTGGGGTTTTTTTTAACTTATTTTTATCCAGTTGTGTGGAGCTGACATCCGCAGTCCAATCAAAAATAATAAACTTACCCATTTGCATTGAAGAGACATGATCATGAGACATGATTAGCACAGTTTATCTATACGGTTTAATGCCTTCCCTTTATGCTCTCTAATAACACCTGTGCTCTGGGAGGTAGAGGTATACTGGATGGATACGTTTTAGCCCACACAGCACTGGTGAAAAACTCTGGTAGTGTAGATTGCTGACATTTGCTTGTCTGAAGATGACTTAAGAAACCTCTAGATTTTTTTTATTTGTTTTATTTTGGAGCAACATAACATAGTAATAAACATTAAACAACAACAACAACAGACACTGAGAGATATAACATCACCCATACAAACAGTAATAAAGATAAAAACAAATTTTTTTTTAAAAATCTCCTCCTGAGTCCTTCTGTGATTAATGTGATGCTGTGCAGGTTCTGTTTTCAAAATGTGCTTTATAAATAAAGTGGATTAGATTTAAACGGTCAAATCTGAGAATAACTCTGTTACCTTTGACCTGTCCATCAGTCACGCTCACCTTTGTCTTACTGAGCTGGAAGATCAGTTGGAAGAGCAGCAGAAGGGCCAAACTGACATTGTAGTGTTCGAGTCTGCAGGGAAAAAAGATATGTACAACTAGATTATTAACTAGACTCAGACTCATTGGTCTAGGCTCATTTTTAATCACCACACATTGTACAACCCCCAAGGTTTCAACAATGATGCAAAATTCAAGCTCCAATGCCCTCTGCCCTCACATTCCCCCACATTTTACCCTCTGGTGAGGGCAATAAAAATAGTTTTGCCAGTGTGGCACCAAATCACAGCTGACAAAGATGGCCAATTCTTTGCTCAGACGTCCTGCTTTTTTAAATGAGTGAAGTTTTTGATGATGATATAGATTAAGAGCCCTCACAATATAAAGATCATATCTCTGAAAATCAGTTTGACGGTGACTTTGCAGAAGAGGTTGAGGTACGAGCATCACATTCTTCCAAAACCAAGTCAAGCCACATGACCAGCCCATAAGCAGCCAGTCCCAGGACTAGAACAAGACCATCAGCAGTTAGCAAGTAAAAGGATATGTCAACAAAAAAGGTGTAATTAATATCTGTTGCGTGACTAAATTATTTGATTTGTTGAACTAAAAACCCCAAAATGCTGTAGGTTTACCAAAACCCTGAACACTGGCTGAATAACAAAGCTATGAACAACACACAAGGGCTGATGACGATCTGTTGGATTCTTCTGCAAAGCAGATTTACATGACAAATCTAAAACTTATTGCCTGATGTAAGTGCTTGTGAGATGTGTTATTTTTGCATAAAAGTGACTAGACTGCGCTTTTATTGAAGAAACCCGCCCCTCTTAGACACCCTTTAAATTCATTAAGTCGTACAGGATAGGGGGAGTGGAGATGTTGGAAGTGTGTTTTTGTCTATGTGAAAGAAAGAGAGACACACAGTGTGACAGCATGGAGCAGAGCTATTTTTAACTCGCTCAGGCAAGCTGATAGGGCAGGTCTATATATAGTGAAGCAGAGGGAGTTCAGGTAACCACGAGTGTGTGTTTGTGTGTGTGTGTATAAAAGAGCTGTAACCAGGATACTTCCAGACTGCATACATACATAGTGATGGTCATGCTAATGGCAACCACCTAATCCTGTTTAATCCATTCACTCAATACATCACGACACACGTTGGATCATGTTGCGTTTGGTGAACCTGAAGGAACGCAGCGCCATATAAAACTGAACATGTGAGATAACAAATTTTCCATTTACGCATTAGTTCTTATTTCACCTTCCTCCATTAAACACACATTAATCTTACTAATAACCTTTCTCCAGCGTTGGCTGTGTTTTCTTTTGCTGCTATAGGCTGCAGTCTGTTTTCAGCTTGCTCAACCAGACAGGGATGGTTTCTGGGTTTCTGATCCCTCATCTCTGCTCATAAATGTGAGGGCTGTTGCTTCTTTTATAGCAATGACACAATTGGCAAGCGTATGTGAATATAAGCACATGTCCACATACAAATAGCAGAGGGGGTTAACCACCGGGCAGCTGCTAGTGTGGTCATTTGTTGTTTCAGGTGTTTTGACAGACAGCCGGTGAGAACATCAAGGGACAGCTGAACATTTGTCTGGATACATCAAAGCTAGTTCGTACTGTATTAGCTCAGCCGCAATTAAGAACTTTCATTCTCTTCGACATACATTGAAGCAGATAAAGAGCAACACAATCAAATGTAGAGCAACTCACTATTTTTGGTTCAGTTATATCATCGTCGTAGGGAGCTAAATATTGTTAAATGTGCTTTAAAAATACATTGTCGGTTCAGTATAGATGAGGTAGGTCCAAAATCGGCAACAAGAACCAGAATTGATATTTTTTTATTCATTTTTTCAATAAGAGGCTGAGCCATGGCTGGAGTCATCAGTGAGGTGGCTTTGACAAAATCTGCTAATAATAGAGGACCCGTATGCTGCAGATCTGTCAATATCAACATACTGTAGCTGTAACAAATAAATTAACCCAAACCAGTTTACATACACAACCCTGTGGCTCTTCGGCCCACAGCGTTGGTGATCCAGACTAACACACATTAGTTTTACTGCTAACATCTCTGCAGTATATATTTAAATAAATGTAGGTTTTCCTCCACATCACGCAGTCTGTCTGTTTCAAAAAACAGTGACAGCCCCTGTAGGACTTCTTTCAAGGCTGTTTCTGGATTAAAAGGGAAAAAAAGCTTTTTAATATAAATCTGGCAAACAATCAACTACATTTTTCGTTCTCTTCATTTTGTTGTTGGTTAAATCTCAGATACTCT
>JBBBVU010000014.1:25152911-25166449 GCA_037177055.1 Atherinosoma microstoma | reverse complement strand
GTCTTAATGAGTGTGAGGGACGACCTACAGACACTGACATGTATGATATACAGTGTGTGTGTGTGTGTGTGTGTGTGAGAGGGAGAGAGAGAGAGATAGAGAGAGAGAGAGAGAGAGAGAGAGAGAGAGAGAGAGGATAACACGATGATGAGAGTACAAAGGTTAAATATCTAACATGCTTACTGATATTGATTTCCTAGCAGATGATTCAGAGGTTAAACACTTTCATCTTTAAGTTACACAGAAATTCCATCATAAATGTGCACTCTTGACTTTTTGATTATAATTTCTTCTCAGTTCCTCAGTTTTGTGTGACCGTTGAGTAGCTATTGTTCATATAAATTTTTGAAATAGTCTTGCAAATAGTGTTTAAAGTGCAAGCTTCTGCACACACAGCACATTTCTCTCTCTCACAAAAAAACAACCATCAGATCATTATTCTCATTTTCTAACACTTAGACAAAATTAAACAAATAACTTTAACACATTTGATCATTTGACAAAGTTGACATCTCGTACGGTGCTTCCACTTTCTGTACAACATTATGTATTGACAGTCAAGTCTCACCAGAAAACATGTAGTAGCATAATTATTTATTCATATGTCCAAAATTTAGCATGATCCATTTCCAACTGTGAAATGGCAACATATCCCCAGGTCAATATTTTTCTGTAGCCCGACATTCATGTTACAAGAATGGTAATTTGGTGACCTAACTGTGAGGCCCTACAATTATGTTTGGTTATCATTTCTAATTTCATGGACTTTTTGGTAATTGCAATGCAAAAAGAAAAAGTAGCAAACCAACAAAAACTAATCATTCAATTTCTGATCTAAATGCTAATTACCATGGCAACAGTCAAATCTTTAAAGCATTTGGGTAAGCCCCACGTATTAGTATGCAAGTGTGTGAAGATGTACCATGCTGGGTGCTCAGCTAGTACCATGTTTCTGAGGACATTTGTTGAGATAAAGCCTTCTTTAGACCCTTATGTTAACTTAAACCATCTTAACCGAGTGCTGAGCCCAACTCTAACTCCAACGTTAATCCTAAAAACCAAGTTGCAACCCTTTGCCGCTGCATGATAAAGTAATATTTGGCGTAAATGTTCTCTTTAGATATTCTTATTTTGTAAATCTGGTTCTCACAAAGATAGAGTGTACAAGAAAACACACATGAATATACAAGTCCTACTGTTACCACTGAAGATTTCATTATTCACAGAGCATGAAAAGAAAGCAATTATGAGGGAGCCTTTTAAAGTTGAAAATGCATACTGAATATTCTTCTTGTTCATGACAGACAAAGTGATTGAAGGCTTATTTATGCAAACTTTGGGGGGGGGGGCAATCTAATGCACCAAATCGTTGAATTGTAATTCAAGAGACAGCATCGATGTGTATTATTGCTCTGTACATACTCCATATGTGTGCATGTATCATTCCATATGCATGTGTGATGAGCCCCTTCGCAGCAGCTGTTAAATATGTAAATTCTCCACTGTTTTCATTTTTTCTGTACTGAGCAGCAGTTTGACTGTTTCGTATAAAATGTGTTTTCAGAAGAACTGCATGCTGGCAGTGAGACTGCTTGTTGGGAGATCAATTGCAAACCCCTAAGATCCAAAAGTGTTCCTCACATCTCACAAAAACCATACCCTGAAATATTGATCAAAGTCATCAGATACAAAAAGATGAACAATGAATATAAATGCTCCTCAGATGGAAGCTGATGCATGTGGCTCAGAGTGGGTATTCAAAAATGAAGAGGCTCTATGGAGTCAGTTTTTTTTTATTTATTGTCATTTTACATTTAGCTGCAAGGTTACCATTAATACCACCAGGATTACTGAGGCCACTGTGAATTTTACAGCTCTTTACAGTAATGTAAAGGCCATGGAAATATCTACAGAAAAGATAAAGTTAAAGTGAGCGATAAAACAAGGTTCAAACCAGTGTGGAGCATAACATATAACAAATGTATTTAGTTGAAATGTGTAAAATGTTCACCAAGGTTAATCCAGTTACAGCTGTAAGTACATTTTAAAAATGCATGTGGAAATTAATATTGAATGACTCAATACAGATCCCAGTGATGCCCCCCTTGTTTTCAACTGTTCTCCAGAAAGGGTATAAAGGGTATAAAACACTCAAAATCCTCTCAGATATCATTTTGTGTCAGATGTGGCTCAAATAAATTGGCTTTGAACTGGGTTACAGCATGTGTTGGCCCTCTCAACACTTGCAGGTTTTGGGTGTCATGTCTGGAAGATATGTTTCTAATTTAAAGCAGCCATCATCACATACATTCATACAGAGTCCCATCACATCTTTTAACCATCCCGGACGAGCCCCATGAGTTTTACAACCGGCCATGTTGGGTCACAATAATGAAGACTAAATACATAAGTTTAAAGATAATAAAGGATTTATGATCCAAACAAACTATCAATAGTTGTTTATTTTATTTCTTCTTTATCTAACTCATGTATTTTATAAATTTATTTGCTGCTATTCACTCATATTTATGTTTAATTTTTTGTTTTATTGATTTATTTTTAATCCTTATATATTAATTGTTAATTAATTTATTATCGTATTTTATTCCAGTTTTCTTTTTTTTTCTTGATTTTTTTTCCTGTATTTATTTAGTTTTTATATAATTGCATATATAAATTCAGGCATTAAAGGGTTAAATCTAAAGCGGTACAACCAGAAACACAGTGACCACAAGACTGGTGGTGCCTGTGTAAGCCACACCAACAGGCTTTATCACAGGTGTAACCATTAAAAATCTATTAGGCCCATGCACAGCAGAGAAGAGGGTGCAGAGAGGTCAAAGCAAATAAATTTTATTTATAAACCGCTTTTCATGCAAAAATTTACACAAAGTTCTCCACATAATAAAAACAGCTTATGAATATTAAAAACAAAACAAGCCTTCACACATAATATATAACATTTAAAAACAAAGACAAAGCAGAGGATGGTCATTCTAGCTAGTAGAAGAGAGTGTTCAGTATACTGGCTGATTTAAAGATAGAGGTACTTGGTGCAACTTCTTAGAAAACAGGATAGTTAATCTGGATACCAAAACAGTAACATATACACAGCAAAAACATGATCTCCAAGTACACAGAGAAAACCACAGACACACAGTGGTTTGTTGCTTCACTGTCTTCCTCTCATCCCCAGCCATCTGGCTCCAACAGTAATGATAATGTGATCACAAAGGATTTCATATTGTTATTGGATTATCTAAAGGTCACCATGTCACATTCATTTCTTGTTCATTATGTAACTGCTTCCAAATCCCCACAGCTGATATGCAAAAGAGGCTCGTGTTTACATTCTCTTATTATCTCTGAAAATAACTAGAAATGCAAATGCAGCCGCGCATAAATAAATACAATCATCAGTGTAACCGAGCCAAATGTAGGTCTCAGATAGTAGGTCAGAGATGGCCAGAAACCCTTGGTTTTTTTTCTTTACATACATAATTGTTCATGGATTGAAGCTGGTTGACTTCTGAAACAAATACAAGCATGTATTTTTGTGGAATGAAGGTCAAGGCAGGATGGAAGCAGGATTACCTGGGATTAGCCCAGACTATCACTCTTCAGCTAATGAGGGCCAGAGGTTTCCTCTCTTGGTGCTGTTGCTGCTGTCAGTGCCAGCATATAAATAGCCTTTAAGCCTTCCTCACTCATTCATATTTCATACAAAAGCAGATAATCCATTTTTCCTTCATTCATTACTTGGAGGAACGGTGTATCTGTCTTTACAACACGTTTCTTGTTCTGGATAATTAACTCTCCTATTCTATCTGTCTGATTTTTAAGAAGCTGGGGGGAAAAAATTGAAAAAAGAAAAAAAAAGAATTTGATTAAAAGATTTAACTGCTGGTGTGTCTTGAAATTCAGGTATGCTGTTTGGTACATGGTTGTGCCAGGGCTGTGCCGTGCTGTGTTGTAAAATCCTTTTTCTCGAGACAGCATAAAAAGAAATCCAAACCGTTTTGTGATCCCACTGCTCCGCTATTCCCTCTGCACCAAAACTGAATCAAAACAAACCAGAACTGCTATCTGGGCTGTCCTCGCCTCACGGAAGTGTCACCAAACATGGCATGTGGTCCTCTTCCTGTCCAAGCCTACGTGGGCCGAGCGGAATGCAAGAGCAGCACAGGAAACAAAGCCTGTAAAGCTGCTGATTTCACACTTCGGCCCTTTGATGATGCTAGATTCCTGGTTTTTTATCTTGCTGACATCGCTTTAAAAGATTAATCATTAATGTTAAGCATAATTTCCTATCATCTGGTGAACTGCAGTACAGAGTTAAAGTGTCAGTTCTTGTTTATTTAGTTGATATCTTTGGTTCAGAGTTTGAGCAAGTGTCATTACTCTAAAAGAGCTGCAACTGAAAGTGTCTGAGGACTTCACCAAGATGAGAATAACAAGTTGCACAGCTGTTTTCAGCCACTCCCACCTCAGATATTTCTCAGCCAGAGTCGCAGACATCTTGTTTGCACCGAGGCTTTGTTGCCAGGATTTTTGTGGTTTTGAGACTTTGGAGCAACACGTTGTTTCCATCATTGCTGGTGGTTTTTAAATCCATCCGAAAACCACATCTGGTCCCACGCGCCACATCATCCTGACCTATATCCATCCCTCCCCTGTTTCTCTTCCCCTCCCTCTGTCTTTCTCTCTATTGGTGAAGGGGGGGAATGAGTTCATTCTCTGACCACGAGACAATACCTCACCCTTCTCTCCAGCCCTCTGTATGAATCATGGGCTGGAGAGACATGGAAAACATCTCCATCAACTCTCTTTTACTACTCTGTTGAAAACAAACAGCTGTGGCTCGCTTGTGAGTGAGTGTCTGTGCATTAGGAAACATGCCTTAGGTGTTCTGACAGGTTTCTGGCATCTTGTTGTCACATGGTCCATTCATATTACCTACTATAAGGAGGATATCTGCAAACAGAAGGTGTTAGCCTCAGTTCAGCTCTGTTATCTTTTATACTGATGAGCCCGATCCAGTTAACCAACTGGATTGAAATTTAAGTGACTGAGTTAATGACTGATTAGCAGGATAATAACATATTTGATCGCTTAATGACTAAAATAGCTCATTTCTTTATGGTCTGGAAATAGTGAGCAGTGGCTGATGTTAGTCAGATCTGAATCAGAAGTAAGCTTAGCAATGAAGTTATGGTAATTGTTTGCCATCAGAAACACATTAGTATCCTATATTCATCTTATAACAACCCAGTCTCTTCACAGAGCATGTAATAGCTATGATGGTCCACAACACCATATGCATTATACAATTTGCTCACCTATTTATCTAGTAATGGTGTTTCAATCTGTCTGATGCTTGCAACATCACATGACTCTTCTAACTTGGAACCTACATGAGGGAAGACCTTAATCCTTGGACTTTCACATGAGCGATACCATTAAAGTCTCATCCTGCACAATGTCCTTTCAGTTTTCTTCAACCCATCCCACTTTGTTGTCGGTACTTTTCTACTTTAAACTAATCTGTGAATGGTTATGATAAATATTTAAAAGTATATGATTAGGGTTAGAATTAACCTGAGTGTGAAATAACTATGTTGGTCCACATTATAGTTCCAAAACAAAAGCTTAGAAATAGTCCATAAGGATATTTTCCTTACCATGTTTCCTGCACATATTCCTTTACATCTTAGATCTCCATATGTTTCATTATGTGATGTTTACTTTCCATGTATTACAAGTGATTAATTACCATGAAATGTTTGCTCATTCATTGAACTCCTCCAGCAGAGATCGCTAGCCGGCTGGATTGCTGGATCAAGACTTCTCCTGTACTATCTTTCTCAACTATCACTGCACTTTTCCCTCTTTGCTCCCATAGAGGTTCCTTACTTTTTTACTGCAAATGGTCAAGAGTTAGGTTATGAAGCAGTAGGCTAGGTGTAGAAATAATGTACTTTTTATGCAAAAGTACAGGGTTGAACAGTTTAAACCATCTACATGGTTTGGTATACACATTTTTATATTTACATGTTCCAATTTCTATCATGTTGTGCAAATGCTACCCAAAAGAAACATCCAGAGGATATGGCTCCTCAATATTTAACAATGGCCTGTTAAATAACTACACCCCATGTTGAAAGGTGGAAAAATGTAAGTATAAATTGTATAATCAGACTTGGCAAGCTTAGGGTGAGAGGTTAAATAAAAATGTAATGATTATAATGTTAAAAATGTTCATTTTAATACGTTGGTTGTGGTTCCTAACATGTCAAATGGGTGGCTCCCTGCACAGAAACAGCTATCTGATGATACAAGGACACAATTCTCCTCATTTAAGCCTAGATTTGACATGACAACAATATTTACATTTGGGCTAATAGTCCTTATTTTGCCTCATATGATCTCATTTGCTTTATAAAACAGTTAGATATGTGGCTGGTTTGATTGTTGACTGGTCAAACTGAGCTGATTTCTTGGTTGACTGGCTGTCTGAAGAGCGGAGATAAACTGATCTGAGGTCAGATCTTAAAGAAGGCATTCAATGCTCAGTAACTTGTAAAAGATGTAAAAAAGAACAGCGGGAGGGGGCACTTGAAGCAGGTGGGGAGTGAAAAGGGCGAGAGTAGGAAGACAAATGAGGCGAATAAAAGAGAGAGAGCGGATAGAGCCTGAGAATCCAATATTGTTCTATTAGGAGTGATTAGGTTTTGAAGAAGGTTCTTAACTGCAGCTTGGATCTGGTGGGATTATGGGTGGAGTTACTGCTTTGATGTTGACCCTACATGAACTGAACTGACTCTGTAACCAATTGGCCTATTATATCTGATCATATCTGTTTCTATTGACTTTTTTAACACGATTGGCTCCGCACATGCACTCAGAGAAGCGTAGCCTTTATTGACGTTCTGGTCAAATGTCATGGATCCGATCACTGTGATGCTCTGTTTAAGTTATTGGAAATCCTTCAGTGTTTATGGCTTCGACTGCACATAATGAAACCTTGGGTTATGATGTTTTTACGGAGGAGAGTATTAACTATGATTACAAACTGGGCAGGCTTGGATTAGCAGCTCATATGCACAATAAAAACAACAGTATTAGTCATTTTTTTAAATGGTGAAAACAAGTTTTAGTAATAGCTTGTTTTTGGTTTGATTTTTTTAATATAAAACAAAAATGAAAAACAAATACATATATAAAGAATACTTACAAAAAAAATAGCAATAGCTTGGTAACAGCAAAGCAGTACTCCTTACAAACCACTGTATTTCACAAAAACAATTTAAGAAGCCATAATCTGGAGAGCCTGCAGGATTTTGGTTCAGGATTCTCACATTTCTGGTTTACAAATCCAGAATGTTTGGATTTAATGTTTACTGGATATAGTCTCTTGTTCTGTTTTGTATTGTAGAAAAATATACTTCATTCCTCCAATAACCCCCATCAGGCACTGTCTAAACATGTAAAATATGAACCTTGCAACTGACCATTAAACTCTGCAACCAGGTTCAATGTACGGACACAATACCATGTGTTAGTTTACAAGAAATTGATTAAAGGCTAATTTGTTTGGAAATGTGCTTCACGTATGGATAAAAATAAAGTTGTTTTTTGATATAGATGTCTTTTCCTGAAGTGGGTTAAACTGCTTGGACTACATGACGCAGTCATAAAAACTGCTGGCTGGGGGTGATATTCCCTGAAATGGCCGCTGACCAAGAAGGAAAAAAGAATAAACCCGGTTTATCAATAAACCATGACCAAAAACAGCTCAGTGACTGCAAATAAACAATGGAGCATTAATAAGCAGTCTTTGAGTTTTTGTTTTTACTTTGATGTTCAAAACTAGTGCAGTTTTCACACAAAGCTGTCCTGTATGAGCAGCAGGAGAGCGAGCTATCCAGCATGTTAGGCTCCGTTCACACTGCAGGCAAAATTGACCCAAATCCAGCTTATTTTCGCACATGTGACCCATATCAGATCTGTAATAAAAAGATCTGATATGGTTCGGATTATTTCAAATCTGACTCAGGCCACTTTCTTAAGTGGTACTGTATCAGATACACATCTGATCTGTCTAAAAGTGACCTCAGTCTGAACGGTCATGTCGCATTTCATCTGACTTACATCACTGAAGGGACACATCAGAACATCAGAAATCTGCGCTGCGTATCCACAGAGGTACGGAAGTAGCAGTCACTGCTGCACAAACAGCCATTGTTAAGATTTGTTCTCTCTTTTTTTCTGAATATCATTCTTTCCGCAAGAACTTTCAAATGAGTACGCAGACATGCGTAGCAGCCATATTTACTTCCATAAACACGCTGTGTGTGATGTCATGTATTCTTCTGCACATGCGGGTCATTTTAGGCCCGTAAACAGTTCACACTGCAGTGTGATGGAGCTCGCATTCAAATGATAACGTTAACAACCACGCAAACAAATCAGATCGAGCATTGTTGACATAGTCGTACTCTGCATGTCCTACATTACTTCCTGTCTTTGGTTCAGTCACACTGTAACAGAACTGCCCCAGGGCTCACTTGCAGTAAATGGAGAACCCTAGTTTTGGAGTGGACCATAACAAACCAGAGTTCACTTCTTTGGTCCTCACCAGGGTACGAATGAGCATTCACACTACTCCATATTAACTGAACTATCTGTGGAAGCAGACCAGGGTTAGTTTTTATAGCGGACCAGACAGCACCAAATTGTTTTAACTGTTTGAATAAGGATGAACATTTTTAACTAATGAATTTATAAAAGTTGAAAATATTACGTCCATCAGACTTTTGAAATCATTAACAGTTGCTAAGTTTTCCTCTGCATTAACAAATAATTAACTAAGTTATTTATGAAGATGGACTCAATAACACAACTCTCTTATGGAAAGCTGACATATCTTGGAAATGGTTAACGGTGACATTATTTGCAGAGCATTTCTTCAATTTGGACCTGGACTAGAGATCTGAATAAGCATTGCTTCATAGACCAAACTACAGTCATGGCAAACATGTACATCAGGTTAGCATCAGAGATGGATTAACCAGACCTTCCTGTCTGTGTCTGCAGCCAGTACAGTCAAACCACATGCTTCTTGAACCACAAGACAGAAAGACTGAGTGAAGAAACTTATCTCTGCTGCACTGATGCAGGAGAAAAAAAAATAAGAATAAAAAATTGTTTCTGTGACAATGACCAATGCAATAATGGGACGATATCTTAAACAATAAGACCGTCTCCCAAAACTTCCCACAAAAGAATTTACATTGAAACATTTATTCTGAATCACTCCCACATATCTGTGGAAATCGGCTTTAAAATATATACAGTATATGTCTAAAATAAGTCACTGGTGCAGGGGGAGTAGGCTACAGAGTTAAAAGCAGAAAAACTACAATAGCCACAAGTAAGTTT
Organism: Atherinosoma microstoma; assembly: GCA_037177055.1. Lineage (NCBI taxonomy): Eukaryota > Metazoa > Chordata > Actinopteri > Atheriniformes > Atherinidae > Atherinosoma > Atherinosoma microstoma. The sequence continues at coordinate 25,157,008 of JBBBVU010000014.1, read as the reverse complement.
CTGTAATGGACTCAGAGATGTGAGATTTTCACACCTGAAACCACTTTCTGCCCCCCTGCCGCATCAATTCCTGTCAATAGTCAATTTCTTTTAACTATGTTGTATCGTTTTCTGTAACCTCAGCCTATTTTCAGCTACAACACCCAAACGCATAAAACCGAGTCAAAGGTTGCCAGTGCAATAGATTTCTTGTTGCATGCAATTGGTCAAAAAATTTGCACCTGAACACAAAGCAAACACGACAACTCTAAACTGCAGGAGGGGGACGGACTGGAAATTTTAAACGGTAGTGTTTGCATTAAAAACGTTTTTTATTTGCTCACTTTTTTGTTTGAAATACTTTTTAAAGTTTTATTTTTATTAATTTGATCAAGTACAAATGGAAGCACCTAAAAGAAGAAAAGATATAAAGTTCATTTAATCTATGAGCTTTGTGTATTAGGGTCTTAACAGAACTTCCCCTTCAGCAGTGTCAGAGCATAAAAGAGTAACATGAATCATTTATAATGTCATATCTGCCCCTTAAAACGGAGCTACAACCGGGAGGGCTGAAAGTTAACCCCTACAAATTAGGACACCCCTTCAACAATTGCATACATCATCAGGAGTCACCGCTGGCTTTTACGTAAGCAGTCACGACGAGCTGTTGCCGGAAATCTCGAGAAATCATGCCGTTTACAGCTGCGGTGATCTCTCTTGTGTGGGCTTTTGGAATCTTTTTTGACGTTACCAGGCTAACGTTAACGTTACATCAGATTTGTGCATATTACTACGACATATGTTGTACCCCATGAAACCCTCATTGTACTGAAGAGCAACCGTGAGGTTGCTGAAGCTTTTATAGATAACGTTATTTCTGTAGATTACGAGGGCTGCCTGCTACAGAGCATCGGTAGTGTTCAACCGGCTAACATTAACGTTACTAAAGCCTCAACGTAGTACTAGCACTATGCTAGTTAGAGATTTTTTTTGGGGTGCATTTTATGAAGAAAATGACCATTACACCGTGAAAACAGCGTTAAACTAAACAATACAACTGTTGTCATGCATTTTGAAACTTTATTAATCGAGAAAATACTTGCATTTGTGCATTTCTTTGGACTTGGTTGCAGCCGTTCTGGGAAATTTTTCATTCCCCTTCGTTTGAAGTGAGCTCCTGAAAAATCTAGAAAAAAAAATTTGAATGGGTATATCTCCCTACCACTTGCCCCTACCCCTCGGTCCAAACGGGAATTGGGACACCCTACCTCTACAAGTGAACGTGCAAAGCGGAGAGGTAGGGCTAAGTGGTAGGGCTAAGGGGTGAAATGTGATTGGGCCTTAATAATTTCCTTTTTTATATTTGTGTAGATATTCAGCAGCTAGAATGCCAAATTATTTCACGCTCTTCTAACAGAACAGCTTCAAAGTCATGGGTATTTGTAACTTATACTTACAACTGAGTTAACTGAGCCAACAACTCTCACTTTCTGGCTCTGAGCAGGAGCTAAATCTGTTCATGGAATCCCTTGCTGTGGCTCCTGATGCTGTAATGCTGCCATGTTGGCTGTTGTCCAGCCACTATCCTCTCCTTTTCAAGGCAGGGACGAGCAGTTGGACATCTGGCACCATGGCAACACCAGTTCTCTGTTTCAGGAGTCATATTTTGGATTGTTTAAATTGTGTGCCTCAGTTGTAAAGGTAAAAAAAAAAAAAGCTCATTAGATAGGACCACACCGAATAATAATATAGAATACAGAATAAAGTTCTTGAGCCTGGACTCCAAACTGCTGCAGTCCTTTGGCCATCCTCTGTAGAAAAAAAACAACATCTGATACAAAATATATGGTGGTTTTGTGTCTGTGCAAGCAGCTGTAAGCAACTGGGTTGTTTTCTAAGTATTTGCTTTCAGTGTAAGGCTTGATGGTAACGCTGCTTCAATGTACTGGTTCCTGTGTGGTTTCAGAGTCGCAGGGGTTAATTTGGGTGAATCTCAGAAGTGCAGTTAGTCATAATGCACTCATCAATTATGCAGATCTTGTAATGCATTGCATCTGTAAATTATCTCCAGCAATATATGTTAGCAACCAAATTCCTATGCTTTTGCATCAAGGCCTGTACAAAAATAGGCAAGGATGCTTATAGTCATGTAAGAACAACCGTGTTCATCGTGAAGAAAATGGAGCAGACATGTTGAAAGCATAACACTCAGGCAGCAAGTATGAGCAAGAAACGTATGCAAGCAGATGGTGATGGCAGAAGAGCAGAGGAAGGGAGAGGTGAGTAATCACTAGTAGATGTGGCAGCAGATGGGGACAGTAGAGAGGAAGACAGAGTCATTTCGGGACGATGCGAAGGAGCAGAAGGAGATGAGCAGAGGCAGAGAGCGAGCAGATGAGTGTATTAGAAAACCACTCAGCCGCTTTAGACAGCTTGCAAAAACAGACCACAGAAACCCACAGCAAAGTTCATCTCAGGTAACAGCTGCTGCATTCATCCATGTAGCTGATAATAAGACAACAGAGAAGTGGAAACCACAGCAGTTTGTTATCTTTGTGTAGTCAGATGAGAACTGAGCTGCATCAAACCTGTTGTTCTAAGTATCAGACTGTGAGAAAGAGAATTTTCACAGGGGGGTTGTTTACTTTCTCTTATTATGGACATCCCACTTCACACACTTAAATGATCAGTTCAGAAGTCTAAGTACTTCATTATGCTCCTGGTCGATTATTTTGGACTGACATGACCAGTCCCAGGCATTCAGTATGGTTAAATACACAGCTAAATTGAGCTACAGTCAAGAGTTCAACCTGGACATTTAATTGGATTAAGGCATTCTGCTGGTCCAAACTTTTGGTGTGGGAGATCATCACACATAAGCCCCTTTCATACTTTCTCTGAAAAGCGGTGATAGTGCGGACTTTGTCTTTTATACCGTTTGCATTCAGAGAAACGTTCTGCACTTTTACCTCAGAGCTGTAGCGGACATTTACCGGCTAGCCCCCATGTCATGAGAGCAGAAATGTTGCGGCATGTCATTTTAACTGAACGCACAAGAAATATTCCAGACAGGGTTGAGGGAGGGCTGTTGCTGTGGGTACACACATTAACAAGGACGTAAGAAGTCAACTCCGATTAAAGAGTGGATGGACTTTACCGCAAATATTCCGCAATGCAAGTCTGAAAGTGGCTTTAATCTTTAGGACACTTGAATGGATTTAGCGCTGCACAGTAATGTGGTGGTTTGCACCATCACCTCACAGCAAGAGGGTGAACCTTAGCCTTTTTATACTGAGTTTGCATGTTCTCCCTGTACATCCACGGTTCTCTCATGCAGTAAAAAATAAATGCTTGTAAGGTTAATTGGCGTCTCTAAATTCTCCCCTAGGAGTGAATGACAGTTGATTGTCTCTGTGTTGACCTATCCAGGAAGTTGCCTTCTTCTCACCTAGTAGCTGCTGGGGTAGTCTCCAGTCCCCTGCGACCTTGCATTGGAATAAGTGGGTATTAGAGCAGTGACATGTCTGGATAACTGGCTGCTTCTTAGTCATTCTTTCTGATGCATTTAGCCACCTGACAAAACACAAAGTAAATAATATTATAAAAGCAGTTTTATTGCAAATTTGGCTGTATACATTTAATCTTTACTAACTTTACAAAAATATGGCACTTTAAAGGGCCAATTGGAGTCTACATGCAAGAGTTGCTTGACCTCCAACTTTATTATTTGGGTGTGCTATTTCTAGTTTTGATTTTACATGATTTTGGTCTGACTAACAATTTCACATACTTTTTCAAAGTCTGGATTTTGCTAGACTAACACAAAAATGTGTTTTTTGCTAGTGTCATATAAACGTACAGATTCCTGCACAGTCAGTAGCCAATGGGGAAAAAAAACAATAATCACTGCATGAGATTCCCTTGATGAAAACCAGCTACAAAGTTTGGTAAATTAACTAGGAAATAAGGTCTGTAAAAATTTAACAACACAAACTTAATTTAAAGATCAGAACAGAATGATGAGGTAAGAATGTTATATGGTGCTATCTATCTATCTATCTATCTATCTATCTATCTATCTATCTATCTATCTATCTATCTATCTATCTATCTATCTA
>JBBBVU010000014.1:25128452-25144862 GCA_037177055.1 Atherinosoma microstoma | reverse complement strand
GTGTGTGTGTGTGTGTGTGTGTGTGTGTGTGCGTGCGTGCGTGCGTGCGTGCGTGCGTGCGTGTGTGTGTGTGTGTGTGTGTGTGTGCATGTGCGTGTGCGTGCGCATGTGCGCGTGCGCATGTGTGTGTGTTTGGGGGGGAGGTTGCGTGTGAGAGAGAGAGAACTATTATTTCTACCCTGCTGTTGCAGAAATAGTACATAATACACTCGTAACTGTTCCTTCTTTTGTGAGAATTGAGATTTCCTAGTTCTCCTGTTATTTCTGTTTGTAATGTATATCATGTTTATCTAGTTATTTAAAAAGAAGTTGTTATTAAAGACAGATGCCATAAAGTAAAATAACTGTTATTGGCAAAACCAGAAGAAAAAGCAAAACGCTCTGCCTCTGTTAATGTTCAGGATCTACTGCTAACTGCTTCTCCTATGCTTCTGTATTGTAGATGTGGGTTTTATGACTGCTTTATCAAAAAAAACTTGGCACTTCAGTTTACAGAAGGGCTTATCATTTTTATGTTAGTAAACACACCGTCAGTGTGAACATAACTGTGCAGCAGGGGCAGTCGTGCTTTTTCCAGGAAAACTACACTGGCTGCTTTCACCAGAAGCCGTGCTACAGTATTATATTACAAACATATAAGACAAAGCAATATCAGTTGCCTTTTCTCTGTACATACTGTATAAGCACCGAAATACCAAGAAATGTGTACACAGTGGAACATGTGCGCTGACAGGAGCAAACACACGTGCTACACACATGTTGCTGTTAAGGGCGAGGGCGTGTTGGTTTCTATGGAAGTGGGAGGCAGAGATAAGAGCTGGCCGGCGCTTCCACGGAACTACTAGGAGGCAGATACATGACAGCAGAGAGACAAAGAGAGAGCGTGCGGGTGGAGGAGAATTTGGATGTAAACAAATCCATCAGGGACCTGCTCATAGTGAATGAGTGGCCCTTTTGCTTTCTGTGGAAACATTTTTTCACTGTTTGCTAAGCAGATGAGTCACAGTGATGTGGCCGCAGTGTTTGCCTGCATCACTGGGGTTTTGTCATGGCTAGTATAGCCTCTTCCATGTCTCTGTCCCTGCTCACTGTCAGAGTTTATGTCACGTGATTGATTTGAATTTTTAAGAAATTACTTAGTACTCAGCTTATAAATACATTAAACCTGAAACGATTTAGGAAGAGATTCTATTACATCTGTCTCAGAAATTACGATCAAACAGCAGCTTCCTTTCCATCTGAAAATCAACACTGCCTTCACTATAAATCCACAAATGAATGTCCCAAAAATGAAGAGAAAAGATAAAAACTACACTTGGATCTGCTCTGATACTCAGCTGTCTTCATGTTTCACTGTCACTCATACTCAGCATACCAGACTTTCAAAGGATGTGAAGGTCAGATGCAGTGAAACACACATTTGCTGTATGTTTGTGTAAAAGCAGAACATCTCAATGGGTACAAGAAGTCAAGCTTCAACCAACTGTTAAATTTTGGATCCTGGAAGAGCGAAGCGCTAGCCATAGCGACCTTTGGTGTTTGCCAATTCACAGTTTTGTCGGTTTGGGTAAGACTTAGAATGTGTTTACTGGGATACACTGTCTGTGAGGTTACTGCATAAGTAATATAAGGCATATAAGGGCCACTGCCTCAGATCATCTGATCCCTTTATGACAAAGATAAGAGCTGTGTTTTTATCCTAAGCAGGAAGTGCAAATGCATGTCAAGTAATGTGTATTATATAACCATTTGTGAAACTCTCAACTCTCAACCGACAGACATATTTTCAACACATACGAACAGTCCTCCAAAAGGCCAACAAAGCAAATCCTGTAAAGCTGATGCTACATGCTGGCCAAATGTTGATTTATTGAAAGTTAACAACCTGAGCTGAGAAGGTCCAACTCGAGTTGACAACAATCAATTTCATAACAAACAGGATAAACACCCAGAAATGTTGCCCTCATGAGCATAAACGCATCACCTGTAACAATGTCCTCTGTCTAAAACCCATGCTTTTAGGCACTTGGTTTTATGTGTACTTCCTCCTCAAAGGCTGATAGGGACTAATTTATGCTCCCTTTACATGCATAAATAGGTACATCCATTATCTACATTAGAGGGTAGTGCAGAGTTCACTTCTGAGTTTCAATATCAATCCAAGACACAAAGATTTTGGTGAATGCCACAATTTTCGTAAAAAGTTTGTAAGTAGGATTTAAGAACAAATTTGTTCGCAAGAACCGTTGGTGGATGATGGCCAATGTCTTCTGTTAAAAAGATGGAAGTGTGGAAGATGTTAAAAAACTAAACTAAAAAAAACTAAAGAAATCGTCTCTATATGCACATATCTGATAAAGGATATCAGGTAAAGTTGTCTACATAATCACTTGAATTATCTGATAACTCCAGAAACCCAGTTAATGATCCGATTTTTGTTGTGCATGTAAACAGTCTCATTATTGATTTTGGATTACTCAAGAATTAGTTCCAAATCATGGCTGGGGGGAAGGTGCATCTATGCTGGATGTGTTCCAATTAAATTATCTGAGTATATTAAACATAAATGCAACAAAATGCTGCAGGCCTAGCGTTCATCCTAAAACAAATCTTCTGTGCATTTAAACTGAGTCTCATAGTTATCTGTATAATTCCTTTCATTTAGAATAACCTTTGGCTTACTAATGTTAGTTCTGAGATAAATGGTTGCAGTGCAAGAAGGCAGCCGCGTTGTACAGATAGTGATTAATAATAAAACCAAGGTTAACCCAGGTTATAAAATGCTAAAATTAAACTATGCTCTCGAGGATATCTGCATTTAAAGCCTGCTCACTTCTCTTGTTCTAAGGATCGTTGTTTAATGTCACGGATCAATAAATGTATTTGAACTCGTATTTCTCACTTAAATTTCTAAATGTCATTTATGCGCAAATGGCCTCATTGGTTCATAAATACACTTTGGTGCATTAGTGCAAGTAAAAGCGTTCACATTTCACATTTGCAGCCTCTGGTACTGTCAACCTGCCAGATCTGTGTAACATACACAGTGTTCTGCCAACTCTATCCGTTTATTGCTTCTGGAGTCACACCCAGATTACTATTCCTGCTGCTGTGGTATCATACTGATAACCTTTCATTTAAATCATTAGGTCCATACAGTATAAATAGGCTTATGTCAGCTGGGTGAGAGTTAATGAGGTGGTATTAAACTGAGTTTTCTTGTTAAAATGCAGACAAAAACAAACCAAAACAAAAAAAACTGCAGACTTGAGGATTTGCTTTGTGGAAATTAAAATATTTGCTGCATTCATTAAATGCTGATTTGGCCCTGAGTTAATATCTCCCGAGGTGCTGCAGTCTCTCCACTGAGTTGTTTGACTTGCCATTTGGAAGATAGCTGTGTCCAAACCCTCATATTATCACGGCTGCACACGTTTAGCTTGGGTGGCACCAGTGCAACCCCCACTGAGAAACACTCAACCAGAACAAGGTTCTCTTGCACACATTTTTTTAAGGATTGTATGTTATTCTTTTTTTTCTCTTTTAGTTATATGTGATCTGACTCTTGAGGCACTTTATCTTTTGTTTTGGGGGTTTATTTTATAAATGTTTTGCTTCTCCTGGGAGTACTGCAGGTTTTCACATAATTCCTTGTATGTGTGTATGTATGAATTAATGGTTTAGGAGTATTTGCACAGACACAACATTAACCTAACAAATCTCTATATAAATTACTATTAGAAACAGCCACACCTTTTTGTTTCTGTATGGGACAACCTTTTGCTTTAATACCAAACCCATCCCACACACTCATAACTAAACACACCCCGGTAAGTTATTCACTCTCGTAACCTGAAGCCTTTGTTTTACGGACTCTTATCATGTGGTTGAATGTGACAGAGCTGTTGTAAAACTATGCAGTACTGTCAAACGTCCACTGTGAGTCATAAAGGAAAAAGGTGTGAGTGTGTTTTCATAGTCGTAGCTGTGAGTCACATCCTCTTTGTTTTACCGTCTTTCTGTGGGTGCTCAATTGCTGTGAAGTGTATCGTGTGCATAAAAAACCTCCATGTTCATTTGGGGGAGAGATTTTCTGTTTCCCTCAGTCTAATTTCTGTCCCTTTTTCTTTTTCTGTTTCCCTGCTTATGTTTCTACCTACTTCCCCCTCCCACACTAATATTCACTTTACAAAGTTAGCAATAAAACAGAAACTCTCAAATCAACTTTCCCCAGAATTTATTAACATACTGCAGGTGTTTTAGTTTCCTAGGTTTGAATTTTGTATTTTTTTCCCTCTCAACGACATTTGAATCCAGTCTTAGTTAAAAACAATAAAAACACTCAGGATACTTTGTCTTTTTAATCATATAATTAACCACTAATTAAGATTATGGTTCAAAATGTTCAAAATGACCACTAGACATTAAGATTAACAAAAACCCACGAGGAGATGCATACTTGTCCACTATAGTGATCCATTCTGGAGCTATTAAACAGCAGGTGTTGAAAGGACTGACTTTAACTGCTGTCATGCAGATTTGACCTCAACTCAGACGTCACAGAGACACCTGACTGTAATCTCCACTTCCTTTTAACAGTACAGCGCAGTCAATTGTTGAATAAATGGAAACTAAGCTAAAAGAAATCCCCATTGACAACTGCCTTCCAGTTCCTTTCAAACCAATTTAGCAACTTCCTCATACTTGGCCTCCGAGACAACCGGTGAGTTGCTGGTGACGACGTTGAATCTGACTGCATATAAACTGTTCTGCGTTGTTACTCCCCTTCTTTCCCTCATGTGATGTGCAATAAGATATCTCGGTGTCTACTTCACTGAAGAACCGCCTTTATTTTTCGAATTGATGTAGGGAACATGTTATTAAAAGACTTTAGAGTTATTGTACAAGGAATTAACTTTTGTTAAATCATTTCCTCAACTTCTCTTTATTTGTCCAATCGTGCTTTCAACCATACTGTGCAGCGAGAGACAAATGATCTCTTTAGTTCTGATGACCTGCTGCCACCATTAGAGCCACCAAAAACTCTAAGATCATCTGGGTCAAGTTTGCTTTCCATCCCGACAGTTAAAAGTAAATTAGGGGAATCAGCGTCTAATTTTAATGCTCCTAATATCTGGAACAAACTATCAGAAAATTTGAAGTTTACTTCAAACCTCAGGTCTTTTAAAAAGGGTTTTATTTGCCACAGTTTTAAATAGGATAAGGAGTTTTTCTCTTTTTGAATATAATTTCTCATATATGTAAATTGATAGTGATGGAGATGATGATGGCAATGATGATGTATTCCCCATAACACACAGTGTATGTGATCATACTAAGACTCCTGGAAACCAGCAGGAGTCTGAGACGTGCTCTCATCCCGTCAGACTGAATACTTAAGTGTACTTAATGCTGTGTGCAGTGTGATAAAATCCCCTGAAAACACTGTAGATGTTTTTTGGCATTTTAACCATCTGAGCTAATTTCTCATGGACTGCGGTGCCATCTTTATTTAGTCTGAGATGCTTCTGCTGTATTTTTACTATGTTCAAAGACCTTCAGGAGCTTTTAGGAGAGCCAGAAGAGAGCTGACTCTGGACCTAACCCTTTCTTTGTGGGAGGGATTTTAAGCAAAGTGAGTGGTCATCAGTCTGGCGTAGAACAAGGTGAATTACAGTACAAAATGTTCGAAATGACTGGGCGCAACTAGGATTAGCAGCTCAAATTTAATTAGGAGAATCGTAATATTTATATTCCATACAGTACGGTACTTCATGATATGTTGTACAATTATCAATTAACTATGTATGTGGGTGTGTGTGTATGATATATATATATATATATATATATATTTGATTTGATTTAAATGTGCTCATCCTAACTCTCATAATATAGTTGTAATGAGAAACATTTGATCTTTGATCATATTTACGCACTTCAGGTCTGGTTCATGTTCTATATTCACTTTTATATTACAAAATTCCCACCATGGATCCAAATATTCTACTTTGTTGGTGTTCCAGCAATGCCGTCATTACATGATTGCCATTAAAGTAATTGTTGGAAACGCATTATTAATTGATGAGTTGCACAAGCGACCTGATTCCCAAGCAGTTTAATTGGGCTCAGCGGGGCACCACACTAGCAAGCAGTACTCAGGCTTCTGCACAGATCAGCATGGAAGCTTTGTGGTGCTAACTGTCTGTGATCCTCTATTGTTGCTAAATGGTTCCTGGAACAATGGATTGCATTCCAATCATGCTGTGCCATGCAGCCACAACCAGCAACTGTATCTGCACATGAGAGGTGTGGCTGTATTTGCGTATACATGTGTCCGGTTTGTGAGTTTTTGCTATGTTTTCTATGTTTCTCTCGAGAGCCAATGTTTGTCTGTGTGTGGTCTGCCTGTCATTAGGCAGGACCTTATCCCCACTGTGAACTGGCCCTCAATGACTCTGGCATAGCTTAGTGTTCATGTTGGTCCCTTCATCTGCTGCATCATATTCATCCACCATCCACACAGAAAAGGGAGGGAAGGGTTTAGACTAAATTAAATCAAAAAGAAACGACACTGATATGAAACTCTGTATTTTAGTACAGCAGAAAAATTAAAAAGAAACTCATAAATGAGCATGTAGATATGTCGTTTAAAAACATTTAAGTATGTCTCATTGGCTGCAAGTGTTACAAACTGTCTTAATGCTGCACTAAACTCTAAAGGTAAAGTTGAGGATGGAGGGGGGATGTGAAGTTTTAATTATATTACAAGAGATCATCTCATCTGATTGCAATTTTTCTTTCAGTTGCACAAATATATATACAAAAGAATATACCAAAAATGTACAATGGGTTTGCTAAACACCCATGTAATTACCCTTAACAGCTGTGTGTCAAATCCTCTCTGTATTCATGGGCATATTTTTTTACTGATCTAAAGAAAAACCAACCACAAAAACCAACATCCATCAGCAATCATTATAAATTAGAAAGTGCCTAATGCCCTGTTTAACTCTCATCCTTAATCCAAAATGCATTCTCTTGCCCTGGGACCCACGCTCATTAAAACATATTACCATCAGTAATAGGCCTACAACCTATTTAGAGTCTTGACCCACGAGAGGCAATTCAGAATGAATTTCCCCAGAGAAATGCTTCATTTCCATGAAGAAACTCAGCGCTTCTCATTCTTTTTTTGTGATATTTTATTGATCCCTAAAGGAGAGCAGCTCTGTTCACAAACCCCCTCCACACAGGGAGGTCAGAGGTCAGGGTGAGCTATAGAACAGTGCTCGTCATAGAGGAGATTCTCAGGTGCTCGCTGTCTTCGCATGCTCCTTCTTCACAATAATTCTTCAATACTCCTTTTTTACTGATAGTGACGGCTCATAGGGGTCTGTATGTGTGATTATTTTGGAAAAAGTGTTTCATACTGATTCGTTCTAAAAGCTATAAATGGCATAATGCAGATTACTGGAGTGGCATGCTTATATGAGAGCTGTGAGCCCAGTTCCTCCTTTCTTAGTTGTTTCCATAAAGCAGAATTTCCAATGTTGGTCACTGACCGCTGTTTTTGGATGAATGTTCATAACAGTTAAAGCTTCCCCCTGAGGTCGAAAAACTGCTTAAAGATGCACATTCACCATGTTTTATTGATTAGATTAGTGATCCTAAAACAGCAGCAGATCTGTAAGGGTTAATCATGTGTCCCACCTGCTGGGAATGACATGCTAATGACTAACAGCTCCTGTGTAATTACCATAAAAATATAAGCTTTTGGTAATTTCTCAAATATTCTAAAAAAATGTTTCATTCACATTGAATTCCACCGTTTATTTCTTTTCATCTTTGGTAGGATATTGTATTATTTGTGGTGCATTTTCCTCTAAAACAGTGATCTTATTAAAGTGTGCTTGAATTCTGTCCTCACTGTGCAGCCAATAGAGTCCAGATCAGAAATAAACTGATTTAAGAAAAACAACAATTTTAAAACGATTACATAACCATCAGGAGCAACGTTTTACAAAGTTTTCTTTATCCTAAGTTTCATCTCTCATGGGTTGTGCCCTTTAAATATAACAGAAAAGTGAAATTTAGTTTTCTTGTCATTTAATTGACATGTTGACATTTCAAGATGTGTTATCATAGTTGTTACCAAAGTGTTATAAAGGCAAACATGTGAACAAAGTGCCTTTAATTTGAACCACTCTATTTTTTCACAGTTTTCACAATTTTATTGATGAAATGGATAAACAAAAAGTTAGATTTTATATGAAAAATGTAAAGATGAAGATTATATACTTGTAAACCATATAAAAAATTGGATTTTTCCACCCATTTGAAAGAAAAAAACACCTGAATAATAATACTATAAATGAAGTAAAGAGCTCACTTGGCCTCAAGAGCTAATATTGCAGTTCTTTTCAGACACATTGGCAAAATTGACAACCGATGTCTGACACTGGCTGAAAGTTTTGACCTTTGTCAGAAAAAAATCCTTTTGGTTTGCATTTCAGACAAGTTTAATACTGGGGCTAATATTTCCTTTGATATTTGAAAAAAGATGACTGAAATGTTATCGTATAAATACACAGAATTTCAACAAAGCTAAACAAGAATTATTATTATTATTATCTGAAGTTTACATTGCTTCAGTAGACAAAGTTCACTGCACTGTGCTGTATACACAGTACAGGGGTTTGTTTGAAGGATGGCTCACAGGGAAGGACTCCTAACTAGATTCTACAAAGTAGCTTTGCGGATCAAAGACAGTTAAAAGTAGTGAATCAAACACCATGCAGACATGCAGAGTCTGCAGTCTCTGGCTGGTGGTAAGAGGATGTGACCACAACCAAAAGAGTGTGTAAAACTGCTTGAATGGAGTGCGAATGTAGCCCTAAAGCTATGAATTAGTATCTGGGCTGCAGAAATGTATCATTTTAACGTGAAACCTACGTGGTTAAAGAGCAACAATTCATCCAACTTTTTCACGATCCCTATAAGACTTATTCCAATTTACCCAAACCATCAGAAAGCTAAAACAATTAGAGTTATAATTCCTGTTAAAGAAAACTCATGGAGGTATCCTAGGAATCTATAGGTCATTTGCTTGAGATCCAGCTTGTTTTACTTCTGCTTCTCAGGTCTCATGTCATTCAAAATATATATGTGGCCTAAAAAACGTAAATTATTTAAATGCTCTTTAAGTAGTTATTTTAACCTCTGCTTTACTTACAATTATATCACATAAGAATTTGTAAATTTATGCAAATGCGTCAGACACTGACTTTTTTTTTTTAACTTGTAAGTCCTATATCTCTTCTAAACATAGAAAGACTGAAGCAAAGTAGCAGTCTTTCTTCTTGCAGATCAGTAGTGAGCCAGTAAATGCTCATGGGATGAACCAGTGGTGGTTATAGACAACTTATCACATACTTTTCTGGGATATACACAAAGAATTAAGGGGTGGTTTAATACTTTTACATGCAGCTGAGGTTCAAATCTAATATCTAGATTTATCACTGCTGGTCAAATTGGCTACGTTCACATTGCAGGTCTTAATGCTCAATTCAGATTTTTTTTGCTGAGATCCAATTTGTTTCATGTGGTTGTTCACATTATAATTTAAATGTGACCTCCATCAGATTCCACTGTGAACGGTCTATGACCCTGAAGTGCTCAGTATGCACAGATGAAGACATTACATCACATGCTGCACACTCTGTTTAGGGAGGTGAATATAGATGCTACACATGTTCACACAACCGTATCAATTTCAAAGGTTTGTGCAATCGAACTTGACAAAATTATGATATCTTTTTGTCCATATTTTCTTCTGTAGCAGAGTTGTGTCTGTCTTACTTCAATGGCTGGATGAAATGCAGCACGACCCTACAGATGGAGGTTGTTTTGAAAAAACAAACAAATAAAAAACACATCCAATTTAGGACCACATATGACAGTGGGCTGGGTTGGATTTGAAAAGATTGCATTTACTCTCAAAAGAAAAGACAAAAAGTCCGATTTTAGCCACTTTTACCTGCAGTTTGAATGTAGCCGTTGATGCAGCAATGACAACAAACTTTAACCCTGACAGCAAAGTTTCAGCTCAGCTTATTTTGTTCCATTAAGTTATTTTATCCATTAAAAGCAACACTCCTAAAACGCCTGTACAGAACACTCTGTTCTATCCTCCTTTTCTATTTCACCAAACACTGTTTCAATTTTATTACTCTCAAAAAGCAAACCTGGACACTCTGCACTCATTGTGCACATGAGACGTGTGTGAAGATCTTGACTCTGTTGGAGAACAGCTAGTTTTGGAAGAGGGCCTTCAAGGTTAAGGAGTGACTGATACTTATTAATAAGTGGGGATAATGAGCTAAATTCATGTCCCAGCCTGTATATGAGAACACCTGTTCATTCTCACATGGCAGCAACTCAGCTCTGATGAGTCTCCATTTCAGCTCCACACTCAGATGGTAGAGTCTGAATTTGGTGGAAACATCATAAAACCATGGATCCATCCTGCCCTGTATCAACAGTTGAGGCTGCTGGTGGTGTAATGGTGTGTGGGATATTTTCTTGGCACACTTTGGGCCCCTTAGTACCAACTGAGCATGGTTAAACCCCCACAGCCTACCTGAGTATTGTTGCTGACCATGTCCATCCCTTTATGAGCACAGTGTAGCATCCTCTGATGGCTACTTCCAGCAGGATAATGCACCATGTCACAAAGCTCAAATCATCTCCAACTGGTTTCTTGAACGTGAAAATGAGTTCACTGTACTCCAATGGCCTCCACAGTCACCAGATCTCAATCCAGAACAGGAGATTCTCATCATGGATGTGCAGCAACTGTGTGATGCTGTTGTGTCAATATGGAGCAAAATGTCTGAGGAATGTTTCCAAAACCTTTTTGAATCTATGCCATTATGAATTAAGGCAGCTCTGGAGGTAAAAGTGGGTCCAACCTGGTACCAGCATGTGTACCTGATAAAGTGGTTGGTGATGTTGTTGGATCAGTCAAAGGTTTCTTCAGTGTCTTCTACACTGATTTAAGTATGTTATAAGGCGGTATGTTTACACCATGATGAAAGTGAATGGCTTCAAGGATATTTGACAGAAACAATGATTCATTTTGCAACACTATTTTAACCTTTGAATAAAACACCTGAGTATTTCTTCTGCCTCTATCCAATGTGGTGGTTTTACCTTTGTTATTGCTCTTCTTATCCACAACAGAGTAATTAGTGTGATGTGGCTGTCGTACATATTTGTGTGCATGCTATCTTTTGAAATCATTGCTGTTCATGTGACAAGGCTGTCACAAAGATATCTTCTGCTTCACCTGACTAAAGTTGCATAACATGACAGATGATCAGCTTTAAGGGCTGAAATTGTTAAAGCAGGTTGGACCGAGAGGAGATTATCATCGGCAGTATTACCACAGTTCAAGCTAATACAACTGTCCTCACCTGCCTGCACAGGATAGCTGCTGACATGACAATGCATGACTAAGAGCCCACAATAAAATCTGTGGAATCCGACTGAAGTATAGTTCAGAGAGGAGAGAAGTGGGGCGCTTGGGTGCGGCTGGTTTCTATTCAATCCGTAACAACTCACCTGCAGTAAAAGTAAAAGGTAAACTGGAATGTTATTGGATGGCCTGCAGCTGTCAGCATGTGTTGCACAAGATGAGTCCCTGTCATGAGAACTATGGTAAGGTCTGTCTTTCTCGTGTGCCTTGAGGAATGCCTCGCAGCCAAATCATAAATGTTCCATTTGTCATGAATACTGATGGGGCTGCTGCTGCTGCTGCAGAGCTGCAAGGAAGGCAAGGCCAAAGTCAAGCAGTGGCAACAGTCTGTGGCTGCTCCCATGCTCATATCAGAAAAATGGTCGAGGAGAGTTGATTGATGACAAAGAGGGGGGAGGAAAGGCTAGAACAGCAATATGAGAGTTCATACATGAACAGAGATATATTAAAGGCCAAACAGGCAAGACCCAAAGAGGGTAAAGGATGATAAGCTAAGCTTGGAGTGTCAAAATCAAGGTCTCTTATGTCGGTTGACGTCTGCAGGTGTCTCAGGTTGCAACCTTTACTTAGACTGACAGCCCTGCTGGGATGGCCCATATTTGTTTGGTGCTGCTTTGCTGTTTGACGCATCCGTCTTTACTCCACTGTTCATTTGCATTCTCTTTTGTCTCATTCTCATATAACTTTTGCCGCTTTACATTTTGCTGCTTGCTCATTACTCTTGTCCGCTCTCCCCTTCTGTGTTTCCTTCCTCTCTGACTCCTGTTTGCTAAAGATGTAGTAAACATCTTTGCACTCAGTAATTTTCCCAGGTAAGTAAACACAACTCTCCCGTATGGCCACTGTTGATCCACCGAACCCTTTGCTCACAGCTGACGTCAGGGCTGGAGAATGTAAACAAAGGCAGGCACTCCCACATTTCCCTCACATCAGTGTCCCGTGTTTATAATAGGATTCCCTGTGCACATGCAGCCATGGCTGGGCGTGATGGGGACGAAAAGGAAAGTTACACATCCGTGTGCGTTATTAAGAGTTTGGTTTTGCCTTGCTTTTGTTTGTACTGTCCACATTCTAAAGCGTCGTTAGTTTGGCAGGCAGTCATCTGGAGAACAAAATAAACATCTATTCTGACGCAAATATAAAAGGTCAGCATCCTGGTAAAATAAAGATTACTTGACACTAGAGCCTTAAGATTATGATGGAATGACTCTTTGCATATTCAGTGAGTCTTTAAAAGTTTAAGGGACATATTAGCTTTATGCTTCACTGAGTTCACGTGATAGTTGTTACTAATTATTTTCCTCATAGTTTTAATCCAAAAATAGGATCAATAAAGAAATGTGACGTTGGAAACTTTCTGCAGAGACTTTAACTTGAAAAGTGGCTCAACCACATTATTATAGCATACTTTCAAACATGCCGATGATGATGATGATAAATACTGAAATATTTTTCACTGGTTGAGCAAAATGCTCATTAAGGATTTTTTTTCTTTTTTTTTTTTACTGTTTTATAATAATGGATCAGGTTTATATAGCACTTTCACTTTTGGCCTTTTTTAAAATTGTATTTCTTTTTATCTAATTAAGTCATTTGATTTCCTTATTTAGATACCTACTATCATTTATGTATTTATTTTATATTATTAATCTATCATTCATTTTTATTTATTTATTATAAATTTATTCAATATTTAATTGTATTTTATTCTATTCGAGTCTATTTCTTTTTGTGAATTTCTTCCTTTTTTTTCTGTTCATTTTGTTTTTATATAATTGTAAATAAATGTAGGTGTATAGGGGGGAAATCAGTGTGATCAGTTTTGAACATCCGAGATTCTGGATTAAATTCCAACTAAAGCGCTCGCCAGCATGCAGTCAACCCGTCTACTTACTGAATAGCACCGACAATCTGCTGCTCTGACTTCACCCATAATGACCTCAATGTCACCAAAGACACAAAGAGGTTGAGAGCCATGATTGGAGGCCATGAACTGTGAATGAGAGAGAGAGAGAGAAAAGAACAAAGAAGTGTCGGCTCCATTTAGGGAGGGTTTGTATAAAGAACGCCGGATGTTGCAATCTTTGAACATTTGTTGTCGGAAAAGAGGGGGAAAAAGATGTTAGGACATCATGTCCTTTGAGCCCTGACACTAATTAGACCGAGATGTTTACTTACAGGATTTAATGATGGGTGGGTTTTCATTAATTTTTATCACAGAGGAAAGATCTAATGTGAAGAATGTAAGGCACGTTTCGTCCTAGGATGGCATGTAGACAGGGTGTGATGAGCACAGATAGAAGGCAGAAGAGAAAAGTGAAGCTGCCGCCCTTCCCTCCAGGGACTGCATGGCCAAATGACTCCACATGCAAGCTACTACACCGACACACACCCAAACACACCCACATTCACATACAGACAACACACAGTCATTTAAATATAAATACTCGTTTTGGATCAGAAAAGGAAAGTAGGCGCACCAACTTTGTCTTTTTAATGCGATGGTACAATAGAGTAATGATTTACATTGTAAATACAGTTCAATTGCAAAACTAGGTTGAGAGCTGATGAATACTCACTTCTCTCAACATGAGTATCAGTGAGGATTTTCCTTTTACAGTGAGAGTTCAAACATTCCTGTAACTTACAGTTTCTAAAAGGGTTGGGGAGCTGTGTAGAAGTTCATTAATAACACAATGCAGTGATGAACAAATAATGTTAATTATTATGTTACATTTTGTTTTTCTCATTAAAGCAACAAACAGATGTTAAACTGACTGTTTGTTGTGTTCTTTGTTCCATCATGCGGTGGACACAGTCATGCTGGTTTGGCTTTCTCTTGCTGAAATAAGCAAAACATTCCTGGGAGGAAAAAAATAACTGTATAAATCATTTTGTAAATGTTCATCTTTAAAATGTTGAACTGAACGATATAAATGTTAGCAACAGTTGTGCAGTGTGCATACATGTACACATACTGTATTTACTAATCTATACATGGTGAGGCAGTCTCTCACTTAATGGTCAGCTCAGTCCTGAGTGAGTGTCTGTCCAGGGTGGGTGGTTGGTGTGGTGGTAAGTGTTGTTACATAACCAGATTATATACCGTACCCCCAATATAGTCAAATCTGGCATTAAAACATGGCTCTGCTTTTGTTCCCATTACCAGACCAGAATGAGATCTGGAAAAGGTTGAGGATGAAGTACATCATTCCATCAATGAGTGACAGAAATATAATTTAGCCTGCTTCAGGAATCTTCTGCTGAAACAACCAAATTTTGGTTCAAAAGAAATGAAGCAGAAAAGCGCTACATCCGTTTCAGCCATAGAGCCAGGTGGCCACCTAAATGAATGTGCACCATCTGCAGCAGCACTTGGAGGGGGGGGGGGGAGCATGTCCTGTGTCATGTTCCTAAGCTATACGGACTTCAGGTGTTTACCAGTACATTACCTGAATTCAGGGGCAACAAAATTCGGCCCTGGGATTTTGGCCCAGACCGGCCCGTATACGATCATAAACGCCACAAATCTTTGTGAATAGCAACCGTGCAACCAATAACAAATAGGTTAATAAAGAAAATCAGAAAGCAGCTGACTCACTGTTAGTTAGTTTGTTCAGGAAGATATAAAAGAAAGAAATGTAAGATCTGCTGTTTTATCCAGTGATCACAACCAGTTAACCAGCTGGACAACATAAATGTAAGAAGACTAACTGGTTGTAAAACAGCTGTTTTAATGATGTGTTTTCATCACTTCATCATAACTTTGTAAGTAGCTAGCATGTTCACCACTAACTGGCTCATATGGATCAGCCTTGCTGGGTTTAATGGGTCAGAACAGAACCTCAGTGATGTGAAAACAGTGCAGCTTACCACAGATTCTACCACCATCATCATCATCATCATCATCCACGGCAGCCAATGAAGGTCCTGCTGCGGTCGAACTGTCATTCATCTTTGACATTTGGCAGCATTGTTTGTTTTGGGTTTTTTTTTTTTTTACACAGTTTCTCTGCGCCTCCTTTTTTTCTCTCTCCTTGGTTCTGACAAGTAGTTTCATCTAATGGTACGGAGCCAAAAGGGTTTAAAGTATCTGATTGGTTCAGTCTGGTGTCAGTAAAGAAAAGAACCAATGGGCTGCAGATCAACGTACTTCATGGGCGGGTGAGCAAGAAATACAGTTCTAATTACTCAGCCACACGGGGGGAGAGTTTAAAAATGTGAGTGGGCTGGCCCAGTGTTAGTTGGGCCGCTGATTTACTGACTTTTATGGACCAGTCAGATCAATAGATAAACTGTGTCTGCCCAAAAAACACACTGGCCCACTGGGAGCCATGGGAAGCACCTACCACCCAGAGGTGGTTGCCAAAAAATCAGTCCACAACAGAGTTGTGACAAACCCCAAAAGTCAAGTCATCATGGGGGGAAACCCTTATAAACAGACATCAACATTTCCAGTCAGTTCACCGGATGACTCTTGGTTTAGGTCTTGTAGTTTACTTTTGTCATATTTTATTTTCTGCTGTCAAGATTAAAATGCTGTAATCGCCTTTCCTTCAGCTGAGGGACATTTAACGCGATGACTCATCCACAGCTGTATTTCCTTAATGCTTCTTGCTTCAGTCTGTTTTCACGTATGCAGGAAACAGCAAAACAAACAATGGAGTTCAAATGTTGGCAACAGTTTTTAAAGTACAGGTTACACAGAGAAATAAAAAAAAAAAAACAACAACATAGCAGATGAGAAGCTGAGCCCCGTTTGGGTGAGTTCAGTGGGTTCAAGTTGGCTATCTCAGACGGCTGCGGATGGGAACTTAATCAGAAACCTCACAGTCTCTTCCAAGCTGCACTGCTATAACAATCAAGCGGAGAGG
>JBBBVU010000014.1:25117645-25128352 GCA_037177055.1 Atherinosoma microstoma | reverse complement strand
CGGCTGCGGATGGGAACTTAATCAGAAACCTCACAGTCTCTTCCAAGCTGCACTGCTATAACAATCAAGCGGAGAGGGAGTTCTTCTGGATTTCCTGATACGGGGTTTCCCAGGGAAACAGCTTTGAACAGTTTCTGTGCCATGACATCACCGGCACCAACACAGAGGTGTTTTGATTCAACCGGGCAAGAAGACAAGGTGGTGGGAAAACCCCTCTGCCATCACGATAAAAACAAAAACTGCCTACCCCGCTCTCTAGACCACAATGCAAATCGACTGTAAACAGTGAAAGGGAGGGGG
Source organism: Atherinosoma microstoma (assembly GCA_037177055.1). Taxonomy (NCBI): domain Eukaryota; kingdom Metazoa; phylum Chordata; class Actinopteri; order Atheriniformes; family Atherinidae; genus Atherinosoma; species Atherinosoma microstoma. Next base: position 25,128,052 of record JBBBVU010000014.1, on the reverse strand, counting down.
GGGGGGGACTCAAGCTAGAAGCAGAAACAAAACAGAGCAGCAAAACCCTTTAAATGGTAAGAAAAGATGGGACATTCAGTAACTTTGCCACACTCTTGGGGATTTTATCTAGTGTTCCACAGCTCAATCAAGTATTTGGGAGACATCTATTAATAGTTTCCCATCAGTTCAACCTGCTTCTTAAGTTGCTTCTCGTGTTTATAACAGGCCTGGTCACATTGCCCAAAATCAAAACAAAACAGCTGATTGCCAAACGTAAAGGAAGGTCAAGGGAGAAACTCCCAGTTCTCTGTCTGTGGGAAGTTTGAAATAATCCCACCACCAACATTCTTTACCCATGACACTGGCTTGTTTGTGTGACGCCAGTTTAATATGTCACCACTGTCTGTTTCCCACGTGGATAAATGTGTACAGCCCCATGCTAAACAACAGCCCCCCCTCCCCCCACTGCCCCTCTCCCTCCTTACCCTCCGTGGGAAGGTGACACCAGCAGTCTTCTTCCTGGTTCAGCACATTCCTCACAAAAGCACATGGCTTCAACCCCCCCCCCCCTCTTCCCAGCACACCCACCCCTCTCTCTGACTCAAACAACATTACAGCACCATTGGAAGGAGGGGTGGCGCTGAGACTGATCTTTTGGGGTGGTTAAAAGCCAACTTGATGCTACAAATTAACAGACATGAATCATCTTGGTTTTGGTTCCATCATCAGAAACAGCAGATCAGGCCGAGCCACAAAGTGTCTGCTGCTACATGTCAAACCTTCGGTCTAAACATAACATGCGTGCTATTTTCAATGATTTACGCATTATTGACTATAAGTTATTAATGTCAAACAGCAGGACTTGTCATTACTAGCTAGTAGCTAATATGTCTGAGAGGAAGAAAGAACGTTGCTTGCTTGCATACATTAACTTCATGAGGTGGCTGAAAACTGTCCGAAATAATTTACATGCACAATTAGGTTTAGTTACAGCTGTAGATTGACCAGGTCATTTAACTGGACTATTGTCCTTGTCCCAGCCTACAGCATGAAAGGGAGAATAGTTATTTATAAAAGTAATTCTGTATTAGCCACACAAAATTCTGATATGCGTTCCTCAGCTTGTTAAAGCTGGCCACTTTTTCTGGCTGACCTTTATGTCGTAGACAAAAACAACTGTCAATAATTTAGCCAGTAAATGAGTATCATGCCAAGCAGTCTGTACATCCCCTACGTGCTGTATACTTTACTTGAGGTTTCTCAGTGATGCGCTCCCTGTCCACAGCTAATTCGGCATCCATCTTGCATCCTAACTGTACGGTGAGCTCTCTCCGGATAGTATAAAACAGTCGCATCTTGACTCTTGTCTTATCTCTTGCTCTGTCTCTGGCTCTCTTTTGTTTCCTCTCTTCCTCCAATAATAGTTTTCTACAGTTTTTTTGCTGAATCCGCCACAGTGCACGTTCAAAACAGCCAGTTTGTTTACATCCAATTGCTAGCATGTGATTCATGCACAAAGTGAAACTCAGCTGACACATTACACATGCGTCCTGGATGAAACATTAAACCATTAAACGAGTCTGGAATGTACAGTTTTATGGTCGAAAAGTTAAGGACTGGGTCTTTAAGATGTAGAAAATGAGTAGATACGTCACGCTGTGCACGCTGTGCACGCTGACATGGAAGTGCCGCTTTACAAAGCGAGAAAGATGACGGACCTCACCAGGAGTGAATTTCACCTTTGTATGCAAAATTTGTGTTTTGATACTAAAAATAGTCCAAATATGTATGAACAAATCTGTTCATTGCTTGTTAGAGATGGACCGATACCGATACCAGTATCAGGTACCGGCCCGATACTATGTGTGTGTACTACTACTCTGTATTCTTAAAAGTGTTCCAATACTACCGATGTGAAAAAACTGTCAAAATGAACGTGTTAATGCAAAGAGATGAATCTGTGGAATTAACACGTTCATTTCTTTATTCATCTCAAACAACAAAGTTATTACCCATGCCATAATACAAATCCCAATTTCTCAATGTCTGGGTAAGGGGAGTTTATTTTGCGGTAAGTGCTTTGTCACAACGGTGAACCGAATACACCTGAAACCACTTTATCTTTCTTATTAATGAAGTTCCTGATAGTTTTCAAGCCTCACATTTAGAATTTTTATCAAAAGGTGTCCAGGAAACAAAGTTATTAGAAATCTGAAATTGACCTTATGTAAAAGAGAGAAGTTGATTTTGGGCATGTAAGTGCCATGTGAACATAATCCACCAAAAAACACTTTATCATCATTATTTATAAAGATTCTGGCAGTTTTCAAACCTTACATTCAGAGGACGGCTGCAGGATGGCCTAATTGATATTTCACACAATTAACCACTCATTCGCCACATCTGACATTCTGGTCCACACTCCTTACGAGTGTGGACCAGAATGTCTAAACTGTATTGGGAAAAAACATGGTATCGGTGAATCCCTATTAGAAATGAACTGAGATGGGATTTTTGGCAGCTGGTCCTACAGTTTTAGCATAAAAACAATAAGCAGCCCCAGAGGAAGCAATAATATAATAAACAAACATTAACTTCACATCCTCTATATGCATGTAGGACTAATTAGTTTCCCAACCACATTATCTGTGTGTGTTGGTCCAAGTACAAACAAATCTGGAGTCACATGTTATGTATTTTTAAAAGTCTGATTTTAGTTGGAAAAAAAACTAAATTTTACATTTCTCTAATATCATGTAATTGCACTGGGTGCATCTGCTGATTTTATGGTTTGTAATCGCCTCTTTTAAATGAGAAATACTGTCTTAAATGTGGGACAGTAAAATGCAGGTTTGCATAACAGACCAGGAGTTATTTTGTTTTGGTGGAAATGCCTCTTTGGCACAATCACATGTAACCCCATAAAAACAGCCCCATTAGCTAATTATATGCTACTTTTAAGCTTATATTGGTGCTTACTAACATACTATTTGGCCACTTTCTTATAATTGCCGTTTTGTTTCACAGCTTGAGAGACCTGCCTTTCATTGAGAGATTTCCACAGGGCCCAAGGAGCCTGGTGACTTCCTGTCTTATCCTAAAAATAAACCACATAACCCAGAAAGAGACATCAAATGAGACCCAAAAATGAAAATGTAAGCAAAGATAAATAAAACAAGCTAAATGAGACACTAATCTACCATGAATTCCTAATGGAGCTGCATTGTGGTGATGCTCTGTCACCTCACAGCTAGATGGTTTCTGGTTTAAATCTGAGTCTTTCTGTGTGGAGTTTGTTTGTTCTCCCCAGTCCAAAAGAAGTGAGTGTAAGTATGAGTGGCATGGTTTGTCTCTGTGTTGGCCCTGTGATGGCTTGGCAACCCGGGATAGGCTCCAACTTTCCATAACTCTGAATTGGATTAAACAGGGATAAAATGGATGGGATTCCAAAGAAACCAAAGTGCGAGACAAGATTATCCCCCAAAAAAAGCACAAATGAGACATGAAACAGCCATAAGGGGATGTAAAATAACCAAAGTGGCCAAAACTAGGGGCGCATTCGCTCCAGGATAGTCCGGGGGTCTGTGTTTTTACACAGCACTTTACCCACATCTTGTTCACCAATATAGCAACAATAAAGTTATGCAGTCTTGGGGTCTCTGTTTTTACTCTGGTGTTTAAATCTAATGCAATTTTCCCTAGAATCTGTCCAGCTTGAGCAGCAGGAGAGCATTATACTACTCCAAACCAACCATGGAAGCGGACCAACAAGGGTTCTTTCAAAATGGACCAAACAGCGCCATTGTGAATGTACCTTAAAAAATAATCATTTTTCTGTTTTTCTACTCCTACTCACTCCATCACAGACTGGGTACATCCTGGACAGGTCGCAAGGCCATCAGTCAGCTAACACAGAGACAAATATTAAAAACAAAACAGCCCGCTCACATCTACAGTCAATATTAACTCAGAATAAACAATATGGAACACAAAAAGAAGATAATGTGTTGATAATTTACCGAAGTGAGACAAAGAACAATAAATACAGACTGACCCCAGTAAGATACAAATGGTAAAACAAAACAAGTAGAAACACAAAACAGTAAAGATGTACATGATTAGGACAAAATTAAGTGAAATGAAAAGATACAAGATACACAGAGAGACACAAAACAACCACAACTCATATCTGTTTGTTTTTGTGTGCATGTTCTTCAAGTTTAGTGTTAGCCTTGGGCAGGATAACTGCGAGGCAGGGTAGGTTACATGTTTGCGTGCTCAGGGTCCTGTTATTTCATAATCCATCCACGCTTCCTTCCTATTTGCTGCCCTATCATTGGATAATTGCTGGTTATATTCTGAAATGAATATCAACATTGGCTGCATTCAACAACAAGTAAATCCACTTCACTGCTTACTTCAGTGTGTTAGTTCAAATCGTCTTCATGGTCATGGTCGAATATCTCAGAATTAACTTCGTCTGTATGCCAGACAATAATATTTTCTGTTTGCTTTTATAAGATATCATATAATCTCTTCTGTCAACAGCGTCATTATCCACAAGAAATTCCTGGGATAAACTAGGAAGTGTTATATCCAGTGAGCTTAACCCCCACATGGACAAGGCTAAAACTGACAACAGCCCCATTATTGTAACCCCTGGTAACCTTAAAAACATCCTGCCTTATTTTACACATGAATTAGACCCACTCGTCTTTAACAAGCACAACAAAGGCTATAAACAAACCTCACATAGACTCTTCGGTAACTAAATCCCTAATTGGGACAAGTGGGGATAATTTCCTGGAAGAACAGTCTGAGTGGCGCTGCACAGGTATGCTAATAACCTTTGACCTGAACCAGGCCTGTGCTGACATGAAAGTTAGCCTGCTGTGACCTTTAGGGTACTCTACAGACCCTTTGTGGTGTTTTCCCACAAAGGCCTGCTTTTGATGTCTGTTGGAAGCTTTTTCTCATGGTCCCGCTGGTCAGGACCTCTCAGGTCATGAGGAGAGGAGGGGTAAGAGGCTACCTGAGGAGAGGTCAGGCCACACTGAAGTTTGCCCACCCCACAGCTATTCCTTATTCCTTTAAGTGACCTCTAAAAATAATTTGCATTCCCTAATGGACGCCCCCCCTGCCACACACACACACACACACACACACACACACACACACGTAAACTTTCACACTTACAGATGCTTTACTTTTTTCCAGGAGAGGTTTAAAAAAGACCTTGGAGCTCATTTAGAGTCGTGACTGAAGATGTTTTGTGCATTAGCACGTGCAACTTCCAGGACTGGTATTCTTGAAGTGACCGAGTGGGAAGCTACAGATCACAGTGCTCGTTTCTGATCTTCAGCGACAGCTTGAATGGTGAGCTAGTCTGAAGTTGAACTCTGCTGCACTCATCAGTGAAACTAACTAACATGAACTCAGTCTAACGCAGTACGAAACCATGACCCTGCGGACTTCATTGTCTGGCAACCAAATCAACATAAATGACACGGGCAGGCTTTGTTTGTCTTTAAGGGGGGGCAAGGCCGCTACCCCTGCTGAGATGCAGGGCAGTTTTACGACCCTCCTCTAATTATGTGGTAATCTTTGTCAATCACTGACAAGGCGCGCACAAGCACCATGAGGCACCTAGCTTCACACCGTTGCCAATCACATGTCCAGAATAAACGGGCTGCCACCAGAACTTTTCCAAACAAGAGGCAGGACTCTTGTTCCTCCTCGTTCTGTTTGTAAGAAGAAAAGTTGCCCTCTGAGCCGGCAGTGGAGGCGGTCAAAGAGCCAAATCAATGCACGTGTCCGAGGAAAAGCTGGCACAGCAAAACAGGTTCCACCAAACATGTTGCTGTTATCATGCCTCTTGGACAGCAATGCCTGTGCAGAATATTTGCACGAAGACAAACCTATTCTGTACAAATAGTTTGGGATAAAGTACAAAAAAAACCATATCTCAGTTTTCATTTCCGTACATCCCATCAAACAAGCTAACACTAGTGTGTTTCACCCCCATAATGATTTTTCCTGTCCCTTACACAGTGGTAGCAGGTGGGATCTGCAGCGACAGCTGAAGAGGTGATTGGTTAGCCATCATGACTGATGGACAAATGAAGCGCTTTAAGTGCAGACAAGTGGCAGGACCTTTTACCCCAATCAAGTAAGCCAGAAAAGAAGGAATGACAGAGCAAGTGGGAGGGAAAGTGAATCATATTGTCAATGGACATTGTGTGCTCAGTTAATGTATTACATGGAAGTATCATAATTTACACATGAATGCTGAGGGTGGAGTACCAGGCCAAGGATGTACAAAAAGGTTAGAGATAAGGGCATTTATGGGATACTTCACTTTGCAATGTCAGTAGGGATGCAACATTGCAGAAGATAGAAACTAAGTTACAGTCAAGATTGAGAGGAACATGGGCTCCTTTAAGGAGATAATGTGTACGAAGTATTCTTGCAAAGGTTGACAGTTCTTTGAAAGGAACATTTCTCTACTTCTCTGTGCTTTTAAAAGTGAAAGAAAATCTGGACTTATCTTTAGATTGATGTCATTTCAGCATGCAAAGACGTTACAACTTTAAATGAACATAACATAAAAAGGTAACACTTATAGATTTATAAACATTGTAGGATGTAAAGTTTTAGATTAAGAAATCTAATTCTAATTGAAAAATGTCCCAAATTAAAAAATGTAATGTATCCTAGGTGATTGTGCATACTAACTATGGCTGAATAATTTTCACATGAGACTTACTTTAGTGTTGTGAAACTTTCCTCTGGAAATGGTTTCAGATTCTCTAGAAAAAGGAAGTCATTTACAGAAGTAAGTTTATTGCGTATATGTAAGCCATATCTTTAGCCACAATGTTGCTGTCTCTTATGGACTCTTAAAGTTCAATGTGCAGAGGAGGTCTGACATAACTTAAAAAGAAGCTTAAAAAATTGGAGCTGATCCTATCTATGGCTGCATGAGCCTCCACTGAACTGTTTTATAATTGAAAAAAGTGGGATGTCCTGCTTTACTGTAGGAACCTGCCACTCTCCCCTCGGGGGAAACTGAGACTTCCAGATATTGGTGTGAGCAGCTGGCCCCAGACTAATAATATGTCCTTCTGACAGATGGGGTTGGATGGCTGTCATTTGAGCCCTGCTGATCATGCAGGCAGGCATATCTGCAGCCTACAAAAAGAGGGGCTCACTGGAGGCATTTTAACGTCACTCTCATTGCTTAGGACCTCTCCATTTTCACACACCTCTCCTGTGCCCCTGACTAAACATGAACTCAGCACTCAGCCATGTCTGGATTGAGAACACTGCAAAGTCCTTAATGATTTAAATAATGCTCTTATTATAAAATGATTCACCTTTTAAGCTCTAAATTTAATCATAATATAATGGTGAATTCATTTGTGTGACATATTTCAAAATTATTTAAATTGAATAATATTTAATCAAACCCGCGAGGGACATCATATTGTTGCAGTACAAATTATTCAGGAAAGAAAAATACTGAATACTGTTGGGAAGTTGGAAGCGAAGCAGAAACAGAGGCGTGGCCCGGGACAACATTGATAGAAACTCAAAGCCTGTCCAACATCCTTCTTTCGGTTTTGTTTCTGCCTTACACCTCCTCTTGAACTCATCTGGAATCAGGGTCTTTCTCCAAGCATTGCTTAGACTTTGGAAATGACCAAATGGATCAAAATATAAATACAAATCTGTTTAAAGGCAAAGCATCCAATACAGATCTTAAAAAATGCAAAAATAAAATAGAATAAAATTCTAATGATAAACACGAATATATCACCACTCTAGAAAAAAAACACTGCAGCATTTACATTTACACAAGGCAAACTACACGGTCAGAAAGAGCGGGACAAGAACAGATGAATATCATGCATAAGGAAAATCAAGCTAAACCCCTAAAATTAAGAGGTTGATTAAGAAAAGACAGGGATTTTGTGAGTCTGAGCTCCAGATCATCCCATATTTAAATCTGGAACAGCAAGGGGGCCTTTTGTCTCAGGACAGCATGCTGTGCACAAGTCGGTAAAGACAGAGCAACTTTAAAATTTGGAGCCTTTAAAAGTAATCAAGATCATCCATTTTTAAAACACAACTTAGAAACTTCTTTTAAAACAATAAACAGGACGGCGTAAAGCTGCAGATATAAAAAAAAGCAAACGTGTATAAACAAATGGCATGAACTTTTGTTTCTGACTTGCACATTAAAGGATTATGCAATGCAGCACCTTATTTGCATACAGTTCTTAACCTAAACACTCAAGGAGTAGTAAAGGAATTTGCCCCAAGGCATCCCAAACACAAGTAAGAACAGTCCTCCTTTGCGGTTTTTTTCATTCCAGTCGACCATGTGACCTACAAACTTGGCAAAAAATTCTGCAACTTTTTATTTGTGGGGGGGGGACGACTTGTATATCATGATCCAAATGGTGCCCCGAGCTTGCACCATGTGCATGGTTGCCCGCATTCATGCATGTGAATAAAGAAAAACAAAAATGAATCATTACAACTGGGAAGAAAGAAAAAAAAACACCAACAAAGATCTTCCCTCCTTGTCTTTTAAAACTAAGTATGTTTCCACTTTATTTATCAAATACAATAAATCAGCATTGTGACGGTTTACAACTTCAATTTTGTAACAACATAACTAACTTAAGCAGGGGATGGGGAGGGAGAGAAAGAGCATGCCATTCAAACAATAACATGAGCGGGAAAAGGAGGGCGGAGAGAGGAGAGAAGAGGGGGGAGGGAAGAAGGGGGAGTAAATGGAAGTCTTTTTTATCTCTAGTTTCCCACATCCTGTGAACGGCTGCAAACGCGGCCACCCAATTTGAAAGAATGAGTGGAATGCGCCTATTCTCCCCCAGCGTCGCTTTGATGCGCAGCCAGTTGAGAAGCATTGTCAAATAAAGCGCTCAACCCTGGACTTCCCTGCAGCCAATAAACTACTTTGTTCTATGCGAAAATAATAAGGTAAATGGCGGAGTGATAGAATAGACGGAATTCAAATTGATGAACTACTCTCTGGTTTTCTTTGTGCAAAATCATATTTCATAAACTGGGTTTGAGTGCAGCTTTCACAGCAACAGGGTGTTTTTTGTTTTGTTTTTTTATTGCCAAATAAAGAGGTAACATGTGGAAATGGAAGCACTGAAAACTGCAGCAGTGTTTGATAGAAATTGATATGCTATCCAATTTCAGTGATGCTGCCTTTATATTTTTTATGCTAAATAAATAATTTATTCATGTTTTTGAGTTGGTTTCCCGCGAATAGAGGAGGAGGCAGAGGCATTTGGCTTTGGATATGCTTCTCCCTCCGACATAGAATTCATAATTAGGCTTTAGTCTACCCCTTTTTTTTGGCGCGTTTTGATTCCCGCCATGTCTGTCTGGCCCGGCCGGTTACAAGGTTTTCTTTATTTTCATTCTGTGATTGACGTGAGTTTGGAATCAGTATCGGCTTTCCTATTGGTAGGGAGAACGGAAAGAGGCGGGGACAAGTGACGTCGGCACACATCGTGACGCCCTCTTACTACTGCCATATAATAGTCCTACCCCCCGCTCCTTGTTTCCAGGAGCCGGTGTCTGAGGCATTGGTCTGTTCTCTGTATAATCAGTGTAAATAGCTCATTTTACTCGTCTGTTTACAAATATTACAGAGAACGACCGATTTCGTGTTAGTTATTTCGAGCTAACTCACTTTTTTTCACGCCGGAGTTTTATGGCTTTATCGTACTGACCCACAGACGGATTGTCTTCTCTCTGGATGAAAGGATCCCTGCCGCATTTTTTGTTCCTGCAACGTGGACTTACAGCCCTGCGCGAGATACGGGAGAGTCGTGCTGTCGGATTAATTTCTTTTAACCGGGAACAGACTTCGCTAACCAGTTGTGGATTTCGTGAAAGGGATGCTGCTGTCCAAGCTGAATTCTCTGGCCCACATCTCCGCCGTAGATATGCCGGCGAAAATCCAGCATCAAGTTCAACAAGGTTAGACGCCCTTTTTGCGCTGTGTTGTCATGGAGGACGAGGCTGCAGCGATGGCTGGCAGTCACACTCACCCTGGCATCAGCAGCACACGTTGCTCGTTTTTAAAGACACGCAAACCATTTATACGCTATATGGTTTTATAATTGTGTTTAAAACCTTCGGATATTGTGTCTTTCATTAGGGATAACCCAGTTTCCTGTCTGGTATTTACTGGTTGTATTTCTGTCCTTTTGCAGCCAAGGAGAAGGAGCCTTTTGAGAAGCTTTACCAGGTCGGCGCCGTGCTGGGAAGCGGCGGCTTCGGCACCGTCTACTCCGGTACGAGAATATCCGACGGAGTTCCGGTTAGTATATTTTGCATTATTATTATTATTATTATTATTATTATTATTATTATTAT